>JAZKJV010005938.1:0-418790 GCA_037367405.1 Ottelia alismoides
TCTTGCAGCTATTGTTGATGTAACTCCACCATTTTTTGAGTGATTCTGTGATTTCCTCGCCCAAACTATCGCTTGTCGTCCGCTTTCCACTCGAAGACTGTCCAATTAAGTCTCGACGATGCCTCCTCTATGATAGTTGGTTTCTTATCCCGCCAACATCAGAAGGTTGGTCAACTGACTATGTACGTAGGGCGGAAGAATTTCCCTGAAAGAATGCGATGAATCATATGAGTGATGCCATCTACTAGAGGGTAAACATACATCTGGCGGTGGAGTCCCCAATGATGTCACCTACCAATTCATAGTGAGGGAGACTCTTCTTGTGGTACTTCGTAAATGGCTCCTCAATCTTTGGGATGGAGCATTATTGTGAAGGTTGGTAAATAAGATGAACTTGTATATGATATGGTAAAGATGATGGGACACTGATCGTATGTTGTAGCTACATCTGTAGCAGAGCTTGCAGTACCACTAGAGCCGCTCAATCTTGATCGAGCAGTTCGCACGATTTTGCACTTTTTGTAGGTATGTACCGTGCAAAATCATGCAAACCGCTCGATCAAGATCGAGCGACTCAAGCGGTTACTACAGACACAACACTGCAACAGATGATCCTCTCTAAAAAATGATGTACCCTTTCCCAAGCATCGTCTCCAGGTGCTATGATTGTTTGAGTCAGTGGATCCCATTATGACCAACTCTTCGTCATGAGGCTCATGAATATAGTCTATATTTATGTTCTTTCATATATGTTGTAATTTGTGGTGTTTTAGATCTTGTCTTGTATGTATGTTGAAATGCGTGGTTATCGCACACCAAGCATGGGTTGTAAACGCGCCACTGACCCAGTTACCTATATCGTAGTGGTTCTTTAACAACAATTGTAAGCATTCACCCATTAGGTTGGTCCACCTCGGCAAATGTTGTAAGATAGACCATGAGTTAGATGTCGTAGCAGTATGACCCACCATGAGGAACTACCATGATTGGTAGACATCTTGGAGAGCGGTCATCATCAAATTGGTCAATAGAAGAGAGCCCACAAATATAAAGAATGTATGGCTTTGCAATAGCATGCATGCATATTGCATTTGAGGAAGGATATATAGAGAGAGAGGGGAGGGACGGATCCTGTGAGAGCCAAAATCTATGAGAGCATGAGAGCAATAATTCTGGACCACTAGATTCTGCCATCTCTCTCCTAATTGATTTCAAGAGGAGAGAGAAGAGCAGAATCTAGTGTCCAGATTCACTGCTTTCATACTCTCACAGATTTTGGCTCTCACAGGATCAACCAACCATATATATATATATATAGAGAGAGAGAGAGAGAGGGAGGAAAGGGAGCCTACTTCATGAAGTAGGTAACCTTACCTAATTAGTGCTCATTTTTGGCTAATTTTTTTTATTTTTTTTGGAAAATACCACTATAGATTTTCATAACTACATCCCTCTAAAATGTCATTCCAGTTTCATCAGAAAAAGAGACTCTTAGGTCCTCCATCCAGAACATGTCGATTACAATAATTCTAAAATCGTTAAAAATTACATGTTTTAGATAAAGGGCATAGGAGTCTCTGTTTCCAATGAAATTAGAATAATATATTAGGGAGATATAGTGATGAAATTCATGGTGGTATTTTCCAAAAAAGTAAAAAAATAGCCTAAGATGAGCATGAAGTAGGTAAGGTTACCTACTTCATGAAGTAGGTTCTCTTTCCTCACACACACACACACACACACACGCTTTACCTACTTCATGAAGTAGGCTATCTTTCCTCGCACGCACACACGTGCATACACACACGCACACACGCCCACATGCACGCACGCACACACACACACACTGAATATGCCTTCCAATTAGCCTTATATCCGACAACCAAAGACAAAATGCCCATGACTATTACATCTAGGAGCATAAAGTCGGGGACAAAATAATATTACTTGTAGAATATAAACAAGATAATGTCAAGTGAATAGAAGCGTACCTTAGTTCATGAAGGTGCCTAAGATAGAAAATAATCAAACAAGAAAGTTTCCTCTCCCCTTTAGTCTTCTTGTAAGATACTTATATTTGATGCAATAAATCAAATGTTCTCTCAATCATCATATTAGCATCTCGGGAAACTCGATGTATATTATGCAAATCACTATGAAGATTCAAGGAATCTAAAGGAGATAACAATTGATTCTCATTGAATTTTAGACACATTGGTGGATAGTATAAAGTCACCAATACTTAATCATAATAGATTCAAGAGCGCAGTACAACTAAAACTAATTTCTAGAATATTATTAGACCCCTATATCCCACGACTAATCATTCTAAGCTTCTAAATTCTTAATTTTGATGGATAAATTGATATCCTACAATGCAAACTCCATCCTTTCATTCCAAATGTGCCAAAACAAGATTAGAGATTCTACATACTCGGCATGGTAACAAGTGAATAAGACAATTTTAACGAGGTTTCAACTCGATTCTCACCAATAGCTCTTTCTATAGTTTAGCTCTCTGATCTACATCGGTGTAACTAGCCAAGAAATCTTTGACATATGACTACTAAGAGAACATTCGCCATGAATGACATGATTATCAAGCATATGCATAACATAAAGAAGAGAACATGAATGTCATGGTTATTAAGATTAGTATGCATGAGAGCATAAATATAACATTATAAAGAGAACAACATCTCAAGATTATTTCGCTCTTATGCGATATCATCTAACAACATAAAGAGATGCTCCGGCGTGTATACAAGCATAAAAAACAAGTGCTCTAGGACATAAATCTTTACCAAGAGATCAATAGACTGTTAAGCTCAGCTAAGAAATCAGTCTAGCAATGTAAGCATCGTTTGATATCGTAAAGAGATATGCCATGCACAAGCACATAACAGCTGCATCAATCCCATAACATTATCTAACAGTTAAACCAAGCACATAAGAACAGAAACTGTGAAGTCATGGGCAGAGAGCAACAGACACGTATCTAACACTATAGACAAATACTGTACAATTTTTTCATTAGAAATACCTATGACAAATCGGAGGACATGGTAGTAGCGATCCCTAACTGATCCAAATGTTTGCTTGGTCCCCAAACATCCATAGGAATTAAACTAAATAAAGCAGTAGACTGGGTGTTACGAGACATGGGAGATGAACTTCGAAGATGTTTCCCAATGGGAGGCCTTACACATTATTTGAATTGTGGGAGGAAGCTAAGGAATAATACGACAGTTTTTATGGAGAAGGATGGCCTAGGCGTTGATGTCATAGAGCTCCTAATGGTTGTAAACCGGATCCCAAAACAAGCATTTGCATTCGGGAACTGAATCCAATGATAAACAACTTATTCTTCATGGCATGTACTAATTATCCTTCTAGTCAGTATATCTTGAAAATGCAAGAGGTTGCATCAAAGATAGCTCGATAGTGGAGCTCCTTGAATATTTGACTGACTGATAATAGGCCGATAGGGAACTCAGCCATGAAGAGGGCATTATTAAGGGTGATACCTGAGGTGAGATTAACCTCACCCATCCCTTTAACTGAGATGCCTTACCATCAACGACTTGTAATGTTCTGCTTGGATGAACTGACTGTAGTTTTCTGCTGAGACTCTTGTATCCGCATAAATGAGTAGAGGCGCATATATCTATCAATCAATAGGTACCATGTCCAACAGAGTGAGCAAGACTGCCATGATACGTAGTCTGATCTATCCCTTGGGCTATGTTTGCTCCATAGGTTAGATGTTATCAACGAGCAAATGGTGCATACTTGTAAGATGAAAATAAATGGCCTATAGATATAATTTATACCATCCCAAAAGCAGTACGTTGAGGCTAAATAAATTTTGATGAAGTTTGAGATGTGATTGGAGAGACTTGTGAGGGTGTAGATGCTATAATAATAGCCTCGAGGATTGGAGTAACATTGGAGAATGCATTATAAAAACCCGCGAGGGTCTATAAAAAATATGGATGATGACCGCTGAGGCTAAATCGGAAATAAGGTTGTGGAGATTAAAGAGATGCTTTGATATGCGCTTACTGAGCCCGTGGGGGCATTCAAATAACAGATGATAATCACTCAAATCATAACATAGTGTATTTGATCAGAGTGTTGAAGAATAATATGTGATGAGCTCTTAGGTCATACCATGATGGATATGATGATCAAAGGTTGCTGAAGACTATAATCCAAGAGAGGCCAAATGGTGGTGACGGGTTTGATGGTACGTGGGAAGGTTGTGTGTAGTGCGAGCACACGAGAATGCCGATGGGATGTCACGGCATTGAGAGAGTATGGGGGCGGCGACGAGGTGAGATGGGAGGTGGCAACATCCCATCAACATCTTATATCAACCACTCAAAATCTAGTGGTCTAGAGGCAACGCTCTCATGCTCTCATAATCTGGAGCTTTCACAAGATCAACCCTCTATATATATACGTATATATATATATAGATATGTCAAATTGGAGGGTTAATCTTAGTCATTAGATTCTGCTCATCTCTCTCCTTATCCAATCAACAAGTGTGTGATGAGTAGAATCTAATGGTACATATTCACTGCTCTCATGCTCTCACAATCGAAGGTTCTCACAAGATCAACTTTCCGTCAAACTCAATATTCATATCCATTTTTTTTAGAACGGATATGAACAAAAATCCATAAAATGGATACTAGGAAGTTTCACATATGTATGCATCCGTTTGCATCTCCACCGAAACATCAACATTCATGACGTTAAAACCACATAAAAGTTAGCAGAAAAATTAAGGTTAAAATGCATATGGGATTCAATGGTGATTTACCGAAGGGTGTAAATGCAAAACGAAAAAACTGTCAAAACGAAGGCCAAGATGGAAATATTCAAACCCCACAAGTACCCAAATCTAAAAGTTCCCATTATAAGGTTTCGAAATTAGGGTTTCTCGTCCTTCGCAGAACACCATCTCCATCCTGCTCCGGAGGCGCGAGAGCAGCAGCAATGGTGGCCGCCAAGAAGACGGTGAGAATCTCGATCTTCTACAGTTCTTTTGATGTTTTCATAACTCTGGTTCGAAAAAGCTTCGATCTTTACTCGCCGTTCGTGTGATTTTGGGTGCCATTTGATTTGGGAGCGCAGAAGAAGACCCATGAGAGCATCAACAACAGGCTCGCTCTCGTGATGAAGAGCGGGAAGTACACCCTCGGGTACAAGACCGTCCTCCGGACCCTCAGGAGCTCCAAAGGTATTGCCTTTCTCGATTTACTGAATGTTGATGTTGACGTGATAGTGAAAATTGTGCTTGGATGGAATTTGATCGGTGAATCTTTGTTTTGTTTGTGTGGACATGTTGGTAATTGGGCTCAATTGACGCTTTCGAATGTAGAATTTACGAATGAACTGTGTGAACTGTGATGGTCTGCAATTCAAAGTTTTGTAAGGCGATAGATGAGTGTTTGATTGGAGTAAGGGCTTTTGATGTAAATGGAAATTTGCAACGGTGAAAAATAGTTGTTTGGTTGGAGAAATTCAGAGAGGAGAGGAAGAGAGAGGAGAACGCGCCGGTTGCGCGAGACTTTGGAGAGGAATCGCAAAGAATGCGTCGAGGGAAAGAGAGAGAAACAAAACGAGAGAAAGAGATAAAGAGAGATGAATCTCAATTTTCATAATAATCTGAACTGTCTCAAACAATAGCCTATCATCCCTTTATATAGGAGGGATGATATTAGAAAAATAGAAATTCAAATTCAAACTCAAAACTACTTATCCTAATTTGACTCTAACCGACTAACTAATTGATTTGAAATAAATTCAAATCTCTAATTGACTCTAACTAACTAAATTGAGATCACACATGATCTCTTTATTTTAAAGAAAAATGCGACAATCGAATAAACGTAAATAAAATTAACGGATAAAAATATCAAGCCTTATATTTTAATTTTGTGCTGCATCAATTCTCCTCCGCTTGAAAAATTCGTCTCCTGACGAATTGCTTGCTTTTCGATTTGTCGTTGGAGAATTCGATCCGAAACCATAGTTCCAAAATCCCCAATTTGATCCTTTCCATGTTACGTTTGTAATTTCTTTTCACTGAGGGGCGTCGCTGCAAATCTTCTACCCCTCCATTTAAAGGAATGTCTCTCCAATTCCAACCGATTTTAACCTTTGAATAAAATCTTTCTGCAGTAGGGTTTCATTGAAATTAACCCAAATAAATTTCCAATCCCTGATTTCATGGGATTGATTGCACGTGGGAGAAGAATCAATAGCCACTACCCTCTCGACTCCCTTCTTCCAATGTCTTCGGCGGCGCCGAACCCTAGGGTATGGGTTTCGATTTCTCCAACGGCGGCACCAGGCATAGATGTAATGGCGGCAGCAGCACCTGGATTGATGGTGCAGGAGATGATAATGGGCCTTCCATCGTTGGCCTTGGGGTCTTCGTACCAAGGTATGGCTACAGCAACGTCGAGGTTTGCATTGGAGATGATACGGGTGGTTGCTGGGGCTTCGATAGGTCGTTGTCGGTGATGGTTGCCAACCTGAATCTGTATGGACAGCAAGCAGATCTTTGTCTCGAAGAACAGTAACGTCGTCACCGAAGAGATCTAGGGTTTCATATCCCTCTTCCACTGGTTCTTCATCAAATATTGGCCCCAGAACTTTATTTTTCATTTTTTTGTTCCTGGACAGCAACTTCGACCTCACATAAATCGAAAAATTCATATTCTTCACCCGAAGTTTCATCAAAAATCGGCCCTATATCTTCATAGTTTTGTTGCACAGGAGTTGCGTCAATAAAATATTCTTCGGAACTGAAAATACCTTCATTTTCTGAACAAAAATCGGGTTGGACAGCAGCTACAGCGATCTGACTTTCATTGTCGACGAACGAATCTTCACCGGTTAGCCGCGTCCAACCATGCTTGGACTTTGAACTTGATAGGAGTCGATGCTTGAACTTCCTCGAACGCGAAAGTGAATGCGGATCATGAGATATACGACTCAAATCGAATTGCAAACGCCAGTAGGTGATCGGATCGTCGAATCGTAAGAACGATTCAGTTTCCATGCTCTGATACCAAATGATGCAAATGGAAATTTGCAACGGTGAAAAATAGTTGTTTGGTGGAGAAATTCAGAGAGGAGAGGAAGAGAGAGGGAGAACGCGCCGGTTGCGCGAGACTTTGGAGAGGAATCGCAAAGAATGCGTCGAGGGAAAGAGAGAGAAACAAAACGAGAGAAAGAGATAAAGAGAGATGAATCTCAATTTTCATAATAATCTGAACTGTCTAAAACAATAGCCTATCATCCCTTTATATAGGAGGGATGATATTTAGAAAAATAGAAATTCAAATTCAAACTCAAAACTACTTATCCTAATTTGACTCTAACCGACTAACTAATTGATTTGAAATAAATTCAAATCTCTAATTGACTCTAACTAACTAAATTGAGATCACACATGATCTCTTTATTTAAAGAAAAATGCGACAATCGAATAAACGTAAATAAAATTAACGGATAAAAATATCAAGCCTTATATTTTAATTTTGTGCTGCATCAGCTTTGGATGGGTAATTGTTACTGAGAGCATACAAAATATACGTGGTTGAGGAAATTTATTGTTCCACCTCAAATTTAAATCAGAGTAAAACAGATTGTCCTATGAGAATTAGGTCATCTTCTGAGCAAGTTACAGGTCTTTTTTCTGTGCATGAATGGCTTCTTGTGTATCTAGAAATGATCGGTCTTTTCAATGTTGCTGTATTTGAAATGTGGGGAATGTTTCCTTTGTATCAGCGTGGGAAGTTACCTGAATTTGTATTTGTAATGTTGCAAGGTCAGGGTTGGAACAGTGTTTTTCTTGTGTAGGCTTTACAAATTTCTGGCAGGTATTGCCTTGCATAATTATTTAGGTTCAGCTTGGCCTGGGCCACTGCCATAATCCATGCTCTTCCACCTTTGTTTTGCTTATCTGTTTGCAAAAAGCTACATCATTTTGAGCATAGTTGGTTTACTTAACCTTATCAGTAGTTCTAAATTGATCCAAGTGATTATTTTACCTCATGGTATTGACCACTATTTGTAAAATGTGGTGATGAAGATCGTCATCGGAGGTAATGGAGAGCATCTTCAGCATCTTAACAGTTGTTTGCAACGATGTTTGGAGCATATGGTTCACAATGGTGGTGCCAAGGGCTCACAACTATGGACTCCTTTGGCAGTGAAGCTTAGGGTCACGGTGGTATCTGAGGGTGCTTGATGGTGCAGTAGTGCTTGTGCACAATGGAGAGAGATAAGAGGAACATGACCGTTCGAAAGGGAGGCTCAATGGGGGCTATGAGTTGGGAGGCTGGTTGGCTGTGGGAAAGAAATATCACACAACTCGGTGATGATGCATGAAGGAGAGATTGATGTTGGGGGATTGGTGAGTGGGATCTAGGTGGCCTACTTTTGATGTAGTGGGTTAGGAAAATGTAGGAATGTCGTGACTCGATCAGATGGGTGTAATATCAGGGGTCAGTCATCGTTGGGCTATGTGTATGATGAGGTAAGAAATATCGATATCAATATCGTATCAGTTTGTCTGGAAAAAGGATATATCAAGATATATTGATGGAAATGTTGGAAATGTCTCAAAAAAGTATTTTTGATGTTTTTTCAGAAATTAAGATCATCCAAAATATTAAAACAAAAAAAACCTACAGATACACACTTATATCGCACATATCGGTCATTTATACCCCATATATCGCACATATCTATCATGTCGCTGTTAATGTAAATTCCTGACTTATAGATATTGTAAATGGATTTCATTCAAGTTCTTATAACATTAAATAACTTACAAATAGACACTTAAATAACACATATAGATCATTTATGATCCTTATATTTCACACATCGGACACAATGAATGGCATTGCGATGAGTCATTTTATTCAAAAAAATGTACATAATGATTAATGAGGCAATGTTTCTTTGGTATAAAGATTTATCTATTCACAAAAATAAATGTAAATTAATGCGATATTGTTGAAGAGATTACCTAGAATCAATAATTTAACTTAATTTTATAACCTAACTCAAAAAACCCAAATTAGTTTTCCAAATATCTCACTAAATTATATATCTAATTTTTAATTAATGGAATTAATTAATTACTAATTTTTAATTTACATAAATCACCATAAAAATCTTATTTTCTATATTTAGAACATGGGATCCAACTTTATTATTCCACAACTTAACTTAATTTCATAACACAACTCAAAAATACCAAATTAGTTCCCCAAATATCTCACTAAATACTTCAAAATCTTACCAAAAGGAGTTAGTTTGTTAGGCTCGATAGTCAGCCCTAGTCGCGGGAGGAGTTGATGAGGGGTGGAGGGGGGAGCCAGTGCTTGATAGGAGGCAATTTGAAGGAGGCAATTTCAATATGACTTTGTCCTTCAATGATGAGTACTGGGGCATGAGGACTAGACCAATGGTGATGTTGGCTTCGACAATCTGGTTGATAAGCTGGGAATGGTGGAATTCTCAGTTCAAGATTGTTGGTTTAGTTTATTTGTGTTAGAAAACGAGAATGCGAAAGCATAATATCCGAGAAATAGAATAAGGACATGAAGAATTTCGGAATTTTACGTGAAACCCTACTCTGTGAGGAGCAGGATGAAACCACCGGAGAACGCCTCAAAGGGTTGATTCTTCTATTGAAGTTTTTTCTCATCTGGTACAATGGTCGTGAGGCTTCTTATATAGCCCCCACTGACTTTCCAAGTCCCACAACTAGTAGACGTGGGAGTGGGACTAAACCTGATGCAAACGCGAGTTCGGCGTCAACAAAAAAATAAAATTTGGCGGTGGAAAATCGGTGGAGAAATTGGAGGGGTTGAGGAGAAGAACTCGTCGGTAACGAGGGGTTGGAGGAGGAGAACCGCGGAGATCGCGTGGAGGGAGAAGGGAGAAAGAGGGATAATATGAGATAAACTCAATTTTTAATTCATACTTTCACTTCCTAAAAATATGGGGCTACCATCTCTTTATATATGAGAGATGGGGCTTACAAAAATAGTAAATTAACTAAAATTGACAACCGACCTGCCTAAATTGACTCTAATTAATTAATTGACCCAATTTCAAATTAAAATCTACGAAATAAACATTGAGATCACAAGCGATCTCAATTATTTAATTATACAACTTTGACAACCTAAAAATGTAAATAAAATTGACGATTAACTAATTAAATAAATATGACCCTATAATTTGGGGTCACGCTGCATCAACTCTCCACCGCTTTAAAAATTCGGCTCCTGACGAATTGCGTGATGTAGGTGGATCGTTGGAGAAATCATCCTGGACTTGGGGCTTCAATTTCCCCCAATGCGATCATTTTCCGCGTTACGTTTGTAGTTTTTTTCAATTGGAGGGTACCACTGCAATTTTCGTACCCCTTCATTCTTCTCTCCTTTTATAATGCCTTGGACCTTTCTGTAAATAAGAGTTTAGCCAATTTGATTTTGCAATTTTTCCCATTAACCATCCAATCCCCAAATCTCAGGGATTCGGTTCCTGGGGATGTCGATAGGGTTCTCTTCCACAAATGGCGGTGGCGTGGCTTCGGAGCCCAAGGGCGGCGCCGACCTGGGCGACGCAGGCTGGGGCTCGTGGTTGCGGATCTGCGCGCGCGGGGCTGAGGACGATCACGCGGAGTTTCTCGCGGGGGGTGGCGCGCGGTGCCGTGGCGGTGGAGGGGGGGCGAGCTGAGGGTGTTCGATGGGAAGGTCAGGCGAGGCCGGGGGTTTTGGCGGGTGGGTTGCGAAGGCGCAGGGCGAGGGGAGGCGGGTGGGGAAAGGGTGATGGCGAGGGGGGGTTTGTGGGTTGCGGTGGTGGTGGAAGGTGCTGTAGGAGGAGGTGGCGGCAGCAGGGGTGGAGGTGCGGAGACGTATCGGAGGAGGAGGGGGAGGGCTGGGGTGAGGGCAGGCGCGGGTACCTGGGAGGTGGCCGTAGGGGCACAGGGTGGCGGGAGGTTGGGAGATGGCGGCACAGGGTACCTGGGAAGGTTGGGGTGGCGCCGGGATGGTCGGCGGGGGTAGTGGGGTCGATTCCGGCGACGGATTTGGTTCTGGAAAGTGCTGGACAGCGGCCGATTCATTGATTTTCTCTTCTAAAATGATCTGGACAGCAGCTTGATCGGCTTCCACGGCGAGTTTTTCGTCGTCAAAACTCGCGACAACGGCTTTGGAGGTCGGCGGCTTTGTTTGGGTGTCGCGGTAGGCCTCAAAGTAGGCCATTAGGTTCCGAGACATGGATTGGAGGTTGGCCTGCAAATCACGTATCATGTCCCCCGTCTCTTTGAAGGTGGCGTCGATGGTGGAGATGTGCTCGTCGTGTTTGTTCGGACGAACGATGATGTCGGTAGCGAGCGCCGGGACGGATCGTTAGATCGTGAGAGACGATCTAAATGCCATGCTCTGATACCAATTGATGCAAACGCGAGTTCGGCGTCGACAAAAAAAATAAAATAATTTGGCGGTGGAAAATCGGTGGAGAAATTGGAGGGGTTGAGGAGAAGAACTCGTCGGTAACGAGGGGTTGGAGGAGGAGAACCGCGGAGATCGCGTGGAGGAGAAGGGAGAGAGAGAGGGATAATATGAGATAAACTCAATTTTTAATTCATACTTCACTTCCTAAAAACATGGGGCTACCATCTCTTTATATAGGAGAGATGGGGCTTACAAAAATAGTAAATTAACTAAAATTGACATCCGACCTGCCTAAATTGACTCTAATTAATTAATTGACCCAATTTCAAATTAAAATCTACGAAATAAACGTTGAGATCACAAGCGATCTCAATTATTTAATTAGACACTTTGACAACCTAAAAACGTAAATAAAATTGACGATTAACTAATTAAATAAATATGACCCTATAATTTGGGGTCAGCTGCATCAAAACCATTGTGTGTGGTGATTGGACTCGGGAGGGATCCAATTACCCATCTATACATGTGACACACATACTCCAACATCCCCCCTTAAGTCGGAGCATGCAATGCTCAGCTTGGACACAGAGAAAAAAATCTCAAACTCACAATACATGGCACTACAAACAATATCAACTCAAAATATACTCTACTGTCGATTGATGTCGAGGACGTTGCTTCTCATATCGTGCTGGTGATGAGGAACAACAGGGTTGGAGTATGAGTTGACTTGGTCTCCTCGTCGGAGAGCATGTGCTTTACACTGTGTCTGTTAGAGTTACTGAAAATGAAAAGAGTCTCCTCCTGGAGAACCTTGGCCCACAATTGCTCCATCTCTATAAAGGGCCAAACTGGAAAAAGGTCGTGGAAAGGTCCTTGTCGGAGTCCACAATTAAGTCTCCTCATCGGAGAACTAGGTCTCTCCCCATACCGGCTCAGAGAATGGGATCTCTGCTCTGGAGTCCCCATGAAATCACATGAAAATCCTATCCCACAATGGCATAGAGAATGAGATCTCTACTCTGGAGTCCCTTTGGATCACATGAAAACTTTGAGATCAAAAACAAGGATGAGAACCACACAAATAGTGATCGCATACATGTACACGTCAAACTGTAGATTAGAAACAATCTGAACGTCGAGATTGAATCTGAACTGTAGAGTCTGACATCTGGCCTAGCATATGGACATGAGAATCTAAATATCAACCGCATAACTCTACACAGTACTCCTCTTTTCTCCCATATTAGTCGGAAAACAATGACATTGACTAAGTTGGGAGAAGACAAGTAGATGTGGAGAAACAAAAATCCACATAAGCCAATCTCATATTTTCTTCAACTTTTCTTCTCAATTTTTTTTCTTTTTTGGCTATTTCTTCCTCTTTTTTTTATGGCTGACTACTTTTTTTTTTTCGTGTATGATTTTTTTGTACGCACCTTTTTCAAAATAAATTCTCCCTTTTTTTGAAACATGGCCCAAATAGGGCTAAAAAATTGTGGTAGTGGCCCAACTTGGACTATTTTTTCTTCTCATTTTTTCAAACCCACACTTAGAGCGGCCCACCCACTCATTTAAATGAGGGGCATCAGGCCCCTTATTCTCCTGTAGGGTTCCCACGACGGGAACCCATCTTCCAACACGATGTCACTGCCAAGAGCCCTGGAGAAAACAAGAATGCTGCATGAGAAGAGGTTGGAGGATGTCATCGATTCGCCCGGAGTCTCGATCTGAAGAGGCTTGGAGTTGAGGGAGAGGTTGGTCATGCTATCTCGAGGTCCCATCCAAGGTTCAGGAAAGCGGTATGCGTATGCATTTGGACATGTTACTGAATAACGAATAAGCGATATGCGGGGGCATATGCAGGGTATATGCGGTTCTACGTGGTTTCTTATTTTTTATTTAAAATAAATAAATATATACAAAAGTGACTACAACTAAATTGAATTTATGATTAAATGTGGTCCAACAGAAGATCTAAGAAAATGATTTTCGTGTAGAGCTCAATATAGTACAACTAAATACCAAAATCATCAAAGATAGTATTACATAATCTGATTTAATATATAAAATCAAAATAATACAAGATAAGGATCTTGAGATTCGAATCCGATTACCCTACTGGACCCAAGGCCTCAAATGTCGGATTTCGGTTTCGTTTTGGTAAGCCCAGAAAAGGAATTTCGGTGGAATTTTGGTGAAAGGCTGGAAATTGGAAAATGACTTGAAAACTCATTTTTTTTCAAAATTTAAGATTTGTAATGTTGTTTAATCAATAAAAGAGACATAAATACAAGTTTTTTTGCTTATAATAAGATGTTATAATGTTTAGTACCTTAAAATAATGATTTCGGTCATCATATCGATGACCGTCCAGAGTGAAATTTCATATTTCAGTACACAGTTAGATTTTGACATTCAATTTTTCTATCAATTATCAAAAGAATAATAATACTTTTATTTATTTTAAGAATAAAACAAGACACACACACAAACACGAATATTTTAACATGTATGCCAAAATAAATGCATAGTAGGGCTTGTGATCGTAAAATGTATGTTATACAAGACACAAACAAATTAATTAACACCAAGAAACTGTGTAGCATTCATAAGCACAATCTACGTCCAGCCTAATAGTAGAAAAATAGTTACAGTCAAAGACTTGGAAGGTTATTAACAACCTACCACACGTACAGACACACATACTCCTTATAGTAGAGAGAAGTAACAAGAGAGTCCTAGAAAAGAACAATCTTCTAGTGTCTTATTGATGCAGCGTGACCCCAAATTATAGGGTCATTTATTTAATTATAGCGTCATATTTATTATTTTCGTCAACGTCAATTCGAGTTTGCATCAATGGTATCAGAGCATGGCATTTAGATTGTCCTCACGATCTAACGATCCGTCCCGGCGCTCGCACCGACATCAACGTTCGTCCGAGCAAACACGACGAGCCATCTCCACCATCGACGCCACCTTCAAAGAGACGGGGGACATGATACGTGATTTGCAGGCCAACCTCCAATCCATGTCTCGGAACCTAATCGCCTACTTTGAGGCCTACCGCGACACCCAAACAAAGCCGCCGACCTCCGAAGCCGTTGTCGCGAGTTTTGACGACGAAAAACTCGCCGTGGAAGCCGATCAAGCTGCTGTCCAGATCATTTTAGAAGAGAAAATCAATGAATCGACCGCTGTCCAGCACTTTCCAGAACCAAATCCGTCGCCGGAATCGACCCCGCTGCCCCCACCAACCATCCCGGCGCCACCCCAGCCTTCCCAGGTACCTCTCCTGCCCTCCCCGACCCGCGCGGCCGTCAGCCCCACCCCGGCAACCCCAAGGCCTTAAATGTCGGTTTCGGTCACCATTTCGGTATCGACCAAAACAGAATTTCGATGGAATTTCGGTGGAATTTCGACCGAAATTTCGGTCATTTCGGTCATTTTTTGTACTAGGACCCCCATATTTCGGTCATTTCGGTCATTTCGGTCGAATTTCGATTTCGACTGGATATCGATATTCGACAGAAATTCGACTGAATTTCGCTGAAATTTGAGGCCATGGGCAACCCCTCAGACAGCCCAGACCCTCCACGACGCAACTTCCGGCCACAGCGCCGCCATCTTCCCGACCTTCCTCGACCAATCCTCCAGTCCTTCGCCCTGAAGACCCCTCTCCCGCGGCTCTCACCATCCCGGCGAACCCTCCAGCCCCACCCCTTCCCTCGCAGCCCCCCACCCTGGTTCCAACACCCGCCAGCACCCCAATCCCGGCCCCAGGCCCTCCAGCGCCCCCCCCCCGCCTCGTCGGGAACCTCCACAAATCCACCCTCACCCCCCTGCGCCCCCCCCTCCCGCGCCTTCGCTCACCCATGTGCCCCCTCCCGCAACCCCAGCGACCCGTCCCTGCCTCCCCTTCCCCGAAATCCACTCGCCCGCGCCACCTCCCATCGCCTCGACAGCACCACGCCACCCGCTCGCCCCGCTCCTTCCCCACTGCCGCCGCCTCCTGCGCCATCCCCATCCCTCCACCGTTCGCGGACCCCCTCAGCTGCTCACGCGCGCCCTCCACCACCTGAACCCTTCACCAAACGACCCGGAACCCATCGTCCAGCGCTACCCGGCTCGCCACCCACTTGTTTTCACGAGCCGCAGCCAGTTCGGAACGCGGCCAGCGTCTCTATCCCCAGAGACACCTGCTTCCTCGCGAGCCGCCACCCCGCTCGAATGCCCACAACCGCGTCGCCCTTATGCGGTAGCCGCCCCCGCGCATAGCGCGCAAGCCAGAACCCTAACAAGAATCCCGAAACCCACGGGATATGCGCTCCACGACTTGGGGGATTGGAAAGTGAATTGGAAAAATTGCAGAACAAAATTTCCTAAAAATCATATTTGCAGGAAGGTCCAAGGCAAGAGGAATGTGATGAAATTTGAAGGGGTACAAACTTTGCAGGGACGCCCCCCAATTGAAAAGAACTATACACGTAATGTTGAAAGATTTAATTGCAAGTTACAATCTCAGAGACGACTTCTCCAACGACCCACCTACATCACGCAATTCGTCAGGAGCCGAATTTTTAAAGCGGTGGAGAGTTGATGCAGCGTGACCCCAAATTATAGGGTCATATTTATTTAATTAGTTAATCATCAATTTTATTTACGTTTTTAGGTTGTCAAAGTTGTCTAATTAAATAATTGAGATCGCTTGTGATCTCAACGTTTATTTCGTAGATTTTAATTTGAAATTGGGTCAATTAATTAATTAGAGTCAATTTAGGCAGGTCGGTTGTCAATTTTAGTTAATTTACTATTTTTGTAAGCCCCATCTCTCCTATATAAAGAGATGGTAGCTCCATGTTTTTAGGAAGTGAAGTATGAATTAAAAATTGAGTTTATCTCATATTATCCCTCTCTCTCCCTTCTCCCTCCACGCGATCTCCGCGGTTCTCCTCCTCCAACCCCTCGTTACCGACGAGTTCTTCTCCTCAACCCCTCCAATTTCTCCACCGATTTTCCACCGCCAAATTATTTTTTTTATTTTTTGTCGACGCCGAACTCGCGTTTGCATCACTTGTGAGTTAAAATGATGCAATGTAATGTATTAATATGTAGGGCCTAGGAAAGCCCGGAAAAGATATGCAAGAAAAAAGAGGAACTCTGAAGTTTGTTAATATGCAAGACCCTACCTAATAGTTACAGTCAAGTTGGCATAGGAAAAGATAACAAGATGGTTATATAAAGATTCTAACTATGAAGATTCTGAACTCTGAAGTTAGCATTCAAAGATGAAAAAAATACATATTTAGCATCTCGAAGTATGTTAAAAAAAGACGTGTTATGAAAAAATATGGTAAAATACTTACCGTGCTTGGAATTTGGAAACTTGGCTCTCCAAGACTTAAGTTAGGTTGTGAATTGTGACTTGTGAAGTTGTGAGATGGAATGAGAACATATACATTATATTTATTGAGTTTAAAAAGGACCCTTAATGGCCTTATTTATTACAATGGTGGTTGGAATAGTGGCTTATATTGCAATGGTGGTTGAAATAGTGACCTATAAATTTCATTTAGTGACCAAATAGTACCTATGAATATCAATAAGTGGCCTAGGCATGACATATGGTGACCTAGAACAATTTCAGTCGAAATTGACCGAAATGAACCGAAATTCCATCGAAATTCCACCGAAATCCGAGAAATTTGTGAACAATTTCCACCGAAATGGACCGAAATGACCGAAATGATCGAAATTCGGTCGAAATTTCGGCCGAAATCGGAAACTGATATTATACATGGTTTCGATATCGGTATCGCCACGAAAACCGAATTTCGACCGAATTTCGGTCGAAATTCGCCGAAATTTAAGGCCATGACTGGACCTTAAGCGGGCGCACGGAGCGCATATGCGCCCGTACATATTGCATATGTGGGCCATATATGCGTAAATGGCACATAAAGCGGGGCTCCAGGTAATTGGTGGGCTGAGGAGGCCGCTTTCATGAACAGAGGTCCCATCACCCTCGCTGCCTTCTTGCAAGATCGCAAGGAGTCGAAGATGCGATATGGGCTGCTACCTGGAGACACTCGAAGGATATGGAGAAGCTTCTCCTGATGTGGCTTAGGGTTCCACAGCTATACGCGTCCGGATATCTGGAACACAAAGTTTGGGTGGTGTACGAGGAGGGCTTTTCGCCTCCTGTAGATGTCGATTGGAATTAGAAGGCGATGCAACTGAGATCGGGGAGGAGGTCTGAAGCCTCTGCTTGGAGGTTGCGTGTATAGCCTCTTCCTTTTTTTGTTACTGTGGGTGGAAACCCTTCAAAAGTTGTCATCGTGTGGGATTGGATTCACAAGAACCCATCACCCATCCATGGGCTTCTTCATTGTTCTGCGCCGTTGTGGTGCCTTCATGGCATCACATGGGATCTGGGGAGGCAACGACACATGGAGTAGTAGATGGTTTGCTTGGAATTGATTGCCGGGAACAAATCATGCACCATGGATTTGCAGGAGGCATGGTTGGCGAATTAGGGTTCCAGAAGGAATTGAACCTCTTTGCTGCTCTGAATCTTCAAGAACTTATGTAGAAGGTTTCAACAGGAACCTTAGAATTGAATTAAACTACTGAGCGGTGTTGATGATGACACTTGATAATTAGGGCTTAAAGAAACCCTAAAAATTGAATCTGGAACTTGATCACGAATGCAGAATATATAATCTTCGAATAGCAAGTAAGAACTAAATATTCTCTATCAATCGAATCTCGAATAAATCAAAAACATAAAATCCCCGAGAATCGAACATGCTTCGATACCATGTTAGAAAACGAGAACGCGGAAGTATAATATCAGAGAAATAGAATAAGAACATTGATGCAAAATAGGTTTGCGCGTGATGGTTGAAAATAATTTTGTTGGTGGATTTTTCGGTGGAAGAAGAAATTGGAGGGGTTGAGAGAAGAAGCTCGTCAGAAAACGAGGGATGTTGGAGAAGAGAATCATGAAGACCACGTGGGGAAGGAGAGAGAGAGACGGAGATGGAGATAAAATCTAAATTTTTAATAACAACTGAACTGACTAAAACAATAGCCTATCATCCCTTTATATAGGAGGGATGAGGTTACAAAAATAGAAACTCAAAATTCAAATTCGAACTAATTATCCTAATTTGACTCTGACCGACTAACTGACTAATTTGAAAATTTAAATTAAAACTAACTACTTTTGAGATCACAGGCGATCTCTTTTATTTAATTAAAATTACGACGAGTCAAATACACGTAAATAAAATTAACGGATAAAAAATAGATAAAAATGGGGCCCTATTTATCCCGTTCACGCTGCATCAATTCTCCTTTGCTTGAAAAATCCGTCACCCGACGAATTGCTGGATCGGCAGGCTTGGAGGTTGATAAATTCGAATCAGTGTTCTCGATCATCCCATGGAAGAACTGGTGTGGAGTAAATGGTGGAATCCGTGCGTTGGCTTCGTGCGTTGGCTTCGTGATGGAGATAAAATCTCAATTTTTAATAACAACTGAACTGACTAAAACAATAGCCTATCATCCCTTTATATAGGAGAGATGAGGTTACAAAAATAGAAACTCAAATTCAAATTCAAACTAATTATCCTAATTTGACTCTAACCGACTAACTGATTAATTTGAAAATTTAAATTAAAACTAACTATGAGATCACAAGCGATCTCTTTTATTTAATTAAAATTACGACGAGTCAAATAAACGTAAATAAAATTAACGGATAAAAAGTAGATAAAAATGGGGCCCTATTTATCCCGTTCACGCTGCATCAATTCTCCTCTGCTTGAAAAATTCGTCTCCCGACGAATTGCTGGATCGGCAGGCCTGGAGGTTGATAAATTCGAATCAGCGCTCTCGATCATCCCATGGAAGAACTGGTGTGGAGCAAATGACGGAATCCATGCGTTGGCTTCGTGACGGAAGAACATGTGTGGCGCACATGCGGGCGCCCATCCGGGATTCATCCCTTTGACATGGTGCTCGAAGAACTGATCGGGCATCTTCATGACGATAAACTCGGCCTTTGGAGAGTCCATAGCAAAGCAATAGCACAAGGAGAGTAGAGGAGGAGATGTGTCCAAGGAATTAAGACATGGGGCCTTTAAATAGATGAAACTCATGATCCTAGTACTATTGGGATAAGGAGGCTTTCTAATTTCTCTTTTTTCATCCCTTCTTTTAAAATATTTCTGCTCCAAGGGGTTGGATGCAAATTTCGTACCCCTTCAATCATGGCTTTCCATTAAACATTTTTATGAGGAGGGGTTTTCCGGCAAATTTTCCCATTCATATCCCCAATTTCCAGGGACTCGGTTGTGACTGCATTCCTAATTAGTATTAGGTTTTTCTTCTTCCGAACTAATCGGCGGCGGCAATAGGGACAGGGGAGGCGGCGTCCGTGAGCTCGTGCCCAGGCGTTCCGTGCTGCTCGCAAGGGTGGCGAGATGGACAGCGGGAGGTTGGGGCGTTTAGTGGCAGTAGGGGTGGTGGCGGAGGCGGCTGGGTTACCACAGGGGAGGTGGGAATGGGATCGGGGAAGAGGGGGAAGGCTGCGGAACAGGGAGGCCAGGCGGGGAAGGTGGTACGTGGGGCGAGGCGGCGAGGGAAGGAAGGAGGTATGCGGGGAGAGGCGGCGAGGAGGGGGATGTATTAAGCGGGGAGAGGCGGCGAGGAGGGGAAGGCAGAGGCGCGAGGGTTGGCGCGCTGAGGGGCTGCGGATCTGTGACGGGAATGAAGGCGAGGGAGGGTGGCAGAGGAAGAGGGGATCAAGATTTGGAGATGGGCGGCAGTGTGGGGAGATTAGGTTTCGGTGGGGAAGAGATGCGGGAGGGGACACAGGGGTTGGGGGGGTATCGCGATGGGTCCTGGGGTGGTGGGTGAGGTTGACGGGGTGGGGGCAGGGGGTATATACGATGGCGCGTAGATGGCGGGGGGCGGCAAGGAATCGGCGACGGGTGGGAGTGGCGGCGACGGGGCTGCTTGCATGGTTGGGGCCGTGGGGTTCGCGGCCGGTGGGATTTCTGGGGATGCGAGGATGACGACAGAAGGGGATAATGGGCTTGTGGGGGTAGCAGTGGGAGGGGGTGGCGGCGATGAGGTCGGGGATTTCGCTAGGGCTGCTGGGATGTCGGGGAGGGGGGTTGGCGGGATGGAGGGAAGGGCAGCGGGACTTGCCGGAGGTGCCAGGGTTGAGGGTTGTGTAGCAGGGGGTGCGGGGTTAGGGGAGGGAGGGGGTTTGCTGGAGAGGGCACGAGGGTTGGGGGTTGTGCCGCAGGGGGGTGCGGGGGTATTGGGATAGAGTGCAGGGGCTGGGAGGGGCATGAGGGCGGCGGAAGGGTTTGAATGTGGGGCTGGTAGGGGTTCGGGGGCTGCGGATGGGGAAGACACCATTGAAGGCAGGGTCGTGGTCGTCAAGGAAGGCAAGGGGAGTATCAGGGATGATTTGGGTGGTGTCGGGATAGCCGGTAGGTCTTCGTTGTCACGATTTTTTTCCTGCATAACAAGCATATCAGTATTTTTACCTCCTGAAATGGCCTGGACAGCGAGTAAATCATCATCGACGGTGAGTTTTTCTTCGTCAATATTCTGAACAACGGCTTTGGTAGTGGGAGATTTTGATAGGCTGCACATCGTCTCGAAATTAGCCATCATCTCTCGCCATTCGGACTGGAAAATTTGATATTGGGACTGGAAATCTCGACATTTGGTCTCGTAATCTTGACATTTGGACTGGAACTCACGTCGTGCGTCCATCTCCTTGTGGTAAGCTTCCTCGGCTCGTCGTTTCCGCTCCGACGAATGATGGTGTTTCGTCGCATGTCGGCGAGAATGTCTGGACGGATCGTCAGATCGTGAGGACGATCTGTAGGCCATGCTCTGATACCAATTGATGCAAAATAGGTTCGCGCGTGATGGCGGAAAATAATTTTGTTGGTGGATTTTTCGGTGGAAGAAGAAATTGGAGGGGTTGAGAGAAGAAGCTCGTCAGAAAACGAGGGATGTTGGAGAAGAGAATCGTGAAGACCACGTGGGGAAGGAGAGAGAGAGAGACGGAGATGGAGATAAAATCTTAATTTTTAATAACAACTGAACTGACTAAAACAATAACCTATCATCCCTTTATATAGGAGGGACGAGGTTACAAAAATAGAAACTCAAATTCAAATTCAAACTAATTATCCTAATTTGACTCTAACCGACTAACTGACTAATTTGAAATTTAAATTAAAACTAACTACTTTTGAGATCACATGCGATCTCTTTTATTTAATTAAAATTACGACGACTCAAATAAACGTAAATAAAATTAACGGATAAAAAGTAGATAAAAATGGGGCCCTATTTATCCCGTTCACGCTGCATCAAACACGAAAGAACATCGAGATTTTATGTGGAACCCTACTCCCTGAGGAGCGGGATAAAACCATGGGAGAACGCCTTAAAGGTCCGATTCTTCTATTGAGGTTTTCTCTCATCGGATACAATGTATGTGAGGCTTCTTATATAGCCCCCACTAACTCTCCAAGTCTCACAACTAGTAGATGTGAGGCTAAACCGCTGAATGCGGTAATTGGACCCATGATGGATCCAATTACCCATCTACACATGTGACGCACATACTCCAACAATTTGGATGGTGGATTGTTGGTTTACATCAAGGAGCTCTACTATTTAGTTCAATACGCAGAGTGTTATTGGTTTCTTCTCGTCCAAGTATAGAACATTTTTGGATTATATGCTTCTGCTGTGGTCCTCAAATTAGGATGTGAGACATGGAATCTACTTCAAGTTTGATGAGACTTGGTTGCATGATGGACAAACATTGGTAGTGGATAGACTAAGGATACACCATTTATGAAGTTTGTAGAAAGGCTCTGATTGCTTTGGTTCTGCTTCTGCCTAATCGAGCTCAAGAAGATACTGAGGGAAATTAATACCGGAGGACTAACATGACTTCACAAGGGTGGATCATCTTTATTGAGTCAAAGATACGAGGCTTTGTCAACCCAGGTAGTGGAAAGATGGAATAGCCACCTTGATTTGGTCATGGCGGAGGATGCCAAAGGGGAGATTCTATGAAAGGAGAGATCATGTCAGTTGTGATTGGTGAAAAAGGATGCCAATATCAAATTTTCTTCACTTGACATCTGAAGATGGAAGAGGTTGATGGTGCAAGATGCTGAGTGTGTGGGAGCAACAGAAGATTGGGGTGGCTTTGACATGTCATTTCAGAGAGTTCATAGCGAGAGCCAGGTTGGATGTGGCAATGCCATTATAGATTGGCAGGAAGGTTGTCTAAGGAGCAGCATTGAGAGGGGTTGGTGAGATTTGTTACACAGGAGGAGGTGAGGACAATGGTAGCATTTTTGAAGCATGAAGGCTTTTCGATACCAGATTGGTTCTTGTTTTTCTTCGACCAGGAGTTGTGGGGTGTTATACGGAAATATTCTATGGAGGTAATTTCGGAGTTCTTTGAGGGGTGTCTTTGACAGGTCATTTCAGATAATCCATATCAAGACCCACCTTGGACGTGGCAATGCTGTTATAGGTTGACAGGAAGGTTGTCTAAGGAGCAGCATTGAAAGGAGCATTGAGAGGGGCTGCTGAGGTTAGTTACAGAGGAAGAGGTGAGGACAATGGTGGCATCTTTGAAGCATGAAGGCTTTTCAATACCAGATTGGTTCTTGATTTTCTTCTACCTGGAGTTTTGAGGTGTTATTGGGAGATATTCTGTGCAGGTGGTTTCAGAGTTCTTCGAGGAGAATTCCAAGTTCGAATGGCTCAAAATTCTCTTTTTATTGTCTCAAAAGGGATTCACCGAAACAAGTGGATGATTACTGTTCGATCACTTTGTTCAACACCATTTCATTGATCGTGTTGCTAAGTTCTCCACTTTGAGGCCGAGGGATTTATTGGGTGATGTGGTTTGTTCAGTTTAATTTGCTCTCTGAGTGATTGTTGGTGGAAAATTTTGTGGCTGCAATAAAAGTGGTATCCATTTAGGATTGGAGGGGGATTGTGGAATTCATGTGGAAGGTGGACTTCACGAAGGCTTATGGCTTTCTAGACCAGTCATTTCTCTTCAGCATGGTGGGAAGAGTGGCTTTCCAACGATTTTAGCTGGTATCAGTGAAGACTTGTCTCACAATGGTTACCTGCTCGGTGCTTGTAAAATGTTGCTTGAGGGGGTGCAACCCCAAGGTTCGTAAGGCAAGGTTGTCTCTTGGCACCATCCTTGTTCTTATCGGGTGTTTTGTTGTGTAATATCCGTTGGACATGCAATGCAACATGGGTGTGCTATCTGGTGTCTCTAGTGCTTAGTCTTATTCTCTGTATCTGTTGTTGCTCTAATATGCATGAGACCTTTGTCTGCTTCATCTAGGGATCTCTGCAACATGCCAGACAGGTTAAGGCGACTGTGGCTGTAAGTTTGCTTTTGTTGCCTTTAACATGGATGATGTGGAGGTTTTGGCTTGTGTGATGATGCTGACTACTAAGTCAAATTGCAGTTGCCCAAGATTCTTTTGGGTTTGCCACCGGTGAGCCCTTCTTATAGGTTGGTGGACTGGGGCTTGGTGGTAAAGATGGAGTGTAGGCACATCGATGGGGGATCGAACATCAAGGTTTGATACTCTTGATTGCTTTTGTTTTACATGTTCTTGTTAGGAATGTTGGGGGGGGGGGCAGATTGATGTCATCATTAGAAGGCTTTCTTTGGAAGGGAGCTGAGGAAAAGGATTGGGGTACCTGCTTGGTCAAGTTGGAGGAGGTTTGTTGGCCCAAGAAGGAAGGGGTTACACGAATTAGAAATTTTTGGAAGTTCAATGATGCACTATTAGCCAAGTGGCTTGTAAAGCTATTGGAATGGAATCATGGAGGAATGAGCCGTGCATCGAGATCCTGAAGGTGATTATGGAAGATGCCTTATCTCAGAGGATGGAGTCGGTTGCCGATGAGGTCATTGGCATTTTGGAGGCAGTCCGTGAACCTACTGGCTATTTTGGGGCCACTCTTGGTTAGATGTCTATGAGATTTTCTCGTTCTGGTTGGACAACTGGTCTGGGGAGGAGGTGCGTGCAGAGATATTTCCTTTAATGGTGGCACTGATGGTGGTGGGACAAGCTTTGGTTACCCTTGTTTGTCACATCACTCTGATGAAAGGATTTCTGACTTTGTGTCGCTGGTGTGGTTGCTGGAGGATGTGGCGAAGTAAATCATTGCTAACATTGTTGTATTGCACTCGACTCAGTGACAATGTTCTCTTTAGTAAATTCATCTGGAACAATACCATGTCGGGTCAAGAAAAACAATTTCCTCCAAGGAAGGGATGGTTGACTGCTAGTTTTTTCTACATGCCCGAACACAACTGAAATTGGTCGAAGAACTGTTATTATTTTCATGACTGCAGAAAGCTTTAATGATTTTCATTCCTTAATATTACTGCAGAGAAGAATGTGAAGGATACTGTGATGATCGCATCGAATGCGATCGGGAGCGACTAGTCGCACTAGTTGCTTGGGATTTCGGAGATGGCGGAAAGTAATTTTGACCGGTGGAATTTATTTGGTAGAAGAAATTGGAGGGATTGAGAAAAGAAGCACGTCGGTTGCGCGAGATTCGAGGAGGAAGAAACGCGCAGATCGCGTGGGAGAAGGAGAAGGGAGAGAGAGGGAGATAAAAATCTCAATTCTTAATAACAACTGAACTGTCCTAACACAATAGCCTATCATCCCTTGATATAGGAGGGATAAGGTTACAAAAATAGAAACTCAAATTCAAATTCAAACTAATTATCCTAATTTGACTCTAACCGACTAACTAACTAATTTTGAAATTCAAATCAAAACTAACTACTTTTGAGATCACAGGCGATCTCTTTTATTTGACTAAAATTACGACGACTCAAAATAAACGTAAATAAAATTAACGGATAAAAAGTAGAAAAATGTGGTCCTTTTTATCCATCTCACGTTGCATCAACTCTCCTCTGCTTGAAAAATTCGTCTCTCGACGAATTGCTGGATCTGCAGGCTGGAGGGTTGATAACTTTAAATCAGCATTCTCGATCATCCCATGGAAGAACTGGTGTGGAGCAAATGGCAGAATTTATGCGTACGTGGCGCGAGTGTTGGCGACGTTGGCGTCGTGGCGGAAGAGCAGGTGTGGCGCACATGCGGGCATCCATCCGAGTGTCGTCCCTTTGATATGGTGCTTGAAGAACTGATGGGGCATCTTCATGACGAACAACTCGGCCTTTGGAGAGTCCATGGCAAAGCAATAGCACAAGGAGAGTAGAGGAGGATATGTGGCCAATGAATTAAGCCATGGGGCCTTTAAATAGGTGAAACCCATGATCCTAATCCTAATTGGATAAGGAGGCCTTCCAGATTTCTCTCTTTCAGCCTTTTTTTTTTAAATAATTCTGCTCCAGGGGGTTGGAATGCAAATTTCATACCCCTTCAATTAAATAAAATCCATAGCATATTCTATCCTCCAAATAACCCCTTTGTTAAAAACTTTTGGGAGGAGGGGTCTCCATGCAAATATTCCAAATTAACCTCATATCCCTAACTTTATGGGATCCGACTTCTTTTGAAGGGGCATCCGTTGTTAGGGCTTCCCTCATCTTCAAGCAACATCGGCGGCGGCCTCGAGCAGTCAACGGCAGGCGGCGTAGGCTCTTGCCTTTGGGGTTCGAGCGATGGTTATAACGAATGGTGCGGTGGTGCGTGGGCAAGAGGTGAGAGGTGAGGGGGCCGTGGGTTGGCCTGGGAGCACGGAGGTAACGGAATGGGATGTTGGTGGGGGTGGTGAGGGTAGCGACGGGAGGCGGCGATGGAGTGGGAGGGGGTGTTGGCGGCGTTGGTGACGGTACTGGGGGTCGTGAAGGAGAAGGTGGTGAGGTTAGGGGCTCCTCTGGGCGCACGTGGCAGCGGGAGGGGGGGTTGAGGGTGTGGGGGTGACAGCAGGGACCGGGGGCTGTGTCGCAAGGGATACGGGGGCGGTGGGAGAGGGCGCGGGGGGTGTAGGGATTGCAGTGGGTGGGGTTTCTGGGGGTGCGTGGGTGATGGGAAGGGGCGCAGGGGCTGGGACCTGTGCCGCAGGGGATGGGGCTTCGGGGGCGTCGGGAAAAAGTGATGTTGGCGGTGGCGCAAGAGGCGCGAGGGTGGCTGTGGTAAGGGGTAGCGGCAGTGGGCTTGGGGCTGGAGGTGCGGGGTTGTCAACGGGAATGGTAAGAGGAAGATCTGGGGCTGGGGGGTGCGCTGCAAGGGATGCGGGAGAGGTAGAATGGGCCGGAGGCACAAGGATGTTGTTGGGAACCCGCTGAAGGGTCGTGTGTGGCCTGGAAATCGATTTTTCCAACGATTGCAGATCTGAAAATACCTGGATAGCGAGCAGATTGGTGTTTTTTTCTTTTGAAACAGCCTAGACAGCGAGCAAATCATCCTTGACGTTGTTTTCGCATGACACGGTCCGGGCAGCGAGCACATCGTCGTTGGTGCCGTTTTTTCCATCCACAAAAATCTGAGCAGCGCACAGATCATGGTCGACGACAATATTTTGTTCATCGTCAACTTGTACCATAAAAATATCAACATCGTACCATGAGTCTATCCATTATTGAACCTTGATGCTTTTCCGGAGGCGCTTCTTGTATTTTTGTTGACGCGAACACGCATGTGATCCTCGTGATAGGGTGACTTGATTGAGCTTCATTCTCTAATATGCGATAGGACCGTCGAATCGTGAGAACGATTCAACTTCCATGCTCTGATACCAATTGATGCAGATAGGATTTCGGAGATGGCGGAAAGTAATTTCGATCGGTGGAATTTATTTGGTAGAAGAAATTGGAGGGATTGAGAAAAGAAGCACGCCGGTTGCGCGAGATTCGAGGAGGAAGAAACGCGCAGATCGCATGGGAGAATGAGAAGGGAGAGAGAGGGAGATAAAACTCTCAATTCTTAATAACAACTGAACTGTCCTAACACAATTGCCTATCATCCCTTTATATAGGAGGGATGAGGTTACAAAAATATAAACTCAAATTCAAATTCAAATTAATTATCCTAATTTGACTCTAACCGACTAACTAATTAATTTTGAAATTCAAATTAAAACTAACTACTTTTGAGATCACATGCGATCTCTTTTATTTGACTAAAATTACGACGACTTAAAATAAACGTAAATAAAATTAACGGATAAAAAGTAGAAAAATGCGGTCCTATTTATCCATCTCACGCTGCATCATTGCTCGATGCAGCGGAAATTAAAATTTTCTATGTGACGAAACTACATGATCCAAGAACACTTCTCGGATTGTTTCGTCTAAACCACAAATAAGTAATAGGATTACCTCTTAAAGTGTGGTTATGATCGAGTCTCTAAACAAAGATACCTCCTGTCTCAAGTCCGATCCGACGGAGGAGATGCTTGCGAGCGCGGGGATGAATCGCGTGCTCCTCGCAATCCATGTTGATGATCCAAGCCACGGATCTCCTGATCTCGACAAACGAGATACGACGTCTTCTTCACGAGCAAGGCACGCCGAAGTAGACGGAGATCCACGAGCAAACGATCGGGCAACATAACGACGATGCTGCGGCAATGGAGGATCTCTCTAGGGCATCCATGGTGGACAACCATATGAGAGATAGAGAGAATGGACGTGTAGAGAGAAAGAGAGAGAGAGAGCATTCATTGATTTCAAGTGTCTAAAAGAGCAAGGGGTGCCTCTTCTTATATAGGATTTTGGGAGTCTATGGATCCCAATCCATGGACAACACACAATCAACGGATGAGATTGATTGTGTCCCTTTCAACGGCTAGGATTGTTGCTGGTAAAACGCAACAAGTGATTTAATTCAAATTAATTATCATTGATAAATCAATATAATTAATCTCAAATTAAATCACTTTGACTAGAGATAGAATAATGAGAAGACTAAACCAATCCCCTAAAATAAGGGGACGGCTACCATCATCTCATGAGATCTCAATATCTCATGATTATATCACGATCTCTTGTCGATAATATTTTCATCAAAAAATAATTCCAAATTATCTTATGGAAAATATCAACCATGCCATTGAAATTATGTGAATCTCATTCACAACCCAAAACTAAATGTAATTATATTTTCAATTAATTGTTCAATGTAAATCGAATTCACATTAACAATTAATCAACAAATATAAATCACAATATGCTCTCTCAAATATATTATAAATCACATTTATAATATATATGATTAATATGGATAGTGCTATCCACATTATTCATATCCATGATAATTAAATCACATTTAATCATATTGGATCTCTTTTTCTCATATGCCCAAATAACATGAATCGCATTCACATTATTCATATCTTTAATAATTAAATCATATTTAATTATCTCAGATAACTCTCCTTATAATATGTATCAAATTCATATTATCCATAATAATTAAATCACATTTAATCATCAATTTTCTCGATGCTTGGATACATATATCAACAATGAAATTATCCATGAACTCCTTCAAGGATAATGCGCTTTCTCCGCGGATACTTGGAGATAAGGACAAGACGATTGTATTGTTCCACGTATAGTGACTTGGATATTGAGATCACATCTCAAATCCTGATCTCGGGCCTCCCACAGATGCTTGGTTAAATCAAGACCACAAATCTTATCTTCTCATTGTATCTGAATCACATTCAGATCAATGTCCAACATTTGGATCAAGATCAGATTACTTCTCTTCTGAAAGGAGTCACTAAAATCCAGACCCGTTTCATCACTCCCTAGGAATGGAAGCGTTATGGTTATACAATCGTTTATGATCACATCACCCTCAGGTATTCTCAATACCTGTACATCCTGCATACTGGAGGACTCAGAATAAACCCGAAGTAGTAGATCAACTTTATAATGTCTACTTCATAGTTTCATCAGTAAGTTTCTCATTTGATCATTGGGACTTGATATCGATCATATACTTTCCAAAAGCATATATCATACTTGGGTCTTGATCATATACTTTCCAAAAGTATATATCAAACCTACAAATTCAGTCAAGCTTCCAAAGCGAGACGATCGTGCGCACGGAATTTGATTCTTCCCAATATCTCATGAGTGAGCTCATGTCTTCCGGTTCAGTAATGCCTTATATGCACACCAGCGCGTCGGTGTATAGACCTTGGTTAGGTCATCAACCTATTGGTCTGCCAAATGTACATACTCAGACATATAGTAACACATCTGTCTCCGGTCAGAGGATGCGTGCCTGTATCGTGACAACATGCGATATAGGACTTTGGTTATCTCGATCTCATTAAGTCAACTCTTTGACCTAACTAATCTGACACCTCCGAATCTCTATTCCTATGCAGAAGACCTGCATCAAGAGGTCGGTCAGATATCAGCCTATGAGAGAAAAGGATTGCCATCTCCTACTCAGGCTGGAGATCACATCTTAACAATCATTTGACGGTGCTTGATGAGTCCTCAATCTAACCCTTTAGATATTCATCCAAGCACCAGCCTCTATGATTCAATTATTGAATCAACAACTGTATGATTATTAAGATGGCCATCTTACATAACCCTAATTGTACTAAGGGACCTATTGTGCAAATTATTTATTCTTCATTTCAGATCAGGGAATGATATGTGCAATAACATTTATTGCATAATGGTTCGCCGTGGGCTCGCATGTCCAACGGAATGTTAGTAAATCTGGCTTTGTTCCTTGCCTTAAAGGTTGTTTTCAGGCATCCATAACATATTAATGTGCATTTGTTGTGGGTCCATGTTTGATCAGCAATGGTTTCTGACTCTATATACTTGGTGAAGTAGATCAGTCAACTTGGAGACATTACTAACTCTGCTACAGTTGTATAACAAAAAGCTTTCATATTTCTGAGACAGTTATGGCATTTGTTCTAATCACATGGCGATGGGTGACAGTTATGATGATCAGCGTGATATAGGCATAAAATAATCATCTTTTTATTAATAAAATGCAGTCATCTTGTAGATAATCTCTTGTTTGGCTGTTTTGTTCACATCTTGTTGAATCATCATATATTCTGTCATTGATGAACTTTGACAACTTTATTACTATGATTGGTGAAGATTCCTTATGAAGTGATTAAATCATATTTCTCCATTGCAGCAAAGTTGGTGATTATCGCAAACAATTGCCCTCCTCTCCGCAAGTCGGAAATAGAATATTATGCGATGCTTGCCAAAGTTGGCGTCCATCATTTTAATGGCAGTAAGTATTTTCCTTGGAACCTATTGCTACATTGATTTCTATGTTCTGCATTGTTTCAGTTTTTATTCATTTGATTTGGGTAAGACTCCTATTGTGTCTTATGTATCCATCGCTGTTAATGCATTGTTTCAATTTTGATTACTGACAACCTTATCCGGGGATTAGGGATGGTTTATTCTGGTTTATGAAATTTATTATTACTCAATCAACCTATCGATGGTTATGATTTATATCGCTCCTTTGCAGACAATGTGGATCTAGGAACAGCTTGTGGAAAGTATTTCCGAGTTTGTTGCCTCAGCATTATCGACCCTGGTGCGTTTCTCCTCAGCTAATGTTCTCGATGAAATTTTCTCCATGCTGTTAATTAAAGCCTCTAAACAGCACGCTTACTTTGTTTCAGGTGATTCCGATATTATCAAGTCCCTCCCTGGAGACCAGTGACTTTGTTTTTAGGCGTTTTTGAATTCTAGTTTTTACAGTGAGCATGCTCTTGGAAATTGGACAAATAGAGTTATCTTGTTGCTTGGCATTTTTGCGAGACTTCCTTAAAAAGTTTGACCACTATTGTTGCGATAGCATGATATGTCGTAGTCTTTGAGAGAATGGTTTCAAGCTCATTTGATGCACGATTTTCTGTGCCGTTTGGTAAATTTTACGGGGTATGTTGACGCATTGGTAATTATGATTACAACAGTTGAAATATGGTTATGGTACCTAGGGGCTGCTTCTATTTAAACCCAGTTCCTTGAAATTGTGAGGGCTTATACAATAATCGTGAACTCTTGTGGCACCTTCATGATGGCTTTGCACAAGAGCCCTTTTCATGACTTCGTGCGTGCTTTGCTCTCCCTGCCTGCAGCCATTTTTAGGGTTCCACAGGGCTTGCCACCATCACTATCCCTGCGTGATAGACCAGTAGCGATGCCCACTTTGATTTAGTTTTTTGGTCATGTTGGCTATTTGTATGTTGTCCTCCCTAGGCAGTACTTGCATGGCTCAGATTCTTCAATGGTTCCTGACTTTTTCGGATATTGCCATCACATATAATCCTTGATGCGCCTCACCTCTGTCTGAGCCTTCAAGGTTTCTTCAGTGCTCCATCTGCCTGACCTTACTCTTGCTCTTTAGACAAGTACTGAGATTTAGAGGATGAGTAATTTATCTTTATGGACGTAATGGCTTCTATGATGGAATAGAATGTGCCTTTTATGTAGATCTATACCTAAATTTACTTTGTTCAGCACTGATTGTTTATACAACTGCAAACATTGATAAACTGTACGCATGGCCCTCTGTTTGTTGTTAATATACGTTCAATTCATGAGATCATGTGTTTTTTTTGCAGTCTCATGCACTGATTTTCATGAAAGGTTAGAATTACATTAAAAAAGGAATTTAGAAAAAAACAAGTATTTTAGTTCACTTGAGTAAATTATGTTAAACTGTTGGTCACTTTGTGGACATATAAAGTGTTTCATCAGTATCAACACCTTAGTCCTCCAATAAAAGCACTTCATTGGTAAGCAGAGCAATAATACAGGCTTGATTGACCTTGATATGCGGAATCAGTATTCACTTGGACTAATAAATTAAATTATATGGATTGCATCTATGAACGTTGGAATGGAGATCTCGTAACAGGGAATTCAAATGTGAACTGGCTGATGGCGGATGACGTCCTACACCTTCTAGCCATACGCTGTGATCATGTAACTATTTTGCTAACTCTAGATATATTCGTTGTAAGAAAAAACAAATATTGGCCTTTGAAGCTTGGTGGATGGAGTAATGGGATTTTCGTTTGGCCTTTGTAGTTTGGTGGATGGAGTAATGGGATTTTCGCTTGGCCTTTGAAGCTTGGTGGCCGGAGTAATGAGCGTATGAAACTTCTAGAATACTGGATGAAAATTAACCATTCTTACACTTTGTAAAGGAAATTGGATGCGGTTTGCAAAATACTTACCTTATGAGCCTTAAAGGAATCCAGACAGAGTAAGGTTAAAAAAGTGGAAGTAGAAAAATAAATGCAAGCCATATTATCTGTGCAATCTCTCATCTTGGATGATTGCATCTTGCTTTGGAAGCTTCAAATAGAACATGCTAAACTATTAAAGATTAACGAGATATCGGTTTCAGCGCTCTAGACATCAATGGTTAAACTACGGCGACATGAATACTAAGTTCTACATATATTCAACCAACACGAGAAAAAACACAACCAATGGGATACATCTTGAGAATAATACTTACACAATCTGACAAGTAGTTTAACCACCACATCCGTGGGAGCTACAACCCACTCCGAACCATGAACATTTTGAGGAAGTTGAGCCTAAATGGAGCAAGAGATCAACTATTGTCAAAAATATAGGTAGTGATCACTTTGTCATTTACCAAATCGAGGATGATCCTGCCACTTATAGAAATGCCATGGTTTCATCTGAAGTTAAGAATTAGAAGGATGCCATTAAAATCTGAAGTGGATTTAATCATTTCAAATGGTCACGTGGGACTTGTTTGATTTATCTTCAGGTTGTTCCACTATAGAGTGTAAATGTGTTTTCAAAAGGAAACTTAGACATGACGGATCCATTGAAAAATATAAGGAAATATTTTTGGCCAAATATCTTAAATAAATAGATGGTATTAGAATAGGGAAGAGATTGAAAATTCCTTCTATATTCACTATGTTAAGAGATTTTGTAGTTCCAACAAGGCTAGCACCTTCCCTCAGATATTCGAAGAAAAATATACATTCACTACTGTTGAGTAGATTTTCCGGCTAAATTTCTATGAGAGGAATCAGAAGCTAGTTGGAAGTCAAGTCGTCGACTGCATGCAATTGTACTTCGGTAAGGGAAGCATTGACAACAATATAAATAAAACATACATTGCTCTAATTCCTAAAATGAAAGGTGCAGACACCCCTCAGGGGATTTCAGACATATCGATACTTCAAACACTAAGAAAAAGTCACTGTGAAACTCATAGCCAACAGATTAAAGCTCATGTTGCAAAGAATCCTCTCATAATCAATGTGCGTTCTTGCCTGGCAGACAAATCACAGATAGTGTCATTTGCAACATCTGAAATCATCCATAGCATGAATTCCAAAAGAATGAAAAAGCATCACATGGCAATATAATAGATATGGTAAAAGCTTAGATCACATAGAGTGGAATTTCATTGTAAACTTATCAATCTAACCGCGTCTTCCTCAAGATTTATAAAGCTAATCAGTTCATGCACAACGACGTGTTCCCTATGTCTGCGAGTCAATGGTGCTCTTACCCCTACCATATTTCCTGGGAGGGATTTATGGTAAGGATGTGCGTTATGCTCGTTTATTTTTTATACTAGATACTGAGCTACTATCTTAACTCATGGATCAAGCCCTCCATCTTATCAGGCTACCATGATTGGATGCATATGAAGCCTATTTCACACCTTCTCTAAGATGATGATGTTGGACATGCGAGCCCACGACGAGCCATTATGCAATAAATGTTATTGCAATTCACTCCTTAATATGAAATAAAGAGTACATAATTTGCATAATAGGTCCCTTAGTACAATTAGGGTTATGTACCATGGCCATCTTAATGATCATACAGCTGTTGATTCAATTATTGAATCATAGAGGTTGGTGCTTCGATGAATATCTAATGAGTTAGATTGAGGACTCATCAAGCACCGTCAAATGATTGTTAAGAGATGATCTCCAGCCTGAGTAGGAAATGGCAATCCTATCTCATTTAGGCTGATATCTGACCGACCTCTTGATGCAGGTCCTCTGCATAGGAATAGAGATTCGGAGGTGTCAGATTAGTTAGGTCAAAGAGTTGACTTAACGAGATCGAGATAACCAAAGTCCTATATCGTATGCTGTCACGATACATGCACACATCCTCTGACCGGAGACAGATGTGTTACTATATGTCTAAGTATGTACATTTGGAAGACCAATAGGTTGATGACCTAATCAAGGTCTATACACCGGCGCGCTGGTGTGCATATAAGGTCATATGAGTAATACGATCTCTCAAAGGGATCATACAGGTTCAGTTACTGAACCGGAAAGACATGAGCTCACTCATGAGATATTGGGAAGAATCAAATTCCATGCGCATGGTCGTCTCGCTTTGGAAGCTTGACTGAATTTGTAGGTTTGATATATACTTTTGGAAAGTATATGATCAAGACCTAGGTATGATATATGCTTTTGGAAAGTGTATGATCGATACCAACTCCCAATGATCGAATGAGAAACTTACTGATAGAACCCTGAAGTAGACAGTGTAAAGTTGATCTAATACTTCGGGTTTACTCTGAGTCTTCCAGTATGCATGATGTACAGGTATTGGGAATACCTGAGGGTGATGTGATCATAAACGATTGTATAACCATGACGCTTCCATTCCTAGGGAGTGATGAAACGGGTTTGGATTTTAGTGACTCCTCTCAGTAGAGAAGTAATCTGATCTTAGTCCAAATGTTGGACATTGATCTGAATGTGATTCAGATTCAATGAGAAGATTAGATTTACGGTCTTGATTTAATCAAGCATCTATGGGAGGCCCGAGATCTGGATTTGAGATGTGATCTCAATATCTATGTCACTATACGTGGAACAATACAATCGCCCTGTCCTTATCTCCAAGTATTCGCGGAGAAAGCGCATTATCCTTGAAAGAGTTCATGGATAATTCTATTGTTGATATATGTATCCGAGCATTGAGAAAATGGATAATTAAATGTGATTTAATTATCATGATAATATGAATTTGATTCATATTATAAGGAGAGTTATCTTAGATAATTAAATGTGATTTGATTATCAAAGATGTAGATAATGTGAATGTGATTCATATTATTTGAGTACATGAGAATAAGTTATCCAATATAATTAAATATGATTTAATTGTTATGGATAAGAATAATGTAGATAGAAATATCCAATTATTCATAATATATTATAAATGTGATTTATAATGTATTAGAGAGAGTTAATTATAGTTTATATGTGTTGATTAATTATTATGTGTATTGGATACACATTGTGTAATTAATTGACAATGTAAATTATATGTTGTTTTGGGTTGTGAATTTGATTCACAATTTTTCTATGGCAACATTGCAATATTCTCAAATATAATTGTGAATTATTTTTGAAGAATAAAAAAAGCCAACAAAAGTTGTTGGAAATAAATAGAGGAGATTTTCAAGGAGATATGCAATCTCATGGATTTCCATGAGATTGCTCTCTCCATGGAAAGAGGGGGCGACACATCATTCCTATAAGGAATGTGTGGCCGTCCACTTTGGAAGGTACATGGAGATGAAATCTCCATGTATCTTCTCTCCTTATTTATTGGTTTGATTTAGATTAATTTGTATTTGATTTTGTCAAATATATTTTGATCTAAATTTGTTGGTTTTACCACCAACAATCTTAGCCATTGGATTGACATAAATCAATCTCATCCATTGATTTTATATGTCACATGGATTGAGATCCATGGATCCCAAAACCCTATAAATAGAGAGGCACACCATGCTCTCTATTTTACACAACATCTCTCTCTCTCTCTCTCTCTCTCTCTAGAGGTCGGCCTCTCTCTCTTCCTCTCATGGCCGTCCACCATGGATGCCATGGAGGGTTCTCCATCGCCGCGGCATTGTCGTTATGCTGCCCGTTCTTCTGCTCGTGGATCTCCGTCTCCTTCGGTTCGCCTCGCTCGTGAAGAAGACGTCGGATCTCGTGTGTCGAGATCAGGAGATCCGCCGCTTGGATCATCAACATGGATTGCGAGAAGTACGCGGTTCATCCCCGCGCTCGCAAGCGTCTCCTCCGTCGGATCGGACTTGAGACAGGAGGTCTCTTCGTTTAGAGACTTGATCGCAACCACGCTTCAAGAGGTAATCCTAATTACTTGTTTGTGGTTTAGACGAAACGATCCGAGAAGTGTTCTTGGATCATGTGGTTTCGTCGTATAAAAATTTTAAATTCCGCTGCATCGAGCAACTAGTGCGACTAGTCGCTCCTCGTCGTATTCGATACGACGCTCATGCTTCCGTGATGCGCTTGAGGATCTAACCATATCCTTCAAGTGGTATCAGAGCCAGGTTGATGGTTTCGAATATGATTCGCTAACCGAGGACGACTTGGGTTCGTTAAGATCGCGAAAGTTTTTATCGCATTTGATTTCGCATATCTGTTTAGTGTAATTTTCCGGCCATGTTTAAATTATTTAAACACAAAAATAGCACTTGGATTTTGTTCCCCATTAAACAAGGAAACCATAGGATCTGAGTTTACGTAAATCGGATTTCGTATGCTCTAGATATGGTCGTTTTAATGAACATGTATGCACTGTTGTGGGAACTGTGAATCTGAACGTGATTAAAATGTTAATTACTGTTTTAGACTTGCCTCGAAATGCGTGAAACATCACTTGGTTTCTGTTCTAAATCAAATTAGCAAACTTTAGAAATTGACTTAGCTTAATTTGGATTTAAATTGATTGAGATATGCTAATTTTAGTAAGTAGGGGTCACTGCTGAAATTACTTTCCTAATTAAGAACCATGTGATTGTCAATTAATGAAATTAATTGTTAATTTCGAGAAATAATTATGGAAAATATTTATGAAATATTAGAGAATGATTATTTTTTTAATTGACTTGGCCCCAATCAATTAATTGATTATATTTGATCTAAATCATAATTGAAATCACAATCATCAAACTCTTGCTTGAATAAGATTGGGAATTTGTCTAGCAAATTTCCTTATAATCAAAAATTGTTTTGATTACTATATGGTATAATTTCGGTTGAAGAACCGATGATCATCTCAATTACAAATTAATCAATTTGGCATTATCCTTTCCCGAGGCGGATATGGTGTCTAGTCGGGATCGCTGGGGTAGCGGGTTGCAACGTATGCGGTCCGTCCCACTCCCGCCGGTACTGGCCATGACAGCGGGTAGGGCCGGGATAATGTCCGAGGGATTAAGATGTATTTTTCTAAATATTAAAATACGAATTAACACGTACTTTGAGAATAATACCATATATTCAAGTAAAATCAAGTTTGTTGATTGAATTGGATTGAAAATTGATTTAATATGATTAAGTTAATTATATCCAATTAAGAACACTCTATTATGAATAGAGTTATTATTTCCCTTGAGGAATTAATCGTAATGAATGTGATTCATAATGATTAATTATAATTTGAATATGATATGGAGGATCACATAAGTGACATCCATGGTCTCCTGTCAAGGCGAAGGGTTTCGTCGCCAGATATTATATGTGGGAGACACCTGTCCGAAGTGACAGCTCCTGCATATGATCCATTTGGATCGGGCTCGTCGCTTCTCGAAAGAGTAAGGACGTATGCGTAGTGACCCAATATCGGGTCCTCATATTATTGGGGTGATATTGGATTGCGCATAGCGAGTTGTATTCCTGTTGACTGTTGGTTCAATTAATGACGGGTCAACATCACCTTAGGGGTGGTGAGCCCGGGTGTTAAAGACCGAATTGGGAGATGCAAGTTGGACTTGCAAGGCGGAATGTGTTCCCGCTTCTTTTTATCCGAGTTGTAGGTTCTCATATTATTGGGATGCAACAAAGATAAGGAAGGAGATCCCATATCTTGCTTGAGATATAATGGTAAGTATATCTCTTACATTGAAAGTGATTAAGGGAATGAACTTTCATTGTTGACATGACAACAAGACAACTTTGATATAAAATTCCTAATTCAAAGTAGAATATGTATATATATATATATAAATATATACCCTTATGCAAATTACTTATTTCAGATAATCCTTCATTAAACCCACTCAATGTTATACTCATTAATAACCAGTAGAATATCATGGATTGGACCCTTGATCCAGATATTGTACTTGCGATTGGACACATAATGTATATGGTTGCAATGTGCAAGTTTCCTCATAATAATGAGAAGTGATAATTAAATAAGACAATAGGACTAAAACCCTAGGGTTTGTATGTCTCTATAAGTCTTGATCTTATCGAATGTACTTCTGAAGTGACATGTCGATGATGATCGTAATTATCAAATTAATCCTTATAAAATCAATAAAGATATTCTGGCATACATATGTGCTCTTGACATTTAATCATAAATGACATGGTTCTCTGCATCATGTAGAATGGTAGCTCTATAAGAGATGATGTATTCAAATTGTTTGAGTACGTACCTGAACCAATACTTTAAAAGTTTAAGATGGATGTAGATGATGAGTGTCATCATTCTACTATCTATACTCTAGTCATTCATGAAGCTTCATAATATTCATATTGTATGAATTAGATGAAGCATGTATAAATGTCGAAATGCTCTTACATTAAATTCTTTTGAATTTAACATAAGAGGTCCTTAGTCTTAAGCAATGATTGAGGGAGCGCAGTGGAAGCATGGGTTGGACCCAAGCAAGAAGTATAATCAAAGAGTTGACTGTACTTCAGTGACTTCCATATGACATCCAAAGAGTTGGATGAATGCCAATACTGCAATATGCTGATGTGTTGATAGTATGACTATCAAATCTATCTAGAATCTTTAGAGAAGGAATCGGATAACACATCAGAATAACCTACATATAATCATTGAAATTGACTTACTTATTTGATAAGATAAAGTCTAATAATTGTATCTCAATCTTCTAATGACACTTGCAATTGGTTGCATCTGTATTAGAATATTAGAAATTTGATCTTAAGGTTTATTGGACATCCATGTTGAAATTGATGCAATTGTTGAAATAAATTCCATGAGATCAATAGACTTCATATTTTCAGTGGGAGCCCTTAGTCTTAGAGAATGTCTCTATGACCTAGATATTAGAATACACTCATTGTTTATTTCTAATTGTTGGATATAAATATGAATTCTGTATTAAATCTATCATAAAAGAGTTATGATGGAGATATTTCAGATAGTAATCTAAAATCTAGTGGACTCTACTAAATTAGAAAATTAATGAATGGTTCATTAAGATTTCTAATACTGAAAATTAAAACCTTTAAAGATCAATGGGAGGATAAAGATCATTTGATAATGATCTGGCATCAAGTTTTGGACACATGTCTGTTGATGAGATCAATGGACTAGTAAAACATGAAACTTTAGATTGTCTAAAGATTCAAATCTCATATACTTGTGAATATTGTATTCAAAGTAAAAATGTCCAATACACCCTTCTTTGGGAAAGATGTAAGATGTTAAGGTATTCAAGATCTCATACATATTGATGTATGTGAATCATCTATATCAGAATAAACATTATGGATATATGATATCTATTAGTGATTATTTGTGATATGAGATTTCTTCTCTTCACTTAGAAAACTTTGAAATGTTCAAAGATTTCGCGCTTTTGGTTTAGAACCAAAGTTTGAAGGAAGATGAAATGAATTTGATCTAACCAAGGTAGTCTGTACCTATTAGATGAATTCAAGAAATACCTTATGGAGATATGAATATCATTCCTATCTCAATCCTCCTAATGAACCTTAACTCAATGGAGTTGTAAGGAGATACAATTGATCATGTGTGACATGATTTAATCAATGATTAATCCTAGCATAATTATCTCTTAGTTTCCAAGGTATATATATATAGTAGAGACTATATTATATACTTAATAAGGTTCCATGCATGTAAGCTGGAATCTAGCACTAGAGAGTGCTACTTCATTAGAAAAATAAAGGATGGTATTGTATACCTACTTTATGACCTTGAGATTCTTAAAGGATCTCATCTCTGAGAATGTGATTCTTAGAGGATGACTCTCTTAAGAATCAAGATAAAATGAAATAAAGGAACTCATTTAATCTTGAGAAGATAATGAGGCTCCTGAAATCGGAAACTAAAAGAATAATTGAAGATGAAACACTAATACTTCCTCAAATAAGTTTGAGGATGTATTCCATGTGAAAATGATTGGACTTCATGTGATGAAGCTCCTGAGGATCATGACATGGATAGATGGATGTTAGCAATAAAAGTCTAATGTAGACTTCATATACAAGTGTTGTATATGGACCCTCGAAGATCCACTTATATGGGTAAGACCCATCAAGGTATAAATGAATCTTCAAGAGAAAGAGGGAACCTGATGAGAAGGTAGAGACCTTCAAAGCACGGTTCGTAGCCATGAGCTACACACCGAAGAGAAGACATCGCTTGCGATGAGACTTCCTCTCCAGTGACCTTGCTTTAACCCATCAGAATATTGCTAACTATAGCTACACAACTTGACTATGACTTCTTCATGATGTGAGTCAAGATTGCATTCCTCTATGAATACCTCTTTGAGGATATTTATATGAAGTAGCCCCAGGGCTTGAGGAAAGCAAGGTGTGCAAGCTAAAGAACTCCATCTTTGGACTCAAATAAGCTTCATGTAGTTGGAACATAAGATTTGATGAAATTATAAATGTTATGATTTCAGATAAAATCTTGATGGACCATGTGAAGCTTAGTGGGAGTGCCATTTTTATTCATCGTGCTAAATGTAGATATTATCCTAATCATTTGGAATGATCCAAGGATGATGATAATAAATGTTTTATAATCTGGTTATCCCATACCTTGAGATACGATCCCAAGGACACCTCTTAGATCTTAATTCTGAAGTCGTTCAGAAGCAAAGAGAAGAGGGTATTGGGACTGTCGCATTAGTAGTACACCTTGGACTTATTCTGGAAAATTCCAAGAAAAGCTTCCTTCCCTTTAGATGTGGTAGTGACCTGTCTAAAGGGATAGCACCTCAAAGAGTTGAGGAAGTGAATGCTAGAACTGCTTGCACTTGTGCATCAGTTATGAGAAGCTGGGTATATGCTAGATGTGTACAAGAGCCAGATGTCTGCCATGCAGTGGGAGTAGTAAACTGTTACTAATCCTGCTATGGAGATAAAACACTTGATTGCAGTAATAATAATATCTTCAAAGATGATGAAACTTAGAGATAGTGATCTCAAAGTCTTATCTTCAAAGGTTTAAGACCTTATAGATAGTGATCTATAAGGGTCTTAACTGTAGATACCTTAGGAGATAGAGATCTCCAGGAATGAAGGTATTCTAATAAGGATTATGGGAATACTGGTTATGATAATTAATAAGATGTAGTGTCAAGGACACTATAGCCAACAAAATTGAGTATCGGTTGCATGAGATGCAACATTCGCATTGGATGCGAGCATTGTTACTAGGAGATATGCAAGTGCCGTAAAAGGATTTGGCGTAGTCTCTTGGGGACAGAGTGACTGATCAACTTACCTAGCTATTTTCTAAATAGCCTATGATTGTCACATGAGTGTGGGTTTAAATGATTAGCCCATTAATGGCTCTTTGGGCTAGTGGGAGATTGTTGGACATGCGAGCCCACAGCGAGCCATTATGCAATAAATGTTATTGCAATTCACTCCTTAATCTGAAATAAAGAGTACATAATTTGCATAATAGGTCCCTTAGTACAATTAGGGTTATGTACCATGGCCATCTTAATGATCATACAGCTGTTGATTCAATTATTGAATCATAGAGGCTGGTGCTTGGATGAATATCTAATGAGTTAGATTGAGGACTCATCAAGCACCGTCAAATGATTGTTAAGAGATGATCTCCAGCCTGAGTAGGAAATGGCAATCCTATCTCATTTAGGCTGATATCTGACCGACCTCTTGATGCAGGTCCTCTGCATAGGAATAGAGATTCGGAGGTGTCAGATTAGTTAGGTCAAAGAGTTGACTCAACGAGATCGAGATAACCAAAGTCCTATATCGTATGCTGTCACGATACATGCACACATCCTCTGACCGGAGACAGATGTGTTACTATATGTCTAAGTATGTACATTTGGCAGACCAATAGGTTGATGACCTAATCAAGGTCTATACACCGGCGCGCTGGTTGTGCATATAAGGTTATATGAGTAATACGATCTCTCAAAGGGATCATACAGGTTCAGTTACTGAACCGGAAAGACATGAGCTCACTCATGAGATATTGGGAAGAATCAAATTCCATGCGCATGGTCGTCTCGCTTTGGAAGCTTGACTGAATTTGTAGGTTTGATATATACTTTGGAAAGTACATGATCAAGACCTAGGTATGATATATGCTTTTGGAAAGTGTATGATCGATACCAACTCCCAATGATCGAATGAGAAACTTACTGATAGAACCCTGAAGTAGACAGTGTAAAGTTGATCTAATACTTCGGGTTTACTCTGAGTCTTCCAGTATGCAGGATGTACAGGTATTGGGAATACCTGAGGGTGATGTGATCATAAACGATTGTATAACCATGACGCTTCCATTCCTAGGGAGTGATGAAACGGGTTTGGATTTTAGTGACTCCTCTCAGTAGAGAAGTAATCCGATCTTAGTCCAAATGTTGGACATTGATCTGAATGTGATTCAGATTCAATGAGAAGATTAGATTTACAGTCTTGATTTAATCAAGCATCTATGGGAGGCCCGAGATCTGGATTTGAGATGTGATCTCAATATCTATGTCACTATACGTGGAACAATACAATCGCCCTGTCCTTATCTCCAAGTATTCGCGGAGAAAGCGCATTATCCTTGAAAGAGTTCACGGATTATTCTATTGTTGATATATGTATCCGAGCATTGAGAAAATGGATAATTAAATGTGATTTAATTATCATGAATAATATGAATTTGATTCATATTATAAGGAGAGTTATCTTAGATAATTAAATGTGATTTGATTATCAAAGATGTAGATAATGTGAATGTGATTCATATTATTTGAGTACATGAGAATAAGTTATCCAATATAATTAAATATGATTTAATTGTTATGGATAAGAATAATGTGGATAGAAATATCCAATTATTCATAATATATTATAAATGTGATTTATAATGTATTAGAGAGAGTTAATTATAATATGTGTTGATTAATTATTATGTGTATTGGATACACATTGTGTAATTAATTGACAATGTAAATTATATGTTGTTTTGGGTTGTGAATTTGATTCACAATTTTTCTATGGCAAGATTGCAATATTCTCAAATATAATTGTGAATTATTTTTGAAGAATAAAAAAAGCCAATAAAAGTTGTTGGAAATAAATAGAGGAGATTTTCAAGGAGATATGCAATCTCATGGATTTCCATGAGATTGCTCTCTCCATGGAAAGAGGGGGCGGCACATCATTCCTATAAGGAATGTGTGGCCGTCCACTTTGGAAGGTACATGGAGATGAAATCTCCATGTATCTTCTCTCCTTATTTATTGGTTTGATTTAGATTAATTTGTATTTGATTTTGTCAAATATATTTTGATCTAAATTTGTTGGTTTTACCACCAACAATCTTAGCCATTGGATTGACATAAATCAATCTCATCCATTGATTTTATATGTCACATGGATTGAGATCCATGGAACCCAAAACCCTATAAATAGAGAGGCACACCATGCTCTCTATTTTACACAACATCTCTCTCTCTCTCTCTCTCTCTTTCTTTCTAGAGGTCAACCCTCTCTCTCTTCCTCTCATGGCCGTCCACCATGGATGCCATGGAGAGGTTCTCCATCGTCGCGGCATCGTCGTTATGCTGCCCGTTCTTCTGCTCGTGGATCTCCGTCTCCTTCGGTGCGCCTCGCTCGTGAAGAAGACGTCGGATCTCGTGTGTCGAGATCAGGAGATCCGCCGCTTGGATCATCAACATGGATTGCGAGAAGCACGCGGTTCATCCCCGCGCTCGCAAGCGTCTCCTCCGTCGGATCGGACTTGAGACAGGAGGTCTCTTCGTTTAGAGACTTGATCGCAACCACGCTTCAAGAGGTAATCCTAATTACTTGTTTGTGGTTTAGACGAAATGAGCCGAGAAGTGTTCTTGGATCATGTGGTTTCGTCGTATAAAAATTTTAAATTCCGGTGCATCGAGCAACTAGTGCGACTAGTCGCTCCTCGTCGTATTCGATACGACGCTCACGCTTCCGTGATGCGCTTGAGGATCTAACCATATCCTTCAGATGATACTTTGGTCTTTAGAAGAGCTACATAAACAGAAGCCATTAGCGTCATTCATCTATTAGCAACTTACAGTTAGTATTCTAGACAAGCAATAAATTAAGTCCAAACCACTTTTAGCAAAGGCACCCACCAACAACTTCAACTGAGCATTATGAGACGACTGAAGGTTCAGAACAACTTCAAAGACGAGATATATCTAGTAACCCCTTTACATATGGGAAAATCTCCAATCAAGTTTAAAAAACATATTAAAATTAGATTCCAATTGAAACTTGATGGCTGGAAAGGCAGATTTCTATCGCAGATCGGAAGGACGGTTCTTATTGCCAACTCCATTACCTCAATTCCACTTCACATCATGAGTATATCCCTCCCGGCCACAATCGTTTGCAAATACATTGACGCCTTGGCTAGGGACTTATGGTGAGGATTCTAGGAATCATAAAACCACTATTATACTAAAGCTTGGGATCAGATGGCCATGCCCAAACACTTGGGTGGTTTGGAAATTCAAAACGCTAAATATATGTAGGAAACACTATTATTCAAACTTGCATGGACTGGAAACCAACCGAAAAGCTTTATGGAAGATATTATTCATGCGAAATACTATGGTAAGGAAGACTTTTGGGTATCCATGCGAAATACTATGGTAAGGAAGACTTTTGGGTATCCAGAGAAGATCAATCTCCTCCCCCATCATGGAAATCCCTCTTGCAACTAATGGCTTTGCTCTTTGCTAAAACCCCCACCCTTGTTGGCAATGCATCCTCTACCTAAATATGGAGACATAAGTGCCTCCCACATCATTACACTAAGATTTACACAAGAGAAATATTTACCAATATCTCAGGCATGTTTGGTTGCCAGGTTATCTCGGGATAATCTGACATACCCCATGCTCTATCCTTGCATTCTTGGGTTGGAATTAGTTGTATGAACCGCATAATTTCTTTGTTACAATATTTTTTAACCACGTTCAAATAAAAAAATTAATATAAAAAACATATTATAATTATTTAAAAAATTAATATAACACATAATCAATGTCACATCGAATCACATTTATCATTCCAACCCTCTCAGCCATCCAAACAACTAATATTCACAGGAGGATATCCTAACCCAACCCAACCAAGTTACACATGCCAATAGATACCAATGGTAATCGGGGTATGTCAACCATGGGGAAACTTTTCAGCCAAACAATCATACATCATGTCCAACATGCCATCATAAGATCGTGTGCGATTAGACATACTTATATGGAAACCTCCATCCGAGAGGCATATTCACAATTTAAATCGGCTTACCAGCATCTTCCACATTAAGGGGTTCAGGATAATCAAACGCTGGAACGGATTAGAAAGATCTGGGCCTCTAATGGACTGGACCTGCACATCAAGCTATTCACGTGAAAACTAATTTCAAATTGTCTCCCATTGCCAAACATCATACATGATGCACGGGTACGATAACACATGCATTATGTTCCACAACTCCGAAGAAGATGAAAGCCACATATTTGGAACTTGCCCGTATGCACACTCTTTATGGCTTACTCTTGAATAAAAGACAACCTATAACACCAATGGCAATTTATGCTTTGACCTGCTCGACGATCCGATTGGGAAATCACTGTTTGCGTACACCTGCACGTTGCTCCACCTTATTTGGATTGGTAAGTGCACTACTAAATACATGGGTCACATTTCAAATCCATTGCTCACAATCTATAAACTAAGAAGTTGGCGACAACAAAGAGCTTGCTGAGTACTTACTTTGTATCAAGATCAAACACTTATTAAGTGTAGTAACGGAAGGACAATAACTAAAAATTTCAGGGCACAATTGTAATTACATAGTTTTGGAGGGACACAAGTGTAAAAACACCCATTAAGTCAAGGTACGATAGGATAAGAAATGATCTGTCAATTATTTATTAATGAATATGTTGAAATATACCTTGAATCACCGACTTGTTTGCGATCCGAGTACATTCTATAAATGGATTTTGGCCGACCCGATTAATATGTGGGGGTGGAGCTCCCATGGTACAGATTTTTGGATTCGATTAGGATCCATTTAGAGATTACCCCAAAGAGTCTCATTCCAAGAGAAACGTCGACTCCATGGATTCTTGTATTTGCACCCTTGTTTTCTCTCATAGTGGAAGCTCTCTTTGCTCGTGATTTTTTCCCCGCTACACCGGCGGATTTTTCAAGTAAAGCGTACGCATTCTTTGTGATTGCTTGCTTGTGATTGATTTTATGTTTTTGATCATCTCCGACAAACTAGTATCATAGCCTTCTTGGTGATTCTTTGCTCCACATGAGAGTCCCATCTATATATGTCTGGTTGACAGTTTCCACCTCGACGTTGAGACATCTCGCAACATACAATCACTCAATCCGATCCAACAATCACGACGTTGATGAGGTTTTGGATCGAGAAATTTGATTGCAACATCAACTTTGGCCTATGATGGATCAAGATGAAGTCGATCCTCATCCAACAAGGCATCACAAAGGCATTGAAGATCATCGAGAATATTCCTACAATGCTAATATGATGAGAAGGAGGACATGGATGTGAAGGCTAGGCAAAGCATACAACTTTTCCTCTCAAATTCCATTCATCATGAAGTTATGAAGAAATTCTCCGCAACGGCTATATGGCTGATACTTCAGAGTCTCTACATGACAAAAACTCTCGCCTATCGTCTACATATGAAGCAAAAACTCTTCATGCTTCATATGATCGAATGCACATCGATTAAATTCCATCTAGGTGTTTTCAGGTCAATTATTTCCAAGTTGGAAAAAGTGGATGAAGAAGTTGAAGATGAAGATCACACATTACTACTTAATATGCATTATCGCCCTAATACAAACACTTCCGTGAAACTCTAATTTACAGGGAGGACAAGATCACGCTACATGATGTGAAATCATCTCTTCTCTTGAAGGAGTTAATGGATCGTGAACTCACAGAACATTCTTCATGTGACAAGAAGGCTGAGGTGCTCCACATGAGTGATAAATACATGAAGCAAAAGAAGTTTGACAAGCCATAGGAGGAAAAGAAAAAGGTACAAAGCAAGATTTTGTCGTTACTTCAAGAAGAAAGAAAATATGAAAGAGGAGTGTTGGAAACTCCAAAACAAAGAGAAAGACCATAAACAACCTAGAAAATATGGTTCCGCGGTAAAAGTGAATTATCTAGAAATTGAATGCAAAAATGTTGGCTACATTCTTATGGCCAGTACTCACACAGATCGAAGGATGCCTAACTCATCGATTTTGATTACTCCTACCACATCAAGCCCAATACCATTGGTTCTCCTGATATAGATCTATTGATGGAGGAGTTGTCTCTACGGGTGATGATTCATAGTCTCGTGCTATAGGGTTGGGAAGCGTGAAATTGAAGATGCACAATGGAACTTCTGTCACCTTGAAAAATGCTCTCCATGTTTAATATGTGATAAAGAACCTGATATATCTCGCTACCCTATAAAAGAAAGGGTGCGAGTATGCTACGAAGGGTGGCATTCTGTCAGTTATTAGATATGGATACTTTGTTATGTGCGCAAAGAGGTTTGGAAATCTATATACTTTATTGGGAGGAACTTTATAGGTGTTGCATCAGTTTCCACTAGTTCAGGAGCTGACAACACCATATTATTGTATCTCATATTGGGACATCAGAGCAAGACATGCATGAGTACCCTTGTTAGAAGAGGACTACTTCATTGTCAAGGCATAGGCAAGTTGGACGTCTATGAGCATTACATTCTTCGCAAACAGACATGGAAGGGTTTGGTGTCGTTGAACATAGAATAAAGGACACTCTGGACTATATTCACTATGTTCTACGGGGTCCATCTCAGGTTCCATCCAAAGGTGATGCGCGATACATGCTGACTTTTATTGAGGATTACTCTAGAAAGGTTTGGATTTACACTTGTAAATCCTAAGATGAGGTGTTTACACACTTCAAGTAGTGGAAAGAACTATTAGATAAGCAAACTGTGAACATGATCAAAAGACCGTGGACATATAATGGCCTAGAATCCGTTCAACAGAATTCAATGACTTTTGCAAGAATGAAGGCATCGCAAGATACTGTACAATCAGACATACTCAGTAGAATGGAGTCGCAAAATGCATGAATAGGACCCTGCTAGAGAGAGCCAGATGTATGTTACTGAATGCTGGATTGATGAAGGATTTTTGTGATGAAGCAGTTGCGACTGCATCCTTCCTTGTGAACCGATCTCTCTCATTGGTTATGGACAATCTGCCACCAGAGGAGGTTTGGTCTAGACATCTCCTTGATTATTCTGATTTGAAAATTTTATATTGTCTTGCATATGCACATATTAGTCAAGGAAAGCCGTAACCTAGATACGTTAAGTGCATATTTCTTGAGTATGCATCTAGAGTAAAGGGATATAAATTGTAGTGTCTTGATCCAAAGTAGCAGAAGTTGATGATTGAGAAGAATGTTATATTTAATGACTCTGCTAATTTATCTTTCGAGCATAGTTCTGCTATTCGTTCTTATGATGCATATACAAATGTGAGTATTAACAAGCAAGTGGAGCTTGAGGTTCAACCAGTTGAAGGACCCGCTAGATATCCCTTGTTAATATATCATTTTTAGCGTTGTAGCAGAAAAATCGATGGTTAATCAAAACCACATCAAAATAATTATGCAATTAATTCAATGTGATAATTGTTTATTATACTTGAGCAAGTTCCAAGGTCAAATTTAAGGAGGTAATCCAAGGGTCTAGAATCAATATCTTGACAACTCGGAGTTAGGATTTCAAAAGAGGATTTTTAAGAATTTTTTGAATTTAACCCTTTTATGAATTTTTTGAATAAAAGATGCAATTACTTGAAGCAAATATGAGTTAAATGATTTTTTATATTTTTATGTAAGAAAATAGTTGCAATAAGAGAAAATAAAATAATGCAATATTTTTATATTTTTAATGATAAGGAATGCGAAGAAATGTGAGAAAATAATCAGTACAATAAGTCATAACTCGGTCAATTCCGAGGCTCCATGAGTTAATGAATTTCAGAAATTAATTAATTAATATTTCTCAAATAAATTCTCAAACAATGCCTCCAATTATTCCACAATTTATGAGTAATAAAAATCAATTTCAAAAATATATATAATTACAATAAATAAATAACCTCATCTAATTTATTGATGTTCAAAATTATCTTAAAATCAAGAATCCAACGTTCTATATGATTGAGAATAATATAAACTTCAAAATGACATAAATAATGGCAAAATCTGATGAATCACTCGCAAGTTATTCAATACTCAAGATATTGGCATGTTTGTAATAAAAATAAATAGAATTTATATCAAAAATGAACTTCAGAGGTATGTAATTGCAATTTCTGGAAAGTCACATGGCACTGTAAATTTTCTCCAAAGAGCGCGGGCATGTCCGTGATTCTAAGAAGTACCTGGAGCTTCATTATAATATACTTTATCATGTGCATACCATGTGATCGACCTTTGATGGAACAGTTGGGGCTTTCCATTGCTCTTGTTCTAATCACTTCGCTCTCATGAAGCCACGTGTCAAGTTCTTTGCTTTTTGATGCAAATAGATCAGACGGTCAGGATGTTTCTCCTAAAATATCCCAAAGGCAGGGGCTGCTGCATAATATTTGAAAGTCTCTTGGGTCTTCCTTGCAAAATCCCTAGAGGGGCTGAGTTGTATTTTCAGCAACAGAGGAGGGCTCGAGTGTAATTCACCCGTTACGTGCAGTGGAGAACGTGATCTGATCCCTTGACCACCGGCTGAGATTGGGGTCCCAGTCCTCATCGAGCGAGAGATGTAGTCCCTTCCTTTTCTTCATCAACTCAGGCATGAGGTCAGGGGTGCTCTTCTCGTCGATGATCAGATTTGCTGCAGTGTCGATGGTGCTCGAGATTCTGATCCCTTCTCCAAAGAGGATTGATGAATCTCTGATTCATCACTCAAAAAGACATTAATTAAGCTCAAATCCCTAAAATTCATTGCATTTCTTTATTTATTTTGCATAATTAGAATTCATGCATGTATTGATAATAATTGCATTTTATAACTCATATTGCAGAAAATAAGGAGCCAAAAATCCCAGCCAAAATGACATGTAAAATAGCCCAACTTCCCTGATTTTTAACTAATTCATGCTAAATTCCAAATGACCTGAAACCATCTCCATTTGTACATATTACTAACAAGAATAAATGAAAAATATAAAAAATCACTAACCTAAGTAAGTGGACCAAAAACCCAAACCCTAATTACAGGATTCAGGACAAAAACCTCAATATCTTCCTCATCCACTGTCCGATTTGATCCTACTCACTTTTAAACTAATGTACATTCAAATACCTTCAAAATAAGACCAAGTTCAAGTGAATCGGAACTCATATGTGAAAGTTGGGTTTTGGGCCTCTTTTGTACATTTTGTATTTTAACGATTTTTGACCTATTATTTTAGGTACATAATTAACTCATTCTATTTTATTTCTTTTTCATTTATCTTCTTTGACAAAAGTTTTATTAAAAAAGTAAAAATCCAAATCCAAAATGAACTTGAAATCAAAGAAACTAACTGAGTCCGAGTCTTCGCTGACAGTTTGTACAAAAACCGTCGTTTTCATATTTTATTTTATTTCTTCATTTTCTTAATTAATAAAAAATCCAAAAAAGTAGATTTGTGTAAATATTTATCTTTGATTTTATCATTTTTTGATTTTTATAGAATTTAAAAAAACAAAAAATTATAAAACCTCAAAACCAAGGTATTCTATGTACATGGGATACCCAAAAATATCACTTTATGCAAATGATCGATTTTAGCTTTGGTCTCTTCATGAAGTTATTCATCTTTCATGAAGAAATTTTTTTCGATCCGAGGTCGTTTGCTATTTCTTTTTGAATTATTTTTACATTTTATTTTTCGATTTTTCTGGAGGTGCCACGTGGCAGCTCCTTGAGCCACCACATGGCACCCATTTTTGAGCTTTTTAAATTCATTTTATTAAAAAAATTTAAAAAATTAAAATGGAGACACGTGGCACAATCAGGTCCGTCTAATCTCGACCGATCAGAAAACCCTCTTCTCTCCCCCTCTAACCACGTGGCAGCACTAGGGTCGTCCGATCTCGGTCGATCAGATGACACCTGTGCATCGTCTTCCACCTCCGTGAATCGCGACGTCGTAGTCTGCGTATCTCGCCCAATCGACACCTCCTCCAATTCTCGCGGTCACCCCTCGATTAGAATCAATCTCTTCCACCGCCTTCCTCTTCCGCCCTCTCACCCTAATCATATCCCCACTGCCGATCTCTTGCCATCTCCGATCGCCCCCCTCTCGCTATTTAAAAACCATCGCAGCTCTGTTGAGCCGTATGCGTCGATTCCCAGTATTGAGAGGAGCTCCCAGGTCCATTCGGCGGTGACAACGCCGTGCTTCGGCGATCACCCTCAGGTGTGCGGTGAGATCCGAGGCTTCCGCCTAGTCATAGCTTCCCCGAAGGCTTCTCTGCTCCGGTCTTCGGCCATCGAACCCACTTCACCAACGTTTCTCCAACACATTCAACACATACCACTGCTTCTACCTCTACGACCGATCCACTTCCGCTTGCAGGAGTTCACCGCTCCCCACAAGCCATCGTTGACAAGAAGGAACCATTGGGTGGGCTCCTTCTCCGATACGCTGCAGCAAGGGCACACCTCCTCACTGACTACTTTACCGCCTCTAGATCTCTGCCGCTCCAACCATTGGAGACTGGAGCCCCGCCAAAGGCCTCCAGCTCCTCCGCCTCTCCGCCACAGGCTTCACCGTCCACTCCAACGCATCCTCGTAGAAGATCAACTGCCGTAGAGCTCCAGCTGCCTGCGCCTTCCACCCGCTTACTTTGCTCCACCTCCGGGCACAGAGCTCGAGACCCCCACCACGTGCGTCGCATGCACGTTTGGGGGACGCCACCTCTCGTGACCCCACGTGCATGGGGTGGAACATTTGCAAGATTCCCCTCAACTTGTCCAATCTCCAGAAGAGCCCCTCCATTCAAGGCACGTGCCCCTTGGAAATTTTGCAGATACACCCCTGAAGAGATGCATTATTTTCAACCTCCCCCGCTAACCCAGGGACACGTGAGGCGCATGTGACCCATTGGGATTTTTGCAGAAATAACCCTCTAGGTATCTGTGTTTACACTTTCACCCCTATTATGCATTTTCTGATTATTGTAATATTACATTGAGAACCCTGTGTTCTCCTTTTATTTGGAACCTATACATCGCATCTTTCTACAGTATGGCATATGCTTGATATTTTTGTGGTTTGTGGGTAATTATTAATTAATATTCTTGTGATAAATTGCATATTTTGCTCATCTGTGCTCACAAATTCATAAGTAATTAACCACAACTCTGAAAATTGCCAAAAATCCACGGATTGATTAATTGTATTTCACATCGTACCCAAAAAAATTTGCATTTGGATGCATGGTTTGCCCTATAAAAATCATTTTGCATATTTCAATCTTTATTTTTAATAAGGTATTAAAACTCGTATTTTTGACGTTTAGGATTTTTCTGAGATCAATCACCTAGTGATAGATCTTGGATAATTTTATTCCTTGAAAATAAATAGGTTTACTATTTATTATAATAAAATATTGAAATCACACCATTTACATTCATAAATTCTTTAAATATTCATCTTGCATCTAAAAATTCCAAAAAATTATAATTCATTCATTTCATCATAATTGACATCTGGACCAAATTTCATATTTTTTTGGACATCGTTCGGATTGAAATTGTATTTTAGTCCCTTAAATGGGACACATTTGCATTTTGCATCCCAAAATTGCATTAGAAAACAAAAGATACCGTCTCGAAAATCGTGCACGAAATTTGATAAACAAAATTCTAGGTTGTTCCTTTGCCTCCTTGAGTTCGACCTTGGGACTTGCTCAAGTAAAATAAACATAAAACCACACTGATTAAAAATTGATTAATTAACTGTGGTTATTTTTTGACTGATTCTGAATTCCAGTGTACAACAAAATGACAAATTTGAACGATAATTCACACAAATTAGGAAGGGTATTTCTGAACTCGCCAGATGGCACTATTATCGAGGGGGCAAACGGCTTAGACTTTGTCTAAAAATTTTTTATGTTCGATTTTCCACATTCAGGTAGTCTGACCCCTGAATCTTCACTGTACATTTTTCCATATTTTTTCCTTTTCTACATTTACTTTATTTTAATTTTTAGCATTTATTTTCTTGTTTTATTTTTTTCTTGTGAGGTACCTGACGTACGTGGAGCGGTTTCTCACAAAATCAATGCATCTTCACCGACGCTCGAAAAATCACAAATAAAATTAAGATCGAGTCAAGTAGTGAGAGAGCGTAGAGTCTAGGATTTATTTTTCTGTAAGTTTAATTTTTGTATGCGAAAAATCAAAACCGGTGAAAACGTGGTGAGGTCCCCTGAGCACACCGGTGCTCGGCAAAACAGACCCTGCAATCACAAGTCTGAATGTCTCTGAGAGTCTGTCCCTGTATTATTACAACAAAATGGTCTGTAGAGAAAATAAAGCTAATCTAATCTAAACTACGGCTCCCGCACTCCTGCTCGACTCCTCATGCTCTCCTGCGGCTCTGTAGAGAAGAGAGCCGCCTCCGACTTCCGCGGTTGCTTTGGCTTTCTGAGAAAAGCCGCCTCGGTCCTCGGGCCCTCGCAAGAAACAAATAGAGGTGTATCAGACCATATTATTATAAAAATATGCAAGAGGAAATAAAATATAGAAAAATGAAAACTATATGCAAAAATAAAATAAAGTAAAAAAACGAAAACAAAAACAATGAAAATAAAATAAAGAAAGAGAAAACAAAAGAAAATAAAAAGAAATCAAAAAGCCGCTGAGAAAGTTGCAAACGAAAAACCAAACAAAAATCGAACAAAAATGACTATTAAGCCGTGCTCCTCAGCAACGGTGCCATTTTGAAAAAAGAGAAAAAAAGGAAAAATAAATAAAAAAATAAGAAAAAAGAGAAAAGAAAGAGAAAAGAAAGAAAAAAAGAAAGAAAAAAAGAAAGAAAAAAAAGATAAAAGAAAAAATGAATGAAAGTAATAAAAAAACTCAAGGAGCACGGGTTGGCCAAGTGGCCTACGAAGTAGTCAGAAAATAAAAAGAAAAATATTTTTGGTAGATTTTATATATTTTTTAACTTTTTTATGATTTTTTTTGAAAAATAAATTATGTATTTACTATATTTTATATTATATACAGGTATATGTACCTATGTATTTTTTTATTTTTATTTCTAATTATTTTATTTATGTAGAATTATCCCAATTTTATATTTTATTTATTTACATCATAAAGTTTGGAATATAACAAGATTTTTATTTGATTTTTATTAATTATTTACAAGGGTGAAATAAATATATCTTTTGTTTTATATACATGGTATATATATACACCGAGGAGAGAGAAATTATTTATTTTTATTTTTCTTTTATTTTCCCATTTTTACTTTATTTTTAAAAATATATACAAAATGTGAGAAACACATAGATATTTTTATTTTTGGAAAATAAAATATGTACACAAGAGGGAGTATCTGTACAAGGCTGAGTTACCTTATCTCTCTCTACTTATTTTATTTTGCGGTCAGGCCCATGTTGAGCCCTCCCTGGGGTTCAGGTCACTCAATATTTATTCTAAATATTTCCCTCTTTTTCTTTATTTCTTTATTCTTTTATTTTTGCACAAAAACATGCTAATTATATGTATTTACATAATGCATGCAATTTGATAACTTATTCTATTTACAAATATATACATGGCGTTTTGCAAAGGTTTTTAGCTAAAATAAAAGAATAAAGATGATGAATGAGGATTCATCAATAGCATCCATATATTTTAAACTAGGGAAATGTGGATTATTAGGCCTCAAATCCTAATGACCAAGGCTAGTTAACTTAGACTCTTAAAACATCATAAATCAAATGTTCTCAATTCCTCAAGCCTTAAGTGAGAGTGATTATGTCAGAGATACATCCACTCAATAGGTAATGTTTTTGTGAAATTTTTTATTTTTATTTTTCAGCTTCTTTAGAGAAATCATGATTGGCCTCAACTCATATGTCTAGTTGCATCTGCTTCTAGCCAGTATGGGTGTAAGAACGCACCGTCAAACGGCTACCCGTGTTATATCAAGACAGTGCCATAGGCGTTGTCTTTTAGTCACCCACTCTGAAGTAAGACCGTAATTCCCTCACTGAAAAGTAACTAATCATTTTTAAGTCTAGTAGTTAGAATTGTTTACTAAAGAATTTTTAATTTTTCTGATTTTCAAGGGTTTTTGAGTAAGGTTAGAAGTAATTACAAACACAAAATTAATCTCATTTCCCCCCTCATTTTTAAATAATTTTGAAAAGATTTTTCAAACCATGTCACATAATATATAGATCTTCAAAATATTTTTCAAATTATTTTCAAAACAAGCAAAATCTCATTTTTTAAAACCATTGTCAAGCATTTTTCAAAACAATGTCACCCAATTAAAAAATTTCAAAATATTTTACAAGAATTTTTGCACAAATTAGCTTAAAAGATACTATACTCTAGCCCAAAAAGTTTGAAAATTTTCAAAATATGATCTATGGTTGAAGTATTTATGAAATATATATGGTACACCTTCTATACTTAGCTTTTGTTATTTCCTCATTGCACAAAGTGATATGAAGCCATAGCTCATGCTAAAATACAAGGTGACATATGAGAACTGACTCGGGTTCCCCGCATACATAGGTTATAAATAACCTAAGTCTCAGAAGAGGACTGAGGTGGGATCAATGAGTAACGAATAGAAGACGACAGGGTGCTCAGATCTCCCCTATACTTAGGTTGAGAAGAGCCTAAGGATAGATATAAGAAATGAAAGTGGAGGGACCTGAGATGAACATTCAAAGATGGACATGCTTCCCCCTATACATAGGCTGAAGAGTAGCCTAAGTATGCTAAATATGGAATTGAGAATGGGGAACTGGGACACTAGTTAGGGTTAGAGTGGAACGGATCTACAAAATGTCTGAATCTTCGGAGATGAATGAATCTATGGAGATGGAGTGTCTAGTATTACAGGAGGGTTGGAGAGAATACACAATCAGGCCTCAAACAGACAAGAAAACTCCTTTGATTTCACCAACTTCACACACAAAGACCAATAAGTGTTGGTCAGTTATCTTTTCTATTTTATTGGTGATCATCCAAAATTTAAGTCTATTACACATAGTTTAATGATAGGTTTTGGGCACTATCCTAGGGATGAGATGACACCTCTTGACATGAAACACATGCTGCGTATAATGTCAGGGTTTGCTCTCCCATAATCCAAGGTGAATTTTATTCCATTTTATTAAAGCCGATTTGCATTATCAATTCCAATTTTAGCTTAGGTTGTCACCGAATTTAATGTGAGCAAGCAATAAATAAGACATCGACTACCATCCAATCCTAATTCCATTGAAATCCTAAGTTAAAAAATCAGGAGGGAGATGGAGAAAAGCTGATGTAGATGGAAATTATGATGCATGCCTAAGAAAGAGATACGTACAATGCTTCCTAGCATTCATCATGTGTTTGTTTGACATGCAAGCCCACGGTGAACCGTTATGCAATAAATATTATTGCAATTCATTCCCTGATCTGAAATGAAGAATAATTAATTTGCATAACTGGTCCCTTCGTACAATTAGGGTTATGTACCATGACCATCTTAATGATCATACATCTATTGATTCGAATGTTGAATCATATAAGCTGGTGCTTGGATGATATCTAAAGAGTTAGATTGAGGACTCATCAAGCACCGCTAAATGATTGTTAAGAGAGGTTCTCCATCCTTAGAAGGAGATGACAATATTTTCACTAAATAATGATAACTAACCGAGCCCTTGATGCACGCCCTCTGCATAGGGATAGAGTTTCAGAGGTGTTAGATAAGTAAGGTCAAATAGTTGACTTAACGAGATCAAGATAACCAAGTCCTATGTCGTATACTATCATGATATATGCACGCATCCTCTGACTGGAGGAAGATGTGTTACTATGTTTGAGTATGTACATTTGGTGGACTGATAGGTTGATGAACTAATCAAGGTCTATACACCGGTGAGCTAGTGTGCATACAAGGGAATATGAGTAATATGATCTCTCAAAGGGATCATACAGGTTCATCACTGAACCGAAAGACATGAGCTCACTCATGAGATATTAGGATCAAATTATGTGCATGGTCGTCTCGCTTTGGAAGCTTGACTAAATTTATAGGTTTGATATATGCTTTTGGAAAGCATATGATCAATACCTAGGTATGATATATGATTTTGGAAAGTATATGATCAATACCTAGGTATGATATATGCTTTTCGAAACTATATGATCGATACCAACTCTCAATGATCGAATAAGAACCTTATAAAATCATGAAGAAGACAATATAAATAAGATGTAAAACTTTGATTTTATTTTAGGTCTTCCGGTATGCAGTATGTACATGTAATATGAATATCTGAGGGTGATGTGATCATAAACGATTGTATAACCATAACGCTTCCATTCCGAGGGAGTGATGAAAAAAGTTTGGATTTAGTGACTACTCTTAGTAGAGAAGTACATAATCTTAGTCCAAATGTTGGACATTGATCTGAATACGATTCAGATGCAATGAGAAGATTAGATTTACGATTTTGATTCAATGAAACATCTATGATAGGTCCCCAAGATCTGGATTTGAGATATGATTTCAATGTCCAAGCCACAATATGTGGAATGCACATTCGCCTTGTCCTTATCTCCAAGTATCCGCGGATAAAGCACATTGTTCTTGAATGATTTCAAGAATAATTTCATTAATGAATTATATATCTATGAATTGAAAAATTGACAATTAAATGTGATTTAATTATCAAGAGTAATGTGAATGTGATTCATATTATTTAGTTGCATGAGAATAATAATCCAAGATAATTAAATATGATTTAATTGTCAAAGATATGAATAATGTGGATAGCACTATTCAATGGCATGGTTGCAATGTTCACAAAAATAATTTGGAATTAGTTTTTGTGATTTTTTTACAAGAAAAGTTGTTGTAATTCTACGAAGGATTATGTTAGATTTTATCTCATATAATTATAAGGCAAACACCTTCCAAGTATGGAGGGTGGACAACCACCCTTTGAGTCATTCAAAGTGTGGTCATCCTCTCAATTTTAGGAAGGTAGGTGGCCTCCTTCCTAATCCTTCTATCCTAATTGATTTAGTGAAATTAAATTATGCAGATTATTCAATATATTTAGTTTAATATAAATTAGTTGTTGTTATATTTTTTATAACAAAATCATGCCCATTGAATAGAAATATAAATCAATCTCAACAATTGATTTTGTGTTTCACATGAATTGTGATCCATGAACTCCCAAAATACTATAAAAAAAGAGGCAACCCTAGATCTTTTTTTCACAACAACACTTTGCAAGTCTCTCTCTCTCTCCCATTTTCATCACATGCCCTCACTCTCTCTAAAGTGTCTGTCCACTTTATGACCTAGAGAGGATCATCGTCATCGCTACGTCGTCATGTTGCTGCTTAGAACGCTCATAGATCTTCGTCTTCCTTGGTGCTTCGGGTATGCAGAGAAGACCTCGGATTTTGTGTGATGAAATTAGGAGATCTGTTGTTGGATCAACATGTTGGATTGTGAGAAGGACATGTTTCATCAACACGCTCGCACGTGTCTCCTCCGTCAGGTCAGATTTGAGACAAGCGGTCTCATCGTTTAGAGACTTCGATCTTGACCACACTTCAAGAGGTATTACGATATCTACTTTGTGATTTAGATGAAATGATCCGATAAGTGTTCTTGGATCATGTTGTTTCAACGTTTTAAAATTTTTAAATCCCACTACCTCGAGCAACTAGTGCGACTAGTCGCTCCTGATCACATATAATGCGATTTTCACACTTTCATGATGTGATTAAGGTTTTCTCCAAACCTTCAAGTGGTATCACAACCTTGGTTGAGGTCTTGGATATAATACAAGACCCTAGGTGATTAAGGTTCATGTTTTGGATGCATAAGAATCATTGTTTATACATTGGATGCAAGATTCGAATTGTTTTTTCACTTAAATAAAAACCTACTATTTGTGCACAATTTGTACGTATATTTTATTTATTAAAATGTATTTATAATTCTAAATATGTCCCAAAATAATAACATAATATTGGTACAAAAGTGCATGAATATTATTCGAAGAGTTCCCACCACGAATTTTTTTTACGTGTACTCACAGATCTGTAAGAAATTTAATTTAACTTACATGTTTCCCAGCAAATCGTTCGAATTTATTTCACGTGATTCCAACTCTGTTTGCACTAGATATTCCATATTTAGTGGAGATGGGTAGGAAGATGATTAGATAACCAAATCTCTTTACTTAATGTGTTTATAATTCAATAGGCCATTGAATATATGTTTCATGAAGACCCTAATTTATCTTACAATAGTTTTAGGACAATCTTTACATGTAAAACATTGTTAATTGAATTGGATTGGGGATTTGTTTAGCACATCTCCTTATAATATTAATCAAAATAGTTTTGATAAATATTATATGGTATAACTTCAGTTGTAAGGTCGAATATCATCTCAAATACAAAATGATCAAATCACATTATTCTGACATGAGGCAGATATGGTGTCTAGTTGGGGATCAATGGGGTAGCAGGTTGCTCCTTGAGTGGTCTATCCCACATCATGTACGTACTAGACGTGAAAATGAGTAATAAAGGATAATGTTTGAAATGATCATGATGCATTTTTTTATCATTAAAATTTGCATAATACATATTTTACAATTATACCATCCTTCAAGTAACAATTAAGATTGTTTGTTAGTTGATTAATTAGATTGATAATTGATTTAATATGATTAAATTAATTAGATCCAATTAAAATAAATACTCTATTATGAATAGATTTATAATTTCTTTGGAGGAATTAATTATGTGAATACAATTCATAATAATTAATTAAAATTTGAACATGATATGAAGGATCACATAAGTGACATCCATGGTCTCCCATTAAGACGAAGAGTTTCATCGCCATGGATTGTATGTAGGAGACGCTTGTCCGAAGGGATAGCTCTTGCATACAAGCTCACATGGATCGGGCTCTTTTCTTCTTTAAAGAGTAAGGTCATATATGTAGTGACCCCAATATCGGTTCATCATATTATTGGGGTGATATTGGATTGCGCATAGCGAGTACTAATTCTATTGACGGTTGGTTCAATTAACAACAGGTCACCATCGCCTTAGGGGTGGTGGGACCCTGTATTAAAGATCGAATTGGGAAATACAAGTTGGACTTACAAGGTGGAATGAGTTCCGCTTCTTTTAATCCGAGTTACTATTTCTCATATTATTGGGATGTAACAAATGTAAGAAGGGGATCCCGGATCTTAAGATATAATGGTAAGTATGTCTCTTACTTTGAAAGTGAATAAGGGAATGAACTTCCAGAGTTGATAAGGCAAGACAACTTAGATATAAAAATACTTAATCAAAGTAAAATACATATTTATGCAAATATTTTTTATTTCAGATAACCTAAATTAAAACCACTCAAAATTATAATCAATAATAACCAGTAAAATATCATGGATTGGATCCATGATCAATATATTGTACTTGCAGTTGGACACATATTGTATGTGGTTGCAATGTGCAAGTTTCCACATGATATTGAGGAATGATAATTAAATAGACAATAGGACAACAACCTTGGGTTTGTATGTCTATAGGCTTGATCTCTCATCGAATGTGCTTTGGAATTATCATGTCGATGATGATCGTAATTATAAAAAATCCATATAAAATCTAAGAAGATATTTTGTGTTTTCGCAGACATATGTGCTCTCAACATTTAATCATGAATGATATGGTTCATTGCATTATGCCGAATGGTGGCTCGATAAGAGACGTTGTACTCAAAATGTTTGAGTACTTGTCTGAACCAAAATCTTTAAGAATTTAGATGGATGTAGATACAATGAGTGTCATTATTCTATTGTCTATACCTGAGTCATTCATTAAGATTCATAATATTCATATGGTACGAATTGAATGAAGCATGCATAATAGTTGAAATACTCTTATATTGAAAATTTTGAGTTCAACATAAGAGATCATTTGTCTTAAACAGTGGTTGTTTATAGATGAAGGAAGCATAGTGGAAGCATGTGTCTGACCCAAGTGAGAAGGAAAGTCAAAGAGTTGACTTAACTTATGTAATTTCCAGACATATGACATCCTAAGAGTTGGATGAATTCCAATATTGCAACAAGCTGATGTATAGATAATATGACTACCTAGACTATCTAGGATCCTTAGAGAAGGACTTGGATAGTGCATCAACATTGTAATCATTGAAATTGACTTGCTTATTAGATAAGATCAAAGTCTAATAATTATATCTCATTATTCTTATAACACTTGTAATTGGTTGCATTTGTTTTAGAAGACTAGAAATTTTGATCTTCAGGTTTAATAGTCATCCACATAGATGTTGATGCATAACAATCTCCATTGGATAGATAGACTACATATTTTCAGTGGGAGAGCCCTTAGTCTTAGAGAATGTCTCTATGACCTAGATGTTAGAATGCATTCATTGTTTATTTCTAAATGTTGAAAATAAACATGCATTCTGGAATAGACCTATCATAATGATGGATATATTCAAATAATAATATAACACCTAGAGGACTTTACTAAATTAGAAAATTAATGAATGGTTCACTAAAATTTCTAAATACTAAGAAAAATTAAACCTTAAAAGATTAATAGGAGAAGGAAAATCATTTAACAATGATCTGGCATCAAGCCTTGGACATATGTCTATTGATGAGATCTATAGACTAGTAAGATATGAGACTTTAGAATGTCTGAAATTTCAAATCTTACATGCTTGTGAATATTGTATTCAAAGTAAAAATTTCCAATGCACCCTTCTCAGGGAATAGTGTAAGATGCCAAGGTATTCAAGATCTAATACATATTGATGTACGCGGATCATCTATATCATAATAAACATTAATGATATGTGATATCTTTTGATGATTATTTGTGATATGAGATTCTTCCCTTCACCTTAGAAACCTTTGAAGTATTCAATGATTTCACATATTTTTGGTTTAGAACCGAAGTTTGAATGAAAATGAAATGAATTTGATCTAAAAGGTAGCAAGTAACTATTAGATGAATTCAAGGAACACCTTATGGAGAAAGAAATGAAATCCCTATCTTACTCCTCCTAATACACCTCAACTCTATAGAGTTGTAGGGAGATACAATTGGATCATGTGTGACATGATTTTATCAATGATGAATATTAGCATAATTATCTCTTAATTTCCGAGTATATATGTAGTAGAGACTACAATATATATCCTTAATAAGATTCCATGCGAATCTAAACTCGAAAACCCTCATAAGCTATTGCTTGGAACTTAGCCTAGTGTTCAAGACTTGAGGATTTAGGGTTGCTTGGTCCATAACTTTGTCATAGATGCAAGTAAGCTAGAATCTAGCACCAGAGACTGCTACTTAATTAGGAAAATAAAGGAAGGTATTGGATACCTACTTTTATGACCTTGAGATTCTTAAAGGATTTCATCTCAAAGAATATGATTCTAAGAGGATGACTTTCTTGATAATCAAAATAAAAATGAAGTAAAGGAACTCATTGAATCTTGAGAAGATAATGAGGCTCCTGAAATTGAAAACTAAAAGGACAATTAAAAATGAAACACTTATATATTTTCAAATTAGTTTGAGGGTGGTAAGACCAACTAAAGGGTATGGATTCCACGTGTCACATAAGTCTGACAATGATTTGACTTCATATGATGAAGCTTATAAGGATCATGACATGGATAGATGGATGTTAGCAATAAAGTCTAAAGTAGACTTCATATACAAGTGTTGTATATAGACCCTCGAGGATCCATCTTTAGTAAAGACATTTAAAGCACGACTCGTATCCACAAGATACACACGAAGAGAAGACATCACTTGCAATAAGACTTGCTCTTTAGTGACCATGTTTAAACCCATCTGAATATTGCTAACTATAGCTACACAACTTGACTATGACATCAAAATAATGGAAGTCAAGATTGCATTCCTCTATGAATAACTCATCGATGACATTCATATGAAGTAGCCACATGACTTCATAGTTGAGGAAGGAAAGATGTGCAATCTAAAGGAACTCCATCTATGGAGTCAAATAAGTTCTTGTAGTTGGAACATTAGATTTGATGAAATTATAAATGTTATGATTTCAGATAGAATCTTGATTAACCATGATTCTTTTTCTTTTCCATTATTCTTTTATTTTTACCAAAAATACATGCTAAATATACAATATTAATAATGCCATGCAAAAAGCTAAGTTATTATATTTACAGATTTCTACGGGGTATTTTGCTAAGACGAAGAGCTAAAATAAAAGAATAAAGAGTGAGAATCATGAATTTAGAATGGCGCCATTGCTGGGGAGCACGACTTAGTGGTCAATTTTCACTTTTTTTCCATTTTTTTATTTCTATTTGATATAACTATTTTCTGACACTGGTTTGTTTCACCTTTTTGTGCGAGGAACCATCCGAGGACGCTTCGGTTTCTTTTGGAGGAGACCGCACCTGAGGAAGAGTAGAGGGAGTAGTTATATTCTATAGATTAGTTTCTTTTTGCATAACCATTATTATTGTAATAATTAGACTCTATAACTCTTGCGGACTTGGACACTTAGACATTTCAAGGTCTGTTTCGCCGAGTACCGGTGCACTCGGGGGATCTCACCGTGGCTTTTCATGTTTTATTTTTATCGCCTTTATTTTCTTTTGATTCTCAAGGATTTAGCCCTTAGATTTAGTATTTTGTTTATTGGATGTAATTAGCTAAGGCCCCACATCTAATTGCTAATCTGTTCTATAGATCGTAATTAGACTTAGTTAAAATAAAATAAAAAAGGTTAACATATTGGGATTAGAGACCACGTGTCGAGAGGGGCCATATATAGTGCTGGAAAGACCCATTGTAGTGGGCATCGATTGGCATCAAAGACTGGGCTCCAGTCTCTTTTCCCGAGTTAGATATATGTGCTTCACGATTAATAGAAATTGCTAGTATAAGGCCGATTTCCTCGTTGCATAATAGGTAGTTTTATTTCTGTCTTTACTTTTATGCACGGATCACCCTACATGTAGAGTGCTGGAGTCAGGTACGCATTTCTATCTCTGCATGCATCATCGTGTTTGATCGTGCATTGGCTTTTTCGACTTCCTCCCCCAGTTTTATTGGACTCAAAATAACCAAGGAAATAGAAAAATTTGTTAGGCATTGTTTTATTTCAAGAAAATACCTAAAAAGTGAAAACACAATAAAATTGGGACTTCTAATGCAAACTGGACCCTAAAAACACTTCACTTAAAAAATTATGTTTTGGGGAGAGTCACCTTCTCATTGATCGATTTATCTGCATCGAGAGCATGACCCACACACTAGGATAGATCCACATCCGAACTCCTTTCAGACTACTAGTCTCTTAGCTAATTGTTCTCCAATGAGGATTTCACTGGGTAGCCGGTAATAGATCCGGGACTTCCTTAGCAGATTGGGTAGATTAGGTAGTCGGTAAATGATCCGCACCCATACTGGTTGGGAAAAATTAGTTGTGAGATTTGGGCCAGTCTCCTGGGGGCATTAGATTCCCAATAGCTCGCTTAATCGCTCTAATATTTTGATTTATCACCTAAATAAAAATTGACTAGATTAACGTCCGATCTTTCACAGTCATCAACTCGAGTGTTGAGTATGTGAAAAAGGGTCTTGTCTTCTCATATAGTTTGCATCCGGAACTCATCTTCATAAATCCCCAGATCATGATGATGGGTAGGAGGTCCCTTAGGCCACCTTTGACAACACCTCTTTCGAGCACTCCTCTCCATTCATCTAGGGCAGCTTCAGAGAGCCCACACTCGCTCTCTGAAGCTGAGTTCGCTACCACCATGTTCCCCCTTGACCAACATTTCTCTGGTCCTAAGGTGCTAGTGAATGGTACGGGGAAAATCCTCAAGAGCATCACGGAAGCGTGAGGATCGCATCGTATGCGATCGGGAGCGACTAGTCGCACTAGTTGCTCGATGCAGCGGAAATTAAAATTTTCTATGTGACGAAACCACATGATCTAAGAACACTTCTCGGATCGTTTCGTCTAAACCACAAACAAGTAATAGGATTACCTCTTGAAGCGTGGTTGCGATCGAATCTTTAAACAAAGAGACCTCCTATCTCAAGTCCGATCCAACAGAGGAGATGCTTGCGAGCGCGTGGATGAGACGTGTGCTTCTCGCAATCCATGTTGATGATCCAAGCCACGGATCTCCTAATCTCGACAAACGAGATACATCGTCTTCTTCACGAGCAAGGTACACCGAAGTAGACGGAGATCCACGAGCAAACAATCGGGCAGCATAAAGACGATGCTGCGGCGATGGAGGATCTCTCTAGGGCATCCATGGTGGATGGCAACATGAGATATAGAGAGAGTGGGCATGTAGAGAGAAAAGAGAGAGAGATAGCATTCCTTAATCATCTGTTGTCTTGTCCTCTGAAGAGCAATGGATGCCTCTTCTTATATAGGTTTTGGGAGTCCATGGATCACAATCCATGGGATACACATAACCAATGGATGAGATTGATTTGTGTTTCTTTCAATGGCTAAGATGTTGTTGTAAAAATACAATAACTAATGATTTAATTTAAATTAATTTTCATTGATAAATCAACAAAAATTAATTTCAAATTAAATCATCTTTGATAAGAGAAAAGATAATGAAGAGAATAAACCAATCTCATCATAAGAGGGGATGGCTACTCTTCTCCTTATGGAGAGTTGTAGCCGTCCACTCCTCTTTGGTGGACTTGGTCTATCTCTTCAAATTATCATGAGATCTCATTATCTCAAGATATATATCATCATCTCTTGTTGACAATATTTTCACAAAAAATAATTCCAAATTATCTTATGGAAAATATCAATCATGCCATTAAAATTATGTGAATCTTATTGTAAAGCCTTGAACTTGGCCTATCTCGGATCCTATATAATAAGATCCGGCTCGTCAAGAGAAAACCAACGAAATTTGTTTCGTGTGAATCGGACTTCGTTTCGAATTGTTATGATTTTCCGAAGAAAGAGAAGTCATTAATCCATAATGATTGTCATTAAGACTAATTAAACATGATTAAAGAAATTAATGACGATTGAAAGCCGCTAATGATCATTAGTAAACACTAATCAATAGTTAACAAAAGATAAGCGTAAACCACGAAAGTTAAATCACGATTAGTGAAAGTTAATCACAATTAGTGTTAATTAAGCGTCATTAGCGAATCTAGAATCCTCTAGAATGTTCTAACTTAAGCTCCAAGTTTGGGATAAGTTTTGGCTAAAACCATGGGCCAAAACCATGGGCCGCTAAACCATGGTTAAGGTCTAAACCATGGTTTTCTAACCATGGTTAGTGGTTTTCTGGGGCCTATAAATAGACCCCCACTACCCATTCATTCTTTACAACTTCCACTACCACCAACACCCCAAGGGCTGGGGTCGAGAGGTTGGGAGGAGTGGGGAGCGAGGGAGGAGCGCTAGCGAAGCGTTGCCGGGAGAACGAGGAGGAGAAAGGTATGATCCTCTCTTAGTTTGCTTCGTAAGCTAGGCTTTCAATTCATACTCTTGTTCTTCCAAGTTTTGTTTTTGATTCATATTTCTTTCCGATTCGTTTTCCTGTTGCGGTTCGAGGAGAAATCTATGTAACACCCTACTTAGGTGCGGGCGGCTATGCATGTCAGTGACCCTGTGATTCGTCACACGTTCACTCATCTAAGACGCGTGGTGTCTACCGATTCTCCATCGTTTATGTTTCTATTCTTCGTATTATGCTTTTATAGTTATTTTGATGGAGAAATCTGTGTAATACCCTACTTAGGTGCGGGCGGCTATGCACGACAGTGACCCTGTGATTCGTCAAACGTTCACTCACCTAAGATGTGTGGTGTCTACCGGTTCTTCATCTCTTGTTGTTGAGTATATTCTTTCAGTTTCCTTGTTATTTTCCTCTCGATTGATTTTATAGAAGAAACTCTTTTCGTTTTTATTTTGAATTATGACCCGATATAAGGGGAAACTCTGCCAAAATTTTCCGAGAAATATGTCCCGATATAAGGGGAAACTCTGCCGAAATTTTAAGAGAAAATATGTTCTTGACGTTCTTCGTGTTCTTTGCGTTCTTCGTGTTCTTCGTTCGTTCTTCGCATTCTTGACATGTTCTTAGCGTTTTGATACGAAAATGAAATTCGATCTTTTCAGGAGCCTTAAAATAGCCTTTCTAAAAACGAAACTCGATAAAGCCTTGCATACACAAGAGAGAGCTCGATTAGGTAATGAAATCCTTCCTTTTGCTATTGGTTTTCATACGAAATTATTGAAATTATTGATTTTGTGTTCTTTGCTACAAAGAACCCTAATTTTGGTTATTTTTGAAAAAGTCTGAAGAACTGCTTTGTGATTACCACTAAAATAAGATTTACGCATCAAATTGATGCGTTGGCTCTGAAAGTTATGGTTTGGGAGTTAAAATAGGCATAAATATGAGTATACATATGGTTATGAATAATATATATGTGAGTCGATACTAAGTATTGCGGATTATGCAAATCAAAGACTTAACGAGAGAATTACATCATGTGAGTTGGTGTGATTTGTGTTGGATCCTGAAAAGGATCATGTGTCACGTTAAGGATGACTGGGAGTAGAACTACAGGTTGGGCATGCAACCTGTAGGTTTGTCGGAAGGAACCCGTATTGGTGTTTCCCTACCTAGGTGGTACACGGTTGCCCTGTTATGATAAGTGCGCACGAAATGAATGTTTTGTAACGCGTGGTACCGGGAGCCAATATATTCGGTTTGGAACGACGGAAGATGTGGTCGTGCCATGTGGAGGCACGGGTGGTTCAATAGCGGCTGGGTCACGATAACATGTATTTAAAGCCGCTAGGTTATATAATTACATGTTAGCATGAGGTTTTAAGCAACCGAGTCCTCGAGGACGGTGTGCTCATTTAATTTTCCAGGCTGAGGGTTGAGACCCTGTATAATAAAAGAAAAGGAAATTGTCAGGACAGTATTGGAGGATTGGTTGAGGCGACGTGCGGCGACATAAGCTTACCAAGATCAACACAATCTCCAATCTCGAAGTGTCCACAACTTCGGAGTCCAAGAATGGTGGGGTTCCCCTGGACTAATCCCTGATGTGGAATAGAAAGGAATATGACTTAAATTAATGAGAAGGAATAATATTTTTGTGTTATCAAGTTTTGAAAAATTACACAATTTGTTTGCTTTTCTCTTCTTTGTTACTTAGCATTCGCTAATTTTTATCCTATGATTTATGGAAAACCCAACAGGTATCGGTGAGCCATCGCAAGGACTTTAAAAATTCATCCAGCTTAAATACTAGACATCCAGCCAACCACAGTAGCTTTACTTTTTAAGGTAGTTAGTAATCTTTTGTATATTTTCCTTTCAAGCTGATGTACATGTAAATGGTTATAGTGGGACAGTGTATCATCTGAACTTTATTTTGTGAATGGAAAAGTGTTGAAATACTTTCTTCTGAGTATTTTTATTTGTAGTCTATTTCTGAATGTTAGTTGTGATTGCTGAATAAATTATTGCTGAGTAACCAGATCTGGATATGGGAGGATCCGACGGCCCGGGAAACAGGGTCGCGTCAGATTGGTATCAGAGCCCAGTTACTCCAGTAATTCATTTAGTAATTAATAACTATGAGCGGTATTCAGAAACTAAGGTTGTATTAAGATCCTTTGATCTTAATAAATGACTGTAGTACCATTCACAAGTCATTGTCCCTTATGTACATCCTGCTAAGACATATAGGATCTGACCTTTGACCTTGACTCATCTCAGGATCATGGCAGACCAAGACGTGTTTAGACAATTAACAACTTTAATAGTGATGACCCATGAGATGGATCAAAGGTAATAGGCATTAGAGCAAAGACTCATGGGCACAATGAGATATCAAAGTCATCCAGACCTGCGGATAATAGAGTTGAGGGTTCTATTCATCCTCATAAGAAAGAGTCTAGACACCATCAGTCCATAGAATTTGGTTTCTCCTACTCTATTTAGAGGAGCAGTGGAGGAGGCACTTCGTAGGGACACCAAAACAAAGAAGAAGAAGAAGAAGAATATTTGATTCCCATTGTAAGGATAAGATTCCGATATAAGCACAAAACCAATATCTCAGTTGGAACTAGGAGGTCAATTATAATTCAAGAAGATCTTAGATGACTGTGTGGGACAGATTGCAGGACATCAGTCACTTGCTTATCTGCTACTTATTGATATGAACTATTTTGATATCATTCTTGGGATGGATTAGCTAGAAAGGCATCATGCATGTCTTGACTGTTTCCAGAAGACAGTAACATTTCACCTTCCTAACTCGATAGAGTTCCAGTTCATTGGAAAGACATCCAATGATAATATCAAATATATCTCTACATTGAATGCACAACAATTGTTAGAGCAAGGGAGCCAAGGTTATTTAGCTTATTGTATCCACTACATCAGGGTCAGAAAGAATGATAGAAGATGTGCCTATAGTGTGTGAGTTTTCTGATGTATTTCCAGAGGAACTACCCGGATTACCACCTGAGCGAGAGATTGAATTTGAAATCTCTCTCAAACCTGATACTCAGCCTATCTCTATCTCTCCGTATAGGATGGCACCAGCTGAGTTACGAGAGTTAAAGGTACAATTGCAAGAACTGTTAGATAAAGGATTCATTCGTCCTAGTACTTCACCATGGGGTGCACCTGTCTTATTTGTTAGGAAAAAGGATGGGTCGATGCGGTTGTGCATTGACTATAGACAACTAAACAAGAGGACAATAAAGAACAAGTATCCTCTGCCAAGAATAGATGTTCTCTTTGATCAGTTACAAGGTTCAACTGTGTATTCCAAGATTGATTTAAGATCTGGATACCATCAGTTGGAAAAAAAGATACAGATATTCCCAAGACAGCTTTTCGAATTAGATACAGGCATTATGAATTCTTAGTTATGCCTTTTGGACTAACAAATGCCCCAGCAACCTTCATGGATCTCATGAATAGAGTATTAAAGGAGTTCTTAAATCACTTTGTAGTAGTCTTTATTGATGATGTGCTTATTTACTCCAAGGATAAGTATCTGCATGAACATCATCTCAGGCGGACACTTGAAACTCTAAGGAAGAACAAATTGTATGCTAAATATAGAAAATGTGACTTCTGGCTATCTGAAGTATCTTTCTTAGGCCATGTTATTTCTGGGGAAGGTATATCAGTTGATCCTACAATGGTTAGTGCAGTGATGAGTTGGGAACGCCCGAAGACTGTCACAGAAATACGAACTTTTCTGGGTTTAGCTGGATATTATAGAAGATTTGTGAAGGACTTTTCACGAATAGCATTGCCAATGACTAGACTAACTCAGAAGGAGGTCCCATTCTTATGGTCTGATACATGTGAAGCTAGTTTTCAGACACTGAAGGAATGCGTAACATCTGCACCAATCCTTACTCTACCCTATGGGAGTGAAGGGTTTACAGTGTACATTGACGCATCTAAAGAAGGACTTGGGGCGGTTCATATGCAACATGGTAAGGTAGTTGCGTATGCATCACGACAGCTCAGGACACATGAAAAGAACTACCCAACACATGACCTTGAATTAGCTGCTGTAGTTTTTGCTTTAAAGATATGGAGACACTACCTGTATGGTACTACTTTTGAAATCTTCACCGATCATAAAAGCTTGAAATATCTGTTTGATCAAAAGGAGCTCAATATGAGACATAGACAGTGGCTAGAGTTGTTGAAAGATTATGATTGTGCACTATCTCCTACCACCCTGGTAAGGGGAATGCTGTAGCAGATGCACTTAGCAGAATAACTTATTCACCTGGGTTAGTGAGTGCTATCCACTTCTGGGGTTTACTATCAACGTTAAGTGAATGGAAACCATTTGATAGTAGTGCTGATATTATAACTATTCCTCATCAATACAAACCAGAGATATGGGATAAAATAAAGAAAGGATAGGAGGATGATCCAGTCCTTAAAGACTTGAAACAACAACTCGAGAAGAATGAGATAGAGGGATTCCATATACAAGATAGGTTACTATATAACCATCACAGAGCCTGTGTACTAGACATACTTGAACTAAGGAAAGACATCTTACGAGAAGCGCACTGCTCAAGATTATCTATTCATCCAGGAATTACAAAGATGTATAACGATCTTCATTCATACTTTTGGTGGCCAGAAATGAAGAAAGATGTTGCTGAGTTTGGGAATTCATGTTTCACTTGCCAGCAGGTAAAGGCTTCACACTAAAAGCCACCGGGATTATTGCAACCCCTCCCTATACCTGAATGGAAATGGGAAAGCATTTCCATGGATTTCGTTACTGGCTTACCTCAGACGACTGGTAGTAAAGATAGTATCTGGGTTACAATAGATCGTCTAACAAAGGTAGCACACTTCATTCCGATAAGCTTATCTTTCACTCCAGACCAGCTTGCTGAGTTATATATTACACATGTGATTCGCCTCCATGGTATTCCGAAGGAAGTAGTTTCTGATCGAGATTCACGATTCACCTCACACTATTAGGAAAACTTCATGAAAGCCTTAAGTACACAACTATGCTTGAGTGCAACATATTATCCACAAACAGATGGTCAGTCAGAACGAACGATTCAAACACTAGAGGATATGCTACGAGCATGTGCCTTAGAATGGAAGGGATCGTGGATTAAACATTTGCCTCTTGCAGAATTCACCTATAATAATAGTTACCATACAAGTATTGGCATGGCACCATTTGAAGCACTATATGGACGAAGGTGTACTACTCCTTTGTGTTGGGAAGAGGTCGGAATAATGAACCTTTATGATTCAGATATACTTCAGGAGACACGGGATGCTATAGAACTTGCTAGAAAAAGACTATTAACTGCCCAGAGTGGCCAGAAAAGTTATAGTGATACCAGGCGAAGGGATCTTGAATTTGAGGTAGGTGACTTTGTATTTCTCAAAGTATCACCTATGAAGGGTGTCTAGAGGTTTGGCTTGCGTGAGAAGTTAGCACCCAGGTTCGTGTGTCCCTTTGAAATTATTCAACGTATTGGAAAAGTTGCCTATAGACTTGCACTTCCTCTACATATTTCGGCAATACAGGATGTATTTCATGTATCAAATATGAGAAAGTACATTAGGGGTCCAGAGCATAAGATAAGTTATGATGATTTACATGTTGAGTCAGACTTGACATACCAAGAGATACCTGTGCAAATACTTGAAAGGGATATCAAGAAGTTGAGAAATAAAGAGGTGCCTCTAGTTAAAGTATTGTGGCGAAACCAAGAGTTTGAAGAAGCCACATGGGAACCTGAGGTAGAAATGAGAGAGAAATACCCGTACTTGTTTGAATGATAACATTATGTATTATGTATGACATGACGTTCATTCTCTTTAAGGTTGTTATGGTTTCAATCCTCTTTAAGGTTGTTATGCCTGCATTTCTAGTCTCAAGGATGAGTCTTCCTTTAAGGTTGTTATAATTGTAAAGCCTTGAACTTGGCCTATCTCGGATCTTATATAATAAGATCCGGCTCGTCAAGAGAAAACCAACGAAATTTGTTTCGTGTGAATCGGACTTCGTTTCGAATTGTTATGATTTTCCGAAGAAAGAGAAGTCATTAATACATAATGACTGTCATTAAGACTAATTAAACATGATTAAAGAAATTAATGATAATTGAAAGCCACTAATAATCATTAGTAAACACTAATCAATAGTTAACAAAAGATAAGCGTAAATCGCGAAAGTTAAATCGCGATTAGTGAAAGTTAATCATGATTAGTGTTAATTAAGCGTCATTAGCGAATCTAGAATCCTCTAGAATGTTCTAACTTGAGCTCCAAGTTTGGGATAAGTTTTGGCTAAAACCATGGGCCAAAACCATGGGCCGCTAAACCATGGTTAAGGTCTAAATCATGGTTTTCTAACCATGGGTAGTGGTTTTCTGGGGCCTATAAATAGACCCCCCTACCCATTCATTCTCTACAATTTCCACTACCACCACCACCCCAAGGGCTAGGGTTGAGAGGTTGGGAGGAGGAGTGGGAGGCGAGGGAGGAGCGCTAGCGAAGCGCTGCCGGGAGAACGAGGAGGAGAAAGGTATGATCCTCTCTTAGTTTGCTTCGTAAGCTAGGCTTTCAATTCATACTCTTGTTCTTCCAAGTTTTGTTTTTGATTCATATTTTCTTTCCGATTCATTTTCCTGTTGTGGTTCGAGGAGAAATCTGTGTAACACCCTACTTAGGTGCGGGCGGCTATGCACGTCAGTGACCCTGTGATTCGTCACACGTTCACTCACCTAAGATGTGTGGTGTCTACCGGTTCTTCATCGTTTATGTTTCTATTCTTCGTATTATGCTTTTATAGTTATTTTGATGGAGAAATCTGTGTAATACCCTACTTAGGTGCGGGCGGCTATGCACGTCAGTGACCCTATGATTCGTCTCACGTTCACTCACATAAGATGTGTGTTGTCTACCGGTTCTTCATCTCTTGTTGTTGAGTATATTCTTACAGTTTCGTTGTTATTTTCCTCTCGATTGATTTTATAGAAGAAACTCTTTTCGTTTTTATTTTGAATTATGACCCGATATAAGGGGAAACTCTGCCAAAATTTTCTGAGAAATATGTCCTGATATAAGGGGAAACTCTGCCGAAATTTTCCGAGAAATATGTCCCGATATAAGGGGAAACTCTGCCGAAATTTTAAGAGAAAATATGTTCTTGACGTTCTTCGTGTTCTTTGCGTTCTTCGAGTTCTTCGTTCGTTCTTCGCGTTCTTGACATGTTCTTAGCGTTTTGATACGAAAATGAAATTCGATCTTTTCAGGAGCCTTAAAATAGCCTTTCTAAAAACGAAACTCGATAAAGCCTTGCATACACGAGAGAGAGCTCGATTAGGTAACGAAATCCTTCCTTTTGCTATTGGGTTTTCATACGAAATTTATTGAAATTATTGATTTTGTGTTCTTTTCTACGAAGAACCCTAATTTTGGTTATTTTTGAAAAAGTCTGAAGAATTGCTTTATGATTCCCACTAAAATAAGATTTACGCATCAAATTGATGCGTTGGCTATGAAAGTTAGGGTTTGGGAGTTAAAATAGGCATAAATAGGAGTATACATATGGTTATGAATAAAATATATGTGAGTCGATACTAAGTATTGCGGATTATGCAAATCAAAGACTTAACGAGAGAATTACATCATGTGAATTGGTTTGATTTGAGTTGGATCCTGAAAAGGATCATGTGTCACGTTAAGGATGACTGGGAGTAGAACTACAGGTCGGACATGCAACCTGTAGGTTTGTCGGAAGGAACCCGTATTGGCGTTTCCCTACCTAGGTGGTACACGGTTGCCCTGTTATGATAAATGCGCATGAAATGAATGTTTTGCAACGCGTGGCATCGGGAGCCAATATATTCAGGTTGGAACGACGGAAGATGTGGTCGTGCCATGTGGAGGCACGGGTGGTTCAATAACGGCTGGGTCACGATAACATGTATTTAAAGCCGCTAGGTTATATGATTACATGTTAGCCTGAGGTTTTAAGCAACCGAGTCCTCAAGGATGGTGTGCTCATTTGATTTTCCAGGCTGAGGGTTGAGACCCTGTTTAATAAAAGAAAAGGAAATTGTTAGGGTAGTATTGGAGGATTGGTTGAGGTGACGTGCGGCGACATAAGCTTATCAAGATCAACAAAATCTCCAATCTTGAAGTGTCCACAACTTCGGAGTCCAAGAATGGTGGGGTTCCCCTGGACTAATCCCTGATGTGGAATAGAAAGGAATAGGACTTAAATTAATGAGAAGGAATAATATTTTTGTGATATCAAGTTTTGAAAAATTACACAATTTGTTTGCTTTTCTCTTCTTCGTTACTTAGCATTCGCTAATTTTTATCCTATGATTTATGGAAAACCAAACAGGTATCGGTGAGCCATCGCAAGGACTTTAAAAATTCATCCAGCTTACATACTAGACATCCAGCCAGCCACAATAGTACTAGACATCCAGCCAGCCACAATGGCTTTACTTTTTAAGGTAGTTAGTAATCTTTTGTATATTTTCCTTTCAAGCTGATGTACATGTAAATGGTTATAGTGGGACAGTGTATCATCTGAACTTTATTTTGTGAATGGAAAAGTGTTGAAATACTTTCTTCTGAGTATTTTTATTTGTAGTCTATTTCTGAATGTTAGTTGTGATTGCTGAATAAATTATTGCTGAGTAACCAGATCCGGATATGGGAGGATCCGACGGCCCGAGAAACACGGTTGCGTCACTTATTCACAACCCAAAACTAAATTTAAATTATATTTTAATTAATCATCCAATGTGAATCCAATTCACATCAATAATTAATTAACAAATATAAATCACAATATGCTCCCTCTAATATATTATATATCACATTTATAATATATATGATTAATATGGATAATGCTATCCATATTATTCATATCCATAATAATTAAATCGTATTTAATCATCCTGGATCTCTATTCTCATGTGCCACAATAATATGAATCACATTCACATTATTCACATCTTTGACAATTAAATTCCATTTAATTATCTCAGGTAACTCTCCTTGTAATATGAATCAAATTCATATTATCAATGATAATTAAATCACATTTAGTTATCAATTTTCTCGATGCTTGGATATATATATATATATATATATATATCAACTATGAAATTATCTATGAACTCTTTCAAGGATAATGTGCTTTCTCTGCGGATACTTGGAAATAAGGACATGGCAATTGTATCGTTCCATGTATAGTGACTTGGATGTTGAGATCACATCTCAAATCCAGATCTCGGGCCTCCCATAGATGCTTGATTAAATCAAGACCGTAAATTTATTCTTCTCATTGCATCTGAATCACATTCAGATCAATGTCCAATATTTGGACCAAGATCAGATTACTTCTCTACTGAGAGGAGTCACTAAAATCCAGACCTGTTTCATCACTCCCCAGGAATGGAAGCGTCATGGTTATACAGTCGTTTATGATCACATCACCCTCAGGTATTCCCAATACCTATACATCCTGCATACTGGAAGATCCAGAATAAACCCGAAGTATTAGATCAACTTTACACTGTCTACTTCAGGGTTTTATCAGTAAGTTTCTCATTTGATCATTGGGAGTTGGTATCGATCATATACTTTCCAAAAGCATATATCATACCTAGGTCTTGATCATATACTTTCCAAAAGTATATATCAAACCTACAAATTCAGTCAAGCTTCCAAAGTTAGATGACCGTGCACGGAATTTGATTCTTCCCAATATCTCATGAGTGAGCTCATGTCTTTCGGTTTAGTAAATGAACCTGTATGATCCCTTTGAGAGATCGTATTACTCATATGCCCTTGCATGCACACCAGCGTGTCGGTGTATAGGCCTTGATTAGGTCATCAACCTATTGGTCTGCCAAATGTACATACTCAGACATATAGTAACACATCTGTCTCTGATCAGAGGATGTGTGCCTGTATCGTGACAGCATACGATATAGGACTTTGAAAGTTATCTCGATCTCGTTAAGTCAACTCTTTGACCTAACTAATCTGACACCTCCGAATCTCTATTCCCATGCAGAGGACATGCATCAAGAGGTCGGTCAGATATCAGCCTATGTGAGAAAGGATTGCCATCTCCTACTCATGCTGGAGATCATCTCTTAATAATCATTTGACGGTACTTGATGAGTCCTCAATTTAACTCTTTAGATATTCATCCAAGCACCGGCCTTTATGATTCAATAATTGAATCAACAGCTGTATGATCATCAATATGGCCATGGTACATAACCCTAATTGTACTAAGGGACCTATTATGCAAATTAGTTATTTTTCATTTTAGATCAGGGAATGATATTCACAATAACATTTATTGCATAATGGTTCATCGCGGGCTCGCATGTCCAGCAATCTCCCACTAGCCCAAAGAGCCATTAATGGGCTAATTATTAAACCCACACTCATGTGACAATCTTAGGCTATTTAGAAAATAGCTAAATAAGCTGTCAGTTACTCTGTTCCCAAAAGACTATGCCAAGCCCTTTTACGGCACTTGCATATCTCCTAGTAACAGTGCTCACATCCAGTACGAATGTTGCATCTTATGCAACCAATACTCAATCTTGATAAAGCAGTTATAGTGTCCTTGACACTATTGTTCAGTAATTATTATAATCAGTATTTCCATAATCCTTATTAGAATACCCTTATTCCTGGAGATCTCTATCTCCAAAGATATCCAAAGTTAAGACCTTTTAGATCACTATATATAAAGTCTTAATTTCTTGAAGATAAGACTTAGAGATCACTATCTTGAAAGTCTTATCATCTTTGAAGATTTTGTTATTACTGCAATCAAGTGTTTTATCTCAATAGTAGGATTAGCAACACTTTACTACTCCCACTGCATGGAAGACATCTAGCTTTTGTACACATCTAGCATACACTCAGCTTCTCGTAACAGATGCAGAAGTGCAAGCAGTTCTAGCATTCACTTCCTCAACTCTTTTAGGTGCTATCCCTTCAGATGGGTCAGTACCAAATCTTAAGGGAAGGAAACCTTTCTTGGAATTTCCAAAAATGGAATATGTCCTGTACTACAAATGTGACAGTCCCAATATCCTCTTCTCTTTGCTTCTGAACAACTTCAGAACTAAGACGTAAGAGATATCCTTGAAATCATATTTCAAGATATGGAATAGCCAGTATATAAAATACTTATTATCATCCTTATATCATTCCAAATGATTAGGATATTATCTACATTTATCATGATGAACATAATGGCACTTCCACTAATTTTCACATGGTTCATCAAGATTCTATCTGAAATCATATCATTTATAATTTCATCAAATCTTATGTTCCAACTAAAAGAAGCTTATTTGAGTCCATAGATGGATTTCTTTAGCTTGCATCCTTCTTTCCTCAACCATGAAGCCCTGGGTCTACTTCATGTGAATATCCTTAGAGAGGCTTTCATAGAAGAGTGAAATCTTGACTTTCATCTCGGAGATGTCAAAGACAAGTTGTGTATCTACAGTTAGCAATAATCCGATGGGCTTAAGCATGGTTACTGAAGACCAAGTCTCATCGCAAGCAATGTCTTCTCTTCCGGTGTGTAGCTCATGGCTACGAACCGAGCTTTGAAGGTCTCTAACTTCTCATCAAGTTCCCCCTTTCTCTTGAAGATCCATTTACACCTTAATGGGTCTAACCCTTATAGGTGGATCCTCGAGGGTCCATATACAACACTTGTATATGAAGTCTACCTTAGATCTTTATTGCTAATATCCATCTTTCCATGTCATGATCCTCAGGAGGTTCATCACATGAAGTCCGATCATTGTCAGAAATAACTAACATATGGAATATAACCTCAAACTCATTTGAAGAGGTATTAGTGTTTCATATTTAATTGTCCTTTTAGTTTCCGATTTCAGGAGCCTCATTATCTTCTCTGAGTTCCTTCACTTCATTTTCATCTTGATTCTCAAGAGAGTCATCCTCTAAGAATCACATCCTTAGAGATGAGATCTTTTAAGAATCTCAAGGTCATAAAGTAGATATCCAATACCATCCTTTATTTTCCTAATGAAGTAGCACTCTCTAGTGCTAGATTCCAGTTTACCAGCATGGAACCTTATATGGATATATATATATATATATATATATATATATATATATATTGTAGTCTGTACTACATATATACCTTAGAAACTAACATGTAATTATGCTAAAAAATCATCATTGATCAAAATCATGTCACACATGATCCAATTGTATCTCCCCACAACTCTATTGAGTTTAGGTGTATCAGGAGGAGTGAGATAAGATATATCTCCACAAGGTATTCTATGAATTCATCTAATAGGTATAGGCTATCCAGATTAGATCAAATTCATTTCATCTTCCTTCAGATTTTGGGTCCAAACCAAAAGTATGAAATCTTTGAACATTTCAAAGGATTCTAAGGTGAAGGCAAGAAATCTCATATCACAAATAATCATCAATAGATATCACATATCCATAATGTTTATTATGATATAGATGATCCACATACATCAATATGTATGAGATCTTGAATACCTCGATATCTAACACCATTCCCAGAGAAGGGTGTATTGGATATTTTACTTTGAATACTATATTCACAAGTATGTAAGATTTGAATTTTAAGACATTCTAAAGTTTCATATCTTACTAGTCCATTGATCTCATCAATAGACATATGTCCAAAACTTGATGCCAGATCATTGTCAAATGATCTTCATCGTCCTATTGATCTTTTAAGGTTTAATTTTTCAGTATTAGACATGTTAATGAACCATTCATTAATTTTCTAATTTAGTAGAGTCCTCAAGATATCAGATTATTATCTAAAATATATCAATCATAACTCTTTATGATAGGTCTATTCCAGAATTCATGTTTATTTCCAACATTTAGAAATAAACAATGAGTGTATTATTCTAATATCTAGGTCATAGAGATATTCTCTAAGACTAAGGGCTCTCCCACTGAAATTAATAAGTCTATCAATCCAACAGAGATTGTTGCAACAAGTTCATCAATATCCATGTAGATGACTATTAAACTTTAAGATCAGATTTCTAATCTTCTAATATATATATATATATATATATATATATATGCAACCAATTGCAAGAGTCATTAGAAGATTGGGATACAATTATCATACTTTATCTTATGAAATAAGTAAGTCAAAGTCAATGATTATATGTAGATTATTCTGATGCTCTATCTGAGTCCTTCACTAAGGATTTTAGACAGACTTGATAGTCATACTATCAACACATCAACATATTGCAGTATTGGCATTCATCCAACTCTTTGGATGTCATATGGAAGTCACATAAGTACAATCAACTCTTTGACTTTCCTTCTCACACGGGTCCGACCCACGCTTCCACTGTGTCTCTTTATCTACAAACAACCATTGTTCAAGACAAAGAATTTCTTATATTGAATTCAAAAGAATTCAATGTAAGAGCATTTCAACATTTATACATGCTTCATTAAATTCATACAATATGAATATTATGAAGCTTCATGAATGACTAGAGTATAGACGAATGATGACACTCATCATGTCTACATCCATCTAGACTCTTAAAACATTGGTACAAGTAGGTATTCAAACATTTTGAATACATCATCTCTTATAGAGCTATCATTCTGCATGATGCAGTAAACCATGTCATTCATGATAAATGTCAAGAGCACATATGTATGCCAGAATATCTTCTTAGATTTTTATAAGGATTAATTGACAGTTACCATCAACATCGACATGTCACTTCCAAAGTACATTTGCTGATATCAAGACTATACAAGCGTACAAACCCTAGGGTTGTAGATCTATTGTCTATTTAATTGTCATTCCTCATTATTATGAGGAAACTTGCACATTGCAACCACATACATTATGTGTCCAACTGCAAGTACAATATCTGGATCATGAGTCCAATCCATGATATTTTACTGGTTATTATTGAGTATAACATTGAGTGGGTTTAATGAAGGATTATCTGAAATAAGAAATTTGCATAAGTGTATATATATACACATATTTTACTTTGATTTTGGAGTTTTTATATCAAAGTTGTCTTTCCTTGTCAACACTGAAAGTTCATTCCCTTAATCACTTTCAATGTAAGAGATATACTTACCATTATATCTCAAGCAAGATTTGGGATCTCCTTCCTTATCTTTGTCACATCCCAATAATATGAGAACTTGTGACTCCGATAAAAAGAAGCGGGAACACATTCCACCTTGCAAGTCCAACTTGCATCTCCCAATTCGGTCTTTAACACCCAGGCCCACCATCCCTAAGGTGATGTTGACCCGTCATTAATTGAACCAAATGTCAACAGGCTTAATACTCGCTATACGCAATCCAATATCGCCCCAATAATATGAGGACTCGATATTGGGGTCACTACGTATATGACCTTACTCTTTCGAGAAGCGAAGAGCCCGATCCAAATGGATTGTATGCAGGAGCTGTCACTTCAGACAGGCGTCTCCTACATACAATATCTGGCGACGGAACCCTTCGCCTTGACGGGAGACCATGGATGTCACTTATGTGATCCTCCACATCATATTCAAATTCTAATTAATCATTATGAATCATATTCATTACAATTAATTCTTTCAAGGGAAATACACATCTATTCATAATATAGTATTTTTAATTGGATATAATTAACTTAATCACATTAAATTAATTATCAATCCAATTCAATCAACAAATTTGATTTTACTTGAATATATGGTATTATCTCAAAGTACGTATTAATTCAAATTTTAATAATTAGAAAAATACATCATGATCTCTCAGGCATCATTCGTTCCCTACCTGCTGTCATGTCCAGTACCGACGGGAGTGGGACAGACCGCAACCGGTGCGACCTGCTACCCTAACGCTCCCCGACTAGACACCATATCCGCCTCGGGAAAAAAACAATGCCGAGTCAATCACTTTGTACTTGAGGTGATAATCGATCTTTCAACCGAAATTATACCATATAGTAATAATAAAAATCATTTTGATTACAAGGAAATTTGCTAGACAAATTCCCAAAACCTATTCAAGTAATAAGTTTGATGAAGTGTATCAAGTAACCAATTCGTGATCTAGATCTAATCTAATCATTCATTGATTGAGGCAATGTCATTTAAGGGAATAATTATTGTTCTAATATTTCTCAAATATTATCCCCAATTATTCCAGGAAATTAAATATTAGTTTCGCAATTTTCTTAAACGACAATCACAAGGTTTTGGATAATGATGCAATTTCCAGCAGTGACCCTCACTAACTAAAAACATCATATCTCATTCATTTTCAATCCAAATTAAGCAAAATCGATTTCCAGAGATTGATTACTTGATTTAAAAACGAAATCACGTGATAAAAATGCATTTCCAGGCGTTTTAAAAACCGTAATTAACATCTTAATTACGTCTCCAATCGCCATCCCCTAAGCAGTGGACATATGGTCAATAAAATGATCATATCTCGAGCAAACAGAATCCAAATTACGCAAACTCAAATCATATTGTTTCCTTAATTAATAGGGAACATTATCCAATTTAAAATTTTGTGTTTAAACATTTTAAACAGGTCGGAATTTTATCACAAGACAGGGCTGCGAAAATTGAAATGCTAAAATCTTCACGAACCCAAACGAGCCCAAATCTTCGCAGGTTCATGGATCTAATCCAAAACCTTCGACAACCTGGATCTGATACCACTTGAAGGATACAGTGAAAATCCTCAAGTGCATCATGGAAGCGTGATGATCGCATCGAATGCGATCGGGAGCGACTAGTCGCACTAGTTGCTCGATGCAACAGAACTTAAAATTTTCTATGTGACGAAACCACATGATCCAAGAACACTTCTCGGATCGTTTTGTCTAAAACACAAACAAGTAATAGGATTACCTCTTGAAGCATGGTTGCGATCGAGTCTCTAAACAAAGATACCTCACGTCTCAAGTCCGATCCAACGGAGGAGACGCTTGCGAGCGCGTAGATGAAATACGTGCTTCTCGCAATCCATGTTGATGATCCAAGCCAAGGATCTCCTGATCTCGACAAACGAGATACGACGTCTTCTTCACAAGCAAGGCATGCTGAAGTAGACGGAGATCCACGAGCAAATGATTGGGCAGCATAACGACGATGCTGCGGCGATGGAGGATCTCTCTAAGGCATCCATGATGGACAACCACATGAGAAATAGAGAGAGTGGGTATGTAGAGAGAAAAGAGAGAGAGAGCATTCCTTAATCATCTGTTGTCTTGTCATCTGAAGAGCAATGGATGCCTCTTCTTATATAGGGTTTTGGGAGTCCATGAATCACAATCCATGGGATACACATAATCAATGGATGAGATTGATTTGTGTTTCTTTCAATGGATAAGATGTTTTTGTAAAAACACAATAACTAATGATTTAATTTAAATTAATTTCCATTGATAAATCAACAAAAATTAATTTCAAATTAAATCATCTTTGATAAGAGAAAAGATAATGAAGAGAATAAACCAATCTCCTTATAAGAGGGGACGGCTACTCTTCTCCTCATGGAGAGTTGTAGCCGTCCACTCCTCTTTGGTGGACTTGGTCTATCTCTTCAAATTATCATGAGATCTCATTTTCTCATGATATATATCATCATCTCTTATTGACAATATTTTCACAAAAAATAATTCCAAATTATCTTATGGAAAGTATCAATCATGCCATTGAAATTATGTGAATCTTATTCACAACCCAAAACTAAATGTAAATTATATTTTAATTAATCATTCAATGTGATCCAATTCACATCAATAATTAATTAACAAATATAAATCACAATATGCTCTCTCTAATACATTATTAATCACATTTATAACATATATGATTAATATGGATAATGCTATCCATATTATTCATATCCATGATAATTAAATCGTATTTAATCATCTTGTATCTCTATTCTCATGTGCCACAATAATATGAATCACATTCACATTATTCACATCTTTGATGATTAAATCCCATTTAATTATCTCAGATAACTCTCCTTATAATATGAATCAAATTCATATTATCTATGATAATTAAATCACATTTAATTATCAATTTTCTCGATGCTTGGATATATATATCAACTATGAAATTATCCATGAACTCTTTCAAGGATAATGAGCTTTCTCCGCAGATACTTGGAGATAGGGATAGGGCGATTGTATTGTTCCACGTATAGTGACTTGGATGTTGAGATCACATCTCAAATCCAGATCTCGAGCCTCCAATAGATGCTTGATTAAATCAAGACCGCAAATCTATTCTTCTCATTGCATCTGAATCACATTCAGATCAATGTCCAACATTTGGACCAAGATCAGATTACTTCTCTACTGAGAGGAGACACTAAAATCTGGACCCGTTTCATCACTCCCCAGGAATGGAAGCGTCATGGTTATACAGTCGTTTATGATCACATCACCCTCAGGTATTCCCAATACCTGTACATCCTGCATACCTGAAGACCCAGAATAAACCTGAAGTTTTAGATCAACTTTATACTGTCTACTTCAGGGTTTTATCAGTAAGTTTCTCATTTGATCATTGGGAGTTGGTATCGATCATATACTTTCCAAAAGCATATATCATACCTAGGTCTTGATCATATACTTTCCAAAAGTATATATCAAACCTAAAAATTCAGTCAAGCTTCCAAAGAGAGACGACCGTGCACGGAATTTGATTCTTCCCAATATCTCATGAGTGAGCTCATGTCTTCCGGTTCAGTAAATGAACCTGTATGATCCCTTTGAGAGATCATATTACTCATATACCCTTGCATGGACACCATCGTGTCGGTGTATAGACCTTGATTAGGTCATCAACATATTGGTCAACCAAATGTACATAATCAGACATATAGTAACACATCTGTCTCCGGTCGGAGGATGTGTGCCTGTATCGTGACAGCATACGATATAGGACTTTGGTTATCTCGATCTCGTTAAGTCAACTCTTTGACCTAACTAATCTGACACCTCCGAATCACTATTCCCATGCAGAGGACCTACATCAAGAGGTCGGTCAGATATCAGCCTATGTAAGAAAGGATTGCCATCTCCTACTCAGGATGGAGATCATCTCTTAATAATCATTTGACGGTACTTGATGAGTCCTCAATCTAACTCTTTAGATATTCATCCAAGCACCAGCCTCTATGATTCAATAATTTAATCAACAGTTGTATGATCATCAAGATGGCCATGGTACATAACCCTAATTGTACTAAGGGACCTATTATGCAAATAAGTTATTCTTCATTTCAGATCAGGAAATGATATCCGCAATAACATTTATTGCATAATGGCTCGCCGTGGGCTCGCATGTCCAACAACTAGAGCAGAGGCCAGCACCGTTATATGTCCAATTGACGACACCTGAGTTGGGGTCTTTTGCCTTTGCAGAGACCCAAGAGATGGCTAGCAGTGAGGGATGCACCGATGAGTAGCCGCAGGGATCCGCATATGTACTTGACCAGGATGCCATCAACAACACACTCTTAGCCTCCTTGGAGACCATGCAACGCTAGAACAAAGACCGCGGAGCATTTATGGCAGAGGTGCACCGAGAGCTGACGTAGATGCGAGCTGGCAGATGAGAGCCGTAGAGACCAACTGGTGGAGAGATACCAACAAATGAAGGAGGAGATGGATGGCCGGATGATTAGCCAGTGTAGAGGCCACCACACATGATGAGGCAGTTGCTCAACCCTGGTGCAACCCTCACCACCATTGGATTTAGCTTCCGGAGATCCTTGGCGACTTCGAGCTTCGCCCCCATGGGCTAGCCACCGAGGAGCCGCACCTCCATCTGTAAGAGTTTGAGATGATCTGCAGCACAGTCGACGATAAATTCGTGGAAGAGGACACAATCAAGATGATCGCCTTCCCGTTTTCCTTAGTTGACAGAGAAGCCTATTGGCTGAAGCATTTGGGGAGGTATGTCACCACTTGGGAGCAGCTCTGGACCGAGTACTTGAACAAATACTGTCTACTCGATCGGACCAATGCATCATGATCCTTAATCAACAATTTCTCTATTATCCCAAATGAGCAGTTTCACGAGGCTTGGGATCGATTCCGAGAGCTCATCGACCGGTATCCACATCACGAGATATCCAAGCCTAACCTAGTCCCAACTTCTTATGTGGGCTTACACCGGAGCTACAGGGGCTAGTGAACGCCTCATGTGGAGGGTCCTATTTTGCAGGATGAGGACCAAGTCTGTGCCATCTACGAGGAGATGGCAGAGAACTGCACGGTGATGTCCCAGACTAGTGTTTACACTCAGGGGAAACCCCTCCCACAGGCCGTGTTTTATCAGAGGATTGCACAGGTTGATGCTGGTCCTTCTACTTTGTAAGCAGCAGCACATGCCGAGTCCTTAGCCCCTGACATGGGGATCATCAGCATGAAGCTGGACCACATCAAGATTATTGGGAAGAAGCGGTGCTAGGGCCTTACACAGATCAACTAATTGGCACAGACACTGAGTGACCTGAAGACTCATATCATGTGTCTCTAGGAGGCACATACGGCTCCACAACCTCATCTCAGGTTACGTGCTGATCCCAATAACAATAGCTCCACTTAGACTTCTGCCACAGATCATGATATTCACCACATCCAGGCAGAGCCAGTCCAGCAGCTGCAACACTACTCCTAGCCACCACCATCTCTGGACACTCAGATGGTGGTCTACCAACCGGATCAGCCTCTGGTAGTTCTTCCCCCTTCACCTTTCGAGAAGGAGACCTTGATGGAAGTCAATGAGATTTGGTACGACCGGTACAACAACAGCATGGGATCCGTTGTGATCATCGGAGATTCCGATGGTCCATCGAAGGCACCTCGTCTCGGCAGCAACCTCTAGCTCAGGATGGACAGAGCAACCACTAGCAGCAGCAGTCCCATTACTCCCAGCAGTACCAGCGACAACATCAGCAGGGTTCTCGTCCCTACCATCAGGGATAATAGTGGAGGTAGCCACAATAGCCTCAGTACTACTTGATGAGCGACTCGAATGACTAAAGAAAAAGGTATCAAGGGTCGTTGCGACCTCAACCTCTCGAGTCGGACTCAACAAGAAAACTCGAAGATCACCAAATATATAAATCATGAAAATCAAGCAAATAGCGGTCTCGCTATTTTATTTAACCTGATATAGCTACCTGGGTCGAACTCAAGGAGCACAGATTGACAAAACAGCTACAAAGTAGTCGGGGCTCAAAATAAAAAGAATAAAATATTTTTGGTGGATTTTATATTTTTAAATTTTTTTTGTGAATTTTAAAATGAAGGAAAATGTATAAAGAAAATAAAAAAGGTCAAATCAAATAATTATCAAACACAATAAAAAGGGTCAAAAAATTAAAATAAAAATATTTTTGGATTTTATAATTCTTCAAGTGTTTTTGATAATTTTCTCGGATTTTTATGATTTTTTGTGAATTTTCTAAAAATGAAATAAGGCAAACAATAAAAAACAATGTGCAACCAGATCCTAAAGGCTATTTAAAATTAACTAAATAGACTATAAAATTCCAGATACAATTTTATGATAAAGTAAAAATAAAAACCTAACTAATGGGAAAGAAATTGCATTTTTTGAGTTTTTAGGAATTTTTAATGATTTTTATGACTTCTTTAGTGTTTTTTGATTTTTCGGGCTTTTATAAATCCAAATCAAATAAAAATTTGCCAGAAATAAAAGCACACTAAATCAAGCAAACAACAAAATTTTTAGAATTTTTGGAGTGTTTTTAATATTTTAAGTTGCTTTTTAAATTTAGGCAATAGCAAAAATAGAGGTTTTTGAATGTTTAAAAATATAAAATGAAAACATAAAGTAGCCAAAAAATTCTAGAAATTCCTACAACATGGCAGGAGCCATGTGTCAAAATCTCAAGATTTACTATTTTATTCAACCCAATCAGACACGCACGATACACATGGACTAGTTTGCAAGAAAAATAACTTTCAGGACCAAACAATAACACCCTTTAAAAAATCCAGGACCCTTTCCGCAATTTACCAATGAATTCTAGCACATGTCAAAACTCAGCATTAACAGGGTCATGGATGTAAATATGAAAAATAGAAATTCAAACCAAACCTTCATAAATTTCGGGGTAAAATATGCAAATGTCACGCAAAAGCACGTGTCGATGCACATGTACCCATACAAACAGGACCAGAATGCAAATACAAGAAATAAAAGGGGCTCACATGTAAATTGTCCGCAGTATACTATTTATTTAATACACTAAATAAAAACATAACGAAACTGCATGGGGTATGGCGCAAATTACCCAGCCAGTGGCGTGCGACTCATGTGGATGGCCAGGTAGAGGGATGTGAATGGCTGGAGATGTGCGGCTCTGGTGCAACCACCTGGCAAATCCAACGATCGTCCTGCAAGCGCAAATGTGGTCGTACGGAGGCCGTTAGATACCCGATCTAACGACCTGACAAGGCGCAAGCACTGGATGGTTCGGATGAAGTCTAGCGAATAGGAACGATCCAACGGCTCTGGGAGGGTTTGGATGAACTCCTCCCTGGCGAAGTTCGCCGGAGGACTGGAGGTGATCCGAGCTGCTGATGGACGATCAGGGGGAGGGGTTCGACTCGTGACACCCCTCCGCGTCTGGTGGCGGTGACTGATGGAGCTTCCAACGGTCAGATCTCCGGGAAGGGTGGTACGACCTGTGACAACTCCGACAAAGGAGGTGGGATGCGAACTGGGGGGCAATCTAGCGCTCTTCGATCTGCAGATGAAAGCTAATGCTCAGAGGAGTGCTCCGGCATAGGTTATTAGGTAAAAAGCAACAGAAGCGACGATGGGATGAGATTTGGAGTTCCGACAAAGCGGGGGAGGAACTTCGAACCTAATCTAAGCGATGCAAACTGAGTCTAGGGTGATCAGAGTGCGGAAGAGAGATGAGGATGGAACGAGGCGTCTATCGGAATGGCAGAGGATGGCAGATGGAGCTCCGGCCACTAGGGCGGAGCCGACGGAGGTCCGATGAAGGGTTTGATCATAAATAGAACTAGGATCGATGAAATGGATACCTGATGATCACAAATCAATCCTGAGCTCCAGGAGGGTGCGAGAAGGGGGTCGTCACCTTGATCGAGCTGCGGCGAGCTGGGAGGTTCAAACGTGGCGGCGCTCCAGCTACATGCCTTGAGCAACGGCCGCAGCGCCTCAATCCGTCCACCAAGGAGTGCTTCCGGTCGCTGTCACCGAGAGGAAGGTCGTTAGGGTAGAGTGAGGGCCTGCGGCGCGAGCTGAGGGGCTGGGAATCGAAAATGATTTTATTTCAAAATATTTACAAAATGAAAAATGTTTATTTATTTTCAAACTATTTTTTAGTGATATTTATTTATTTTGTTTTGAAAAATAAATTATGTTATACACATAATATAACATTATTTACAAGTATAAAATACCTATGTATTTTATACTTTTATTTTTATTTTCTTATTTTTGTATAAATACTCTAATTTTATATTTTATTTATTTATAACATAAAATTTAGAGTATAAAATAATTTTTATTTTATTTTTATGGTTTATTTACAAAAGTGAAATAAATAGTGATGTTATTCTTATATACATGGTATATGTACAATGTGGAGAGAGAAATTATTTTGATTTTTATTTTGTTTTTATTTTTTTAATTTTTATTTTATTTTCAGAAATAAATACAAGATATTAAAAATTCATTTTTATTTTTGTTTTTAGGAAAATAAAATATATACATAAGAAGGAATATAAGCAAGATTGAATGACGCTATCTCTCTCTACTTATTTTATTTGGCGATCAGGCCCATATTGGGCCCTCTCTTGGGTTTAGGGCACTCAATATTTATTCTAAATATTTCCTTCTTTTTCTTTATTTCTTTATTCTTTTATTTTTGCACAAATACATGCTACTTATTGAATATTAAAAATGCATGCATTTTGGTAACTTATTGTATTCACAACTATATGCACGATGTTTTGCAAGGATAAATAGATAAAATAAAAGAATAAAGAGTGATGAATGAGTATTCATCACCCCCCTATACTTTACTTTTGCTAGTCCCTTAGCAAACACTTATTTAAAAAAGAAGTGAAAAAGAAAAGAAATAAAAAAGAAGGGAAGAAAGTGAATCAATGTTGATTATTAAACTTGTCTTTATTGAATTGAAGTATGAAGCTCAGTCATATCCTTGGATTATTAATTTGTCAGAACCTTATTTGATCTTAGGTTTAAAACTTAACAACCTCTAAGTTCTACTAATCTATAGTCAAGACTCATCAATAATCCAGATCAGAACAAATCTACATACACAAACTCCGATGACCATGAATCTTTTCTTGTATTGTGTAAGTTATATATAGATCTCCACCTCAAAAATAGCAAGGTGACAACCCTCACCAACAAGGTAACTCTAATACCCTAGTCTGGCAACTCTTTCCTCGAGGAGCGGGGTATTCCCTTATAAGTTCAAGTTCAACCGGCTCAACAAGAGGAGGAAGAAGAGAATGGACCATGGCCAGTGTAGCCATGTATCCTAGGGAGCCCAAACAGTTTAGCTAAGTCTCCTTGCTGCAAGCTTCATGAGATGGAACATGGGTAACATAAGCTTTGCTTTATTTGACGATATACACTCTGGTGGGAATATCATTTTCTCTCAGACCCACCACTTTTTTGGAGTTATTCTTTTCTTTTTGCACATTTTTTTGATGTGCATTTATACAACATATCTACATGGTGCAGCATATATACATAAGGAGTTTTTCCTCTTGAGCCAGTAGACTATCCTTTTTTTGAAGCTTTATTGCAACCCACAACTCCTGTCGTTAGACCTCACGGCTACCAGACCAAGTGGAGACACACTTACTTCACTATAAGAAGAAGAGAGGTTCCGCCTAGAAGTACTACCCTCATATGCTACCCCGAGTCAAAGAAGACTGCCTCCTCACCACCTCATCCGTAGAGAGCTAGGTAAGTGCTGGTCCAAGTAAAGCCATTATCTGTAAGAGTCATGTGTGTGTTGTTAAGTGTTCTACTTAGGCTCGTCAAGATGACATATGATCATAGCCTAGTGAACTCAAAGAATTAAGTCACCATGGACCTGAAAAGTCTCAACCCTAAGCCCTATAAGGTTCCTCTTAGAATTAGGTGGATTAAGATCTTAACCAAGCTCCATTTTCCAATTTAATTCCAGGCTAGTTTAAATGTCAACTATGATTTGGGAAAACTGTACAAATATTTACAAACATGCAATTTTTACAAAATTTTTGAAAATGTGCAAAATTTTTGAAAAAATGTTTGAAAACGTGGATGTATGCATGAATGCAAAGTTTTGCAAAATATTTACACAAATTTACAAAGGGTTTTTGCAAACTTTTTGTTTTTCAAACATTTACAAAAATTTTGTACTATATACATAATTTTGATATGAAAATATTTACAAACTATTTAGAAAAAATATTTTACAAATATTTTTACAAAAATAATTTGTATAAATAGCTATGTATGTGCAGTAAAGAATTTTATATACAAGAAAATTTTTTAATTTTTATGGATTTTTTAAGGATTTTAGCCATTTTATTTATTAACACACTCACACAAAGTAGGAGTTATGGCTAAAGTACATATGAAATATATACGACACCCCCCTATACTTAGCTCGAACGATGTCCTCAGAGTGAATCAAGAGCGATGAAGAAGACATAACTCGTACTTAGTATAGGGAAGTGAAAAGAAAACCTATACTAGAAAGACAAATGAAAGTATAGAAATGAAAAAAATCTCGGGGTTTCCCCCCTATACTTAGGATCAAGAAATCCTAAGTATAACATGATGTACACAAAGGGAAATCTGAGTGGAGAATATACAGGGTCTACCTACCCTATACTTAGGGTGAAATATCCCTAAGTATAGGCAGCAAAACAGAGGCAGAAAGAGACAGAGAAGAGAAATATATATACAAGATGGAAGGGCATCTCCCCCTCTATACTTAAGGTGAAGGATCCTTAAGTATAGGCAATGACATGAGTAATGAAACAGAATGAAAGGAACAACTCGGTGTTTACACCCCCCCATACTTAGGATGAGGTATATCCTAAGTATAGCAAAGATAATCCTAAACGAGACGTGGGGTGAAAACAAACACGGAAGAAAGATCGACCAAATAAAGATGAAACATATATATACAAAAGTGGACAATGTTGAGGTGCCTCTCAACAAGCGCTAGATTTTACGCCCCTAGCTGGGTGCAAAGGCTAGGACAATGCAGTGTCAAGGTTCAGGACAACATCTGTAAGGCGAATGCCATACTGTCGTCGCAGTCTCGGTATGAGAACAACGACGAAATCAACAGTGTAAATGAAGAAACCCAAATAGGCAATCAGGCGGGTGTCTTCTACCGAGCAATGACATGGGAAGATATGATCAGGATCCGGTAGCACAAAAGAAATCATCGGTTCAAGATCAGACTGGAGTGGAAGTGTAGATCCCAAGAAATCAAATGTGGAGAAAGAATGATCAGTCATGGAATCCTCCACATCAATCACCGTCTCAAAAAGGTGTGGAAAGTCAAGATCAGGAGTCCCTAAGAAAACTGATATTCGATGCACAAAGTGGAGAAAAATGAGATAGATCATCAAATATCTCAAAGATCATCTCATCTTCGCAAGGGTCGTCGAGGAGAGACAACTCAGAATTAGAAAGATCAGAAGACTCGATTTCGTGCTCCGACAGATCGGATACACTCCCAGCAAGTGAAATCGAGTGCACATCGTAATGGGCATCCTCCTGCAGATAACCCTCGGGGAATAATGCAAGATCATCGGTGAGAAAGAGAAGACCAGAATCTATAAGGACATCTGTGCTACTGGAAAGCACCCACTCCTCGCACCAGAACACTTCATCGGCTGAAGTCTGTTTCTGAATGATCTGGAAACCTGAAATAGTGATGGTCAACAACGTGGAAGCTATGGAAGTATCTGAGACCGATCCTCCAGCTGCGGCAATGCTGGCTGTCATCTGGTCCTCAGAAAATGTATCTGTCTCATCAAAGTGGAGGACACCAGGCTCAAATACAGGACTATCTATATCAGTCATCCCAAAGTGGTGTCCCGTATCGAGCTGTGGCTGCTGGGCTGAGTCTTGATATCTATCTAAGTCGGAGAAGTATCTCTGCAAGGTAGAAGGTGAGTCATCTGGGACTGGACACTGAAATGTCTGGACTGATGGCTGTAATAGCGTAGGCTCCTCCATCTCTTAGAATATCAAAAGATCTGATATCCAAGACTCGTCAACTGAAAAGTCCGGGGCTGACTCGAACTCCAGCTAGAAGACCAACGGGAACTCGATCAGCCTCTGGGTCAGAAAAAAGAGGGAGGAAGACGGAAAAGCCGATGCGCGATGAAATCTATGAATGCATGCACGAGATAGAAGGCGTACCTTTCTCCAGCAGTTTACATGCAATATGATACGCGCATAAATTTAAACTAATTTATATGGATGCAGTGCGAGAACCATCCTAAACAGAAACTTCTATTATCGTGAAGCACCGATTTATTTGTCTAAGTCCAAGCGTGTTTTATAGGAATGGATATTCTATTAGAGGCTTTGGACCTAATGCTACCTGGCTCAGTCAAATAAAAACCTAAGTCTAGGGGCTCAAGCACAGAAATCCACGAGAAATAAAAGAAAATAAAAGCAAGAAAACCAAAACACGGCGAGGACCCCCGAGCACACCGGTACTCGGCGAAACAAACCCTGAAAAGTCACCAAGTCTCTGAAAGTGTCTGAGTCTGTCCCTGTATTATTACAATAATATAGTCTGAAAAAGAAACAAAACTAAGCTAACTAAATCTACAGCTAAACTAATCTCCCAATCTCCTGCTCGCCTTGCTCGCGCTCTCCTATGGCTCTATGCAGAAAAGAAGCCGCCTCTGAATCCCGCGATTACGCCGGCTTCCCGAAGAAAGCTACCTCGGTCCTCAAGCCCTCGCAAGAAAAGTAAACAAGAGATATGTCAGACCACAATTATTATAAAAATAAAAGAAAAGAAAAGAAAATGAAAAAATAAATGCAAAAAAATAAAAAATAAAAACAAATAAAATAAAATGAAATAAAAACAAACAAAAACTAAAATAAAAGAAAAAGAAAACAAAAGGAAATAAAAGAAAACAACAAAGCCGCGAAAACCACAAAAGAAACAAAAGCCGCGAAAAAACCGACTACTAAGCCATGCTCTCCGGCAACGGCGCCATTTTGATGAGCGACCTGAATCGCTATGGAAAAAGGTATCAAGGGTTGTTGCGACCTCAACCTCTCGAGTCAGACTCAACAAGAAAATTCGAAGACCACCAAATATAGAAATCAGGAAAATCAAGCAAATAACAGTCTCGCTATTTTATTTAACCTAGTATAACTACCAAGGTCGAACTCAAGGAGCATGGATTGGTGAAACGCATACGAAGTAGTCGGGGCTCAAAATAAAAAGAATAAAATATTTTTGATGGATTTTATATTTTTAATTTTTTTTTGTGAATTTTAAAATGAAGGAAAATGTATAAAGAAAATGAAAAAGGCCAAATCAAATAATTACTAAACACAACAAAAAGGGTTAGAAAATTAAAATAAAAATATTTTTGGATTTTATAATTTTTCAAGTGTTGTTGATGATAACCGCGCATTTAGCGAGGGTCACAATAAGATATGTATCAAGGGTCGCTGAGGCGACCGCTCACCAAACATGGGTTGATCAGCAATTAACCCACAATAAAAGAATGAAGAAGTCCAAAAGTGTGAATTAATATTTATTACTCTACCATAAAATGTATAGGGACAAGCATGTAGAGGTCGAACCACAGAGAGCAATACGAAATGCATAAGCCTACAATGTGCATGAATCACAGAGTCATCCATGTGTTTAGCCTATTTTTGTGGGTTTTTAATATTTCTCTTTTTTTATTTTTATATTATTTTTTTATTTTTATTTTAATAATATAATTAGGTAATATATATATATATATAATTTATAGAATATAAATATATAAATATATGTATATATATACCCCTAGAGGGTGAGTATATAGCCTATAATACATACAATATATACATATAGTGATTATTTTATTTTTTTTATTTTTTTTTCAAATCTTATGTATGAATAAATATGCACATACCCATATATAAATAGTTAGATATATATATATATTCTTTTTTTAGGGAGTACATATATATATAAAAGGGTACTATAATATTTATAAAAAAGTACAAAAATAGTCAAAAATCCAGAGATAAAGTTTTTTTTGTATTTTTATGATCTTTTACTGTTTTTGTGATTTTTGGGCATTTTTCAGAATATTTTTTTGTATTTTTAAATGGCAAAATAAGGGAATACAGGGAATTAGGGACTGACTGTAAGAAAAATAGGAGTTAAAAATAGCAAACAATCTCAAAATTCTTCCACACTATTTTTCTAATAAAGATAATAAAATATAGAAGAAATAGGAACCGAGATCATATTTTTCTGTTTTTTCTTTGATTTTATATTTTTTTTTGAAGTTTTTGGGTATTTTTGAGTTTTTAAGGTTTTTCTTTTGAGATTTTTAGGGATTTTTGGACTGACACTAAAATAGGTCAAAATACACACTAGGGATTTTTTTTGGAATTTTTAGAGGTCTTTTAATATTTTTTTGGTATTTTATAAGCTAGACAGTAAATAAAAGACATGTTTTTGATTTTTAATAAATGCAAACATACAACAAAATTAAGATCCAAAAATATGGCGTGTGAGACCATGTTAACAAACGCTTATATCCATTTTTGCAAGATTTTTCAAATTAAAAAGAGGGACAAAATAAATGGACAAAGCATACAAAAATAAATGGCCTAGCAGGGGTATTTTTGCAATTAAAATAAGTGACAAGGGTATCCATGCAAAAATTACCATAAAAATGAACGTTTAATTTTATTTTCAGGGCCATTCTACAATTACTGGAACCCGGCAGGGTTTACATGCAAATTTCACGCGCCTCACGTGGGGTCTGCATGTGAGGCGCGGAGGGACTAATACGCAAATATAAAAACATCAGGGGGGTCTTCAGTAATTTTTACAAATTATGTACAACAGGAATTTTTATTTATAGCATTAAAACCTAAATACAAAAAGGCGGGGGGTTGAATTTGAAATTTACCCGTAATAAGCATGCGATCCGACAGTTGGACTGCTTCCACTTGCCACGCGTCGTGCTCCTGTCGGCCGATGACGATTCGCAGATGACGGCGGAGATTAGATCAGCCTCGCTGATCGAACGGTCGATGCGGCGCTTTATCTGACGGCGCTGGTTTGATCTGAGCCGTCTCCTTTGATCTGACGGTGCTGGAGATGCTTGGAGGAACAGGGAAGAAGCTCGCCTCCGGCGAGCTTCGATCGTGCAGTGTCGGCTTCTCTGGGCATCTCCCTCGCCTCTGACGCGCTTTGCTCGTAGCTGGTGACCTTCCGCATCTCCTGAAGGTCCCATCATGGCTCCTGGAGGTCTGAGGGGGTCGGACGAAGTCGGAGAAGAACAAGACCTCCAGGACTCTCTTCCTGGGTTGAATCGAGCCCAGATGGGCTTCTTTCCTCGTTGGGCCTGCATAGGAAGAACCGGGGGAGAGAGGGCTACCTCCTCGACCTGGGGTTTTGAAGCTACACAGCAAGATGAGGTGCGGCGGAGGAGCTCCGGCGAAGGGCAGAGGAGGAGCTCCGATTCGCCAAGACCGAAGGTCCTGGGTTGGACAAAGATGTGCGTTCGATGGAGAAAGTGATAGGGAATGAAATGGGATGCGAATGGCGGTCGGATATAGTCAAGAACACAGTGAAGGAGTCGCCGGAGCTCAGCTCCGGCGAACTTCGAATTTTTGATTTTACGCTAAAGGGATTAACTAAATACTAATCTAGCTGCTGGAATTAAAAGCTGACATGAAAAACTAACTAAAAAGCGATAAAAGGAGAAGCTCTTATACCTGGGGGCCACCAGGGAGCAGGGCGGACGCCGGAGCTCCGCCGCGACAAAACTACCCTTCCTCCGGCCGATTCGAGACGCTGGAGCACCCCCCCTGTCACGAGGAACGTCCCAGGAATGGAATCAAGGCTTAAGGTTGGATTAAAATTGGCCAAATTCGAGGAAGGATGCGGAGCTACTTATTTATAGACATTGGCATGGGGCCTTATTGACCGGCGATTATTACTTAATCCAATGAGTATCTGATCGATCCAAGTTATTGGCGGGCATCATGGATAATCAGAGATCAATTCTTGTGAAGGAAGCGAGCTCGATTGATGGACGGGATGGCCGTAAAAAAGGGATGAAAATCGGGGAAAAGATGGTTCAGAGACGCCAGAGCTGGGATGGGACAGTTGACCAGGGGGTCAACGAAGGCCGGCGCCCCATTGGTCCACGTCAGCCGCTAAAAGACAAAACAGGAAATTTGAGTCTAAATTGATTTATTTACCATAGTAAATGATTTTATTAGAATTTTCTTAAAACATAAAAAATGTGTATTTTTTCATGTAGTATTTATTTGTGATTTTTATTGAATTTTTCGGAGTGTTTTATTATGGTTTTAATTTGATAATGTGTATATGTATATATTTACATGTATTTTTGTGTATTTTATTTTTAATTTGTTTATTTTCTTTTATTATTTTATTGGCTTATTTTATAAATTTATAATTTATTTTTGTGAGTATAAAGGTATTTTTATTTAATTTTTAGGAGTTTATTTTTATTTTTAAATAAATAGGTATATGCATATGTAAGTATACTAACATGTATTTTACCTATACATTTTATTTATTTAATGAATTTTATTTGTTTTTATTTTGGATTTGTATTTTTAATAAGTTATATATAATATAGACATTAATATAAAAGTATAAATGACTAAAAGAATAAAATAATAAAATCCCCTTTTATTTATGTACATTCTTAACATAGGTATTTTACCTATGTATTACATAAACTTATTTTATTTTAGAAATTCTTTTTAGTTTTCTTTTAATTTTAATATGTACATGTATTCTATACATTATTTGTGAAATTTTAAAAATACAAATTTGCTTCAATAATGAATAATGAATAAATGGAATATTTTAATCAGGCAGGCTGCACAATGAGGGCCAAAAACCTAATTTTTGCATATGGACTTCAAAAATTATGAAACCAATTTTATTAAATAGTTCTTGGAAAGCTATATACAATCAAAGGTGAGTTTGGGTGGTTTGGAGTTTTTATTTGCAAGATATGGGTCTGTGAAGTTGATATTTTGGCTTTTTATCCTGTGTATAAAATGTACACTGAGTATTATTTTTACACAAACTCAATTTTGTATTTTTATTTACATTATTATCTACAACTTTCATGAACAAGGTTTCTTTATTTGAGGAATAAATAATTATGTACAAAATAAGTGTCAAAAATGCATAAATAAATGCATGAATAAATGAGGTATTTATTGTACACTGTCCCTTATCTCCCCCTACTTTATTCCTTGTCGACCAATACCATACTGGCCTTGGTCTCGGGGTTTGGGTCATAAAATATTTGCAATATTTTATTCCTTTTTATTTTCTTCTCTTTATTCTATAATTTTGGCATTAAACACATTATTTAATGTATAATTAATACAATGAATGGTGAATGCTATTATGTATGATTAGCTGCTATTTACATGCATTTGCTGGGGTTTTTGATGCCAAAATGATAGAATAAAGGTGATGAAATGGAGATTCATCACCCCCCTATACGTGCCTTTGCTAGTCCCTAGCAAACACTTATGCAATAAGTACAAAAAGAATAAAGAAAAGAAAAAGAAGAATTAGAGAAAGATAGAGTGAATAAGGATGCTTTCAGTGTAATGCCTGTCTTTACAAAATCTGAATTTGGAGCTCTTGTCAGACCTTGGGTGTAGATGTGTGTGGAACCTAGTCGGGAACCAGCTCTAAAATACAACAGCCTTCGATAGTCACAGAACTCAGTTCAACCCACCTCAATAGCCTGGTCAGAGCTGGTCTACATCATACGCAAACCCTTATAACTATGAAGCTGACTTGTACAGTGTAAGTGGTAGCGGCTCTCCCCAACTGAAATGATAAAGGAACTGACTTCTCCAGAATGACAACCCAATGATTCCCCAATCCAAAAGCTCTTTCCTCGAGGAGCAGGGTATTCCCTTCTAAGTTAAAGTGGCAACCAACTCAAGAGGAGGGGGTGAAGAGAAGAATGGACGGTAACCAATGTAGCTACCTATCGTGGGATGCAAGACCAGTGTAGTCAAGTCATCCAGCTGCAGGCTCACATATTTGTCTTTGGAACTCAAGCTTGCTTATTGACTTTGTACATACTTTGCAGGCATTTTATTTTTGTACAGGCCTGACCATTTTTTTTCAATACTATGCACAGCAACAATTACATAAGGAATTTTTCCTCTCGAGCCAGTAGACTATCCCTCTTTTGAAGCTTTATCGCAACCCAGAATCTCCTGTCTTTAGACCTCATGGCTATTGGACCAGGTTGGGGTGCACTTCCCTCCCTAGACGAGGACGAATGTTTCCACCCGTGTGCGTCTTAGACTGGCAAATCCAACCCCCTCACCACTCCAACTGAGTTGAGCCAAGTGAAAGGTGCAAGTGTCCAAGTTAGGTCACGGTCGGCAAGAGTCGTACGTGTGTCTCGAAAAGTTCTAGTTAGTCCACTGAGGTGACTTGAACCCAGCCATGATTTCTCAAAGAATTAAGTCTGTATAGACCTGAAGTACCTTAAACCTAGTTCCCATAAGGTTCCAGTGCAATTAGGTGCGGTAAGGTCTAACCAAGCTCCAATTTGAGACTTTATGAGACTGATTCCATCATCAAGCTCACTCAAAAAGAATATGAATGGTATGCTTATGCTATGCACAATGAATGATGAAATATTTTCACAAAGAATTTAAAAGAATCAAAGAATATTTTACACAAAGAATTTTTGCAAATAAAATGAAAGGGTACATATAATTATTTACACAGCTCGCCACTTTATTTACAAAATGTATGAATTTATAAAAACTTTTATAGATTTGAGTGAAGTAGTTTATTTAGAATTGTACAGAAAGAATTGTATGTGTCTTATTTATGATTTACAAGTATTTATAATGGTGTTCTTCTTTCTAAGATTTAAATTTTTGAAAATAATTTGGCAAACTCTAGTTCACGATAATTTTTGCAATCCTTTACACACATTTGAAAACTATTTTTGCAAAGATTTTTCACACTATATACATACAATTTTCACAATAGTTTTGACAAGCATTTTTCAAAATATTTGCACATAGGTTTTTCAAATCCTTTCTTTCACACAAATAAAAAGTTTTTCAATCAAAACAGTTTCACACAGGTTGAAATCATTTCACATCAAAATTTTCAAAACTGGTCACAGTATTTTTCAAATCATACTGTATAGGTATCTGATTTATTAATCAGTATGTACAAAAGAAGAGAAACTATATTTGATGTACAATGTGGTTTTTGTTCTTATAAGCTTTATTTGGGCTTATTCCTTATTTTTGTATAAGAGATTTTTGTGCAGACTCCTCAGACCTAGTTCGAGAATCCTTTTCAAAAGAATTTTGAGAACTCTAGTCCAAAATAATTTTGCAAATATGGACACGTCTTTGAAAATGATTTTACCAAAGTTTTACACAGCATAGATAGGTTTTTCAAAACAATTATGACAATCAAATTTTTACAATCATTTGCACACTAGTTTTCACACATTTTGTTTTCACGCAAAGGAAATAAATTTTACACACAAAACTGATTTTTCAAAAGTTGAATACTTGTACACACTATTTTCAAACAATAAGGTTTTTCAAAGAAGCTTTCTTTCACAAAACCTTTTTCTTGACTTAATAATCAGTATAAGTACAAAGAGCCTGAGGAGCTCACAATCATCTTTTATTATTATAAAGTTACTTATTGCTTTTTAAATTGAATTGATGTTTTATTTTTCAGTATGAGTTATGGCTTATAGTATATACATGGTATATACGACCCCCCTATACTTAGCTTGAGCTATGTCCTCATAGATCGAAAGGAAAAGCAAAGACATAACTCGTACTGAGTATAGACAGATCTAAAGAATAAATATGAATGAAATGAATGAGTGAGAAGTTGACCGTCCCCCCTATACTTAGGATCAAGTAATCCTAAGTATAGCAGACTGTACAAAAAGCAGGGAGGGTCAAGGGTGGGAATACACAGATCGTACTCAGATTGTCTCCCCCTATACTTAGGGTAAGATACTCCTAAGTATAGACAAGAAGAAGAGACAATGGAGAGGATCGGAATGAAATGAAAAACTCTAAGTGCACCTCCCCCCTATACTTAGGACAAAGTACGTCCTAAGTATAGAAAACTGTCTACAAGGGCGGCACCTTTCAGATAGAAAAAGGAATTAGAAAAGGAAAAGAAGAAAAGAAGAAAAGAAGACAATCAGATAAACAGTTCTTTGAGTACATCGTCTGAATCCTCTGATGCTGCAGTAGCTGTGGAGATGTCATCATGTCGCACGAGCTGGATAGAGTCAACAACGGCCAAAAATGCATCTGGTTATAAGTAAGGCTTCAGGAGTTGGCCGTTGACGACGAAGGGTTGTGCGTAAGGGGACAATTCTGATATAGCAATGCTTCCATTGTCACACACTTCACAAACTCGAAATGGCCCTGTCCACTTACTCTTTAATTTACCCGGGAATATCCGCAACTTTGCATCAAATAACCACACTTTCTGTCCAACATCGAAGGTCTTTAATCTGATGTGCCGGTCATGCCAGCGTTTCACCTTCTCCTTGTACATCAAGGTGTTATCGTATGCGTAGTCTCGGAATTCCAAGAGCCTGTTCAGATCATCTTTTCTCTTTTGACCACTTTTACGTGAGTCCAAATTACAACTGTTGATTGCCCATAAAGACTTGTGAATTAATTCCACGGGCAGATGGCACGGCTTTCCATATACAAGACGATAGGGCGACATACCCAAGGGAGACTTGTAGGCAGTTCGGTAAGCCCATAGGACCGAGTCCAGGAGTTGATACCAGTCCTTTCTGTTTGGCCTAACAAGTTTCTGCAGGATAGTCTTGATTTCTCTGTTCGATAATTCTGCCATGCCATTGGTCTGCGGATGATAAGGAGACGCGATACGATGATCGATGCCGTACTCCTTCGTTAACTTCTTGACCTCTTTGGTAATGAAGTGGCTGCCCCCGTCTGAGATGAGGATTTTCGGTATCCCGAACCGTGAAATGATGTTCTTCTTCAGAAACTGGCATACTGTTCGGCTGTCGGCGGCTCGAGCGGGGATAGCTTCAACCCAACGATTCACATAGTCGACATCTAGAAGGATATGCTCAAAACCTTGACTGTTAGGGAAAGGTCCCATGAAGTCAATGCCCCATGCATCGAAAACGTCTGCTATCTGAATGATTTTCAGGGGCATTGAATCTTTGGCAGTAAGTGTACCTTTCAGTCTCTGACAGTCAATACATCGTTTGACAAACTCAGCTGCATCCTTAAATAAAGTGGGCCACCAGAAGCCACACTGAAGTACTTTGGCTGCCGTACGATCTCCAGAGTGGTGTCCACCAGATTCGAGCGAGTGACAATGCTCGAGGACACTAGACTGCTCCGTCTAAGGGATGCATCTACGCCAAATACAATCTGCTCCTTCTCTGAATAAAAGAGGATCTTCCCATTGGTAGAAGCGGATGGTCGACATGAATTTGTTCTTTTGGTTCTTCGTCCAATCCGAAGATATTACCCCAGAGGCGAGGTAATTGACTATATCAGCATACCAAGGAAGAGAATCCACTGCTAAGATGGCTTCGTCAGGGAAGGTTTCTGTGATAGGTGCATTGCTTAGAGGAGGTTCATGCTGCTCTATTCTGGAGAGATGATCTGCTACCATATTCTGGACTCCAGGCTTGTCCTTGATTTCCAAATTGAATTCCTGAAGGAGAAGGATCCAACGAATCAGTCTTGGCTTGGCATCCTTCTTCTGCTGTAGGTATCGGATAGCAGAGTGGTCTGTAAAAATTGTGACTTTTGATCCCAACAAATAGGATCAGAACTTCTCTAAGGCGAAAACCACAGCCATCAATTCTTTTTCTATCACTGTATAATTTCTCTGTGCTTCATCTAATGTTCTGCTGGCATAGTGAATGGCGTAGGGCGCTCTATCTTTCCTTTGCCCAAGAACAGCACCGACTGCAAAGTCTGACGCATCGGTCATTATTTCAAAAGGAAGAGTCCAGTCGGGCGGCTGTAAGATTGGAGCCTGAGTGATAAGCTCCTTCAACTGATTGAAGGCAAGGAGAACCAGCTGATCAACAATAAACTCAGTCTCCTTACACAAAAGTTCTGTCAGAGGTCGGGCGATGCGGCTGAAATCCTTGATGAATCGCCTGTAGAATCCCACATGCCCCAGGAATGACCTCACATTCTTCACTGACTGAGGTGGCTGGAGATTTGAAATGACATCCACCTTTGCCAGGTCGACTTCCATGCCACGTTTGGAAACGACGTGACCCAGCACAATACCTTCTGTGACCATAAAGTGGCTCTTTTCCCATGAAAGTACTAAATTGACTTCCCGGCACTTCTGAAGCACTCTGTCTAGATGCTCAAGACAAGAATCGAAACTATCACCATAGACAGAGAAATCGTCCATGAACACCTCGAGAAAACTACCTACCATCTCGGAGAAGACGGCTAACATGCATCTTTGGAATGTTGCAGGTGCATTGCATAATCTAAATAGCATTCTTTTGAAGGCGTAGGTGCCGAACGGGCAAGTGAAGGTAGTCTTCTCTTGATCTTCAGGAGCGACCGCCACTTGGTTGTACCCGGAGTACCCATCCAGAAAGCAGAAGAACTCCTTGCCTGCTAATCTCTCCTGAACTTGATCGATAAATGGCAAGGGGAAGTGGTCCTTCTTGGTTGCTGCATTGAGATAGCGGTAGTCAACACACACCCGCCAGGATGTTGGTACCCGAGTGGAAATTTCCTCTCCTTTATCATTTGTAACCACGATAAGCCCCGATTTCTTGGGAACTACATGCAGTGGGCTTACCCATTTTGAGTCGGAGATGGGATAGATGAAGCCTGCGTCACACCATTTCGTGATTTCTTTCATGACGACGTCCCGAAGGTTAGGATTCAGCCTTCTCTGAAATTCACGGGACGGCTTGGCATCTTCTTCCAAATAGATGTGGTGTGAACACAAGGCTGGATTTACCCTCGGAGGTTCGATACGCTCCAACCAAGTGCCTTGCTGTTCTTTTCTAGAACCTCGAGAAGTCGAGATTCCTGATCCGGATTCAGCCTGCTGCTGATGATGACCGGATACATTTGTTCTTCATCCGCAAGGAAAGCATACTTCAGGCCTGCAGGAAGTGGCTTGAGTTCTGGTTTTGATCTGTCCACTTTATCTGTCACTTCAGATACCATGCTGGTGGTGGGATGTACTTCCTTGCGATACTTACCATCCTCATCATCCTGTTGGGATCCCGGTGATGCATCGAACGGTTCTGCGCTAAGCTGATCATGTTCGGTCTGGAGTGAATGCTCAAGAAGATGCACCTGCATCTGAGAATCTGTCTCCCAAGAATCATCGAAGCATATGCTGACTGCGCTTTCCAAGTCCTCCTCAAGAGTGAGGATTTCTCGGGTCCATGAATCATCCAATGATAAAGCTGAGTCTCTGATCTCTGCAATAAAATCACAATCTGCTTCTAATGCCGCTTGGCTCTCATTAGTTGTGGCATTCTGCTCTGTGTTCATGTTTATTGTGATTTGCTGGGTGTTCGAGCTGAAAGTGATCTTCCCAGACCTGTAATCAACCACGGCACCTGATGTACGAAGGAATGGTCTGCCAAGGATGATAGGGGTCTGGAGCAGGGGTGTAGGCGAGTCCATATCAAGGACTACAAAGTCAGCTGGGAATTTCATTTCCTGCACCTTAACTACCACATCTTCCAAAAGATCTCGGGGCCGCTTGACGGATCGGTCAGCGAACTGAAGGATCATGCATGTCTGCTTGAGCGGTCCCAGCCCAAATTCTTGCATTATGGACGAGGGAAGAAGGTTGATGGAAGATCCACTATCCAAGAGAGTGCGCTCGAAGACCTGGTCAAAAATCTCACAACTGATCAGAGGTGCTCCTGTATCTTGTTTCTTCTGGGGGAGATTGCTGATAGCTGCTACCGTGGCCAAGGTGAGGACATGCCTCTCGACTTGCTGGCGTCTGTTTTCTTGCGCTGAGCGACGCCTGTTAGTACATGCCTCTTTCAGTCCTTTCTTCACAGCTGGCATGTATTTCACGGCCTTTAACAAGGGAATCTCAACAGTCATTTTATCCAAAATTTCCACAACACCTGGATCAAACAATGCCTTTTTTCGTTTTGCAATTTTTTTTGGATTTTTGTATTGCATGAGGAAAAGGAATATGTACATTACTAGCAGTAAAATGAGAGTTCTTATTTACATCAACATCATCACCCATAGAATGTTGTACATCCGAACTACAAAAAGGAGTACAAGCTGTATCTGGACATGCTGGTGCTGCAGGGCGATCAAAAAGAGTAGCGTCTGCTCCATCGGCTGGCGAGGGATCGGCTACTGCTGGCGGCTCCTCCAATGCTGGCGCGGCTTTGCTTCTGCTACAAGCTTCTTTTTGGTGTTTTTGCTTGTGCTGATTTTTTTTGTATTTTCTGCTGAGGCTGCTGGTGACATGGCACGACGGCTGGACTGGCTTCTCCTTCTTCTTCTTCTTCCTCCTCACCCGCCCCTGGAGCTGGCACGGCTGATGCGGAAGATGACGATCCACATATTTCTTTATTCACCCCACTTCTGGTAGCAGGCGGAGTCAAGGCCCTACCGCTCCTGAGAGTAACAGCATTAGAATAAACAGTCATATCATTACCAGACACGTACAGGACATCACATTCTACATGCTCTTTCTTCTTAAAATTGTTGGGGTTGGCTTCGACCTGCGTCGGAATGGTAGTTCGGGTGGCGGTCAGGTCGTCAAGCCGCTTGGTCATATCCGCAAGCCCTTTAACAAGTTGGGCCAGACAATCCATAGTGGGATTCGCAGGGGGTACTTCTGATGGTTCAGTGTGCAGACCACACAGCTGTTAGTTGGATGGGTGTGGAGGTTGTTGCTGGTGGTTCTGAGGTGGTGCAGGAAGTTGAAGTTGTTGGTATGAGGGAGGAGGATACTGCTGGTGTTGCTGTGAGGGGGCAGCCGCATACTGGTGATACGGCTATGGGTGGCGGTATTGCGGCTGCTGGTGGTAAGGAAAATTCTGCCTCCAATGATGTGCAAACTGGGGAGGCTGCTGGTACTGTTGGTGCTGCTGAGAGGATTGTCCAAAACGACCACCCTGAGGTGGGTGGTATTGCCGATTAGAAATTGCTGACCCTGGGGTTGTCCCTGAGGACGGATCGGCTGTGCTTCATTAGCCCATACCCCATTCACTTCCTGAATCAAGGGTGGTGGTGGGAAGACTAGATCAGGTCCGGAAAGGAACTCTGGCTGGTACACGACCATCTGCTGCTGCGGTGGGTCCTGGTTGGGCGCCTGCACGTAGTACACGTGCTGGAATGCCGGTGGTTGCTGGCTCGGCTGAGGCTGATGCTGCGGTTGCTGCTCGTCCTTCTTCTCAGCTGGAGTCTCCGATGGTGTCGCTGACTGAACAGAGTTGATGGTGCCCACCAACAGTTCAAGGTACTTATTGATCTGATCAAGTTTGTCCAGGTTCTGGGTCCTCTTCTCGATCACAGCGAGTTTCTCGAGGTCCTGTGATCGCTTCTCAATGATATCTACCTTAGAGAGATGACCCCCGATGATGCTGGGGTTGGAGCTCTCATCTCTCTCTGCTTCCTTGGATGCAGCCATGTGCACTTGCTTCTGGAGGATCTGGGGCTGCTCTGATACGCCTTGGATGAAGAGAGGGCGGCCTCTCCTTCGGCCATTTCTTCAAATATCTGCCAAACTACATCTTCATCCTTGTTAAAATGTGAGCCCCCACAAGCTGCGTCCACGAGCCTTTGGCTTTCTATGTTCAGTCCCCCAAAGAAATGCTGGACCAAGCTGGTCTTCGGGATATCATGATGGGGACACTTCTCCTGCAGGTTAGTGAATCTCTCCCACGCTTCATGTATTGACTCATGGGGTCCTTGGGAGAAATTACTGATACGGGCTCGCATCTGGTTGAGCCGACCTAGAGGGTAATATTTGTGCAGAAAGACGGACTTCAACTCCTCCCAGGTCGTCACAACCTTCCCCAGATGATTGACCCAATAGAGGGCTTTGTCCTGTAGGCTGAATGGGAATGCCATCATCTTGACAATGTCCATAGGGACATTGGGATAGTGAGTAGTGCGGCAGATGCGGGAGAATTGCTGCAGGTGAATGTACGGCTCCTCACTGGTGTTTCCATGGAATACAGGGAGGAGGGCTATGAACTGGGGCTTCAGCTCAAAGTGAGCGTGTACCGGTGGAATGAGGATCCACTCGGTCATCTGGCTGTCTCCCGGATTGTATGTTTCTTTAAGGGTAGGCTTTGGTGTGGTGGTAATTCAAGGTCATCATTGTGGTCATCACCACCTCCTCCTCCCCTGCCTCCTCTGCCTCTGCCTCCTCCTCCATCATCTCGGTTCATCATATCATTCAACATGTCCTGGAAGGCTGTCTGTGTGAGGGCCTGCTCGGTCAGCTGCTGTTGAATAGCTTGGATAGACACCAGTATTTGTGCATTGACTTGGTTCTGGTCTGGCAACTGTCCCTCTGGTTGTGGTGGCGGCTGACCCTTGCCCTTTCCTCCTGGAGCCATGTCAGGGTCTGAGTCGGACGAGATGAACTCCGGAGTAGTCTCCAGGGCTCGCACTATCTTCTATCTGCATAAGTAGATAGTCCTGATTAGACCGCTTGCAATTAATGTTTAGCTGCCGTGATGAAGCTGGAATTCAGGTCAACCCCAACATGTTGTAGATGGAAAAGGGTGTAGACTGTAATCAACTTCCATTCACAACGACGAAAGTGGGACAAAAGTGATCCCAGTTTATTGGGTGGCCAAGAGAAAGGTAGAAAACAAGGAGTCTGGAGATCGATCCGCAAAGTCTGGATCGGGTTCTTGGGAATCGCCTCGAACTTATTGGCGGGGTTGAGTCCATGGAATCGATGTGGGTGTCGGCATGGTCCCGACGGAAACCATCCATGGATCAACTTCACGAAGTACAAGAGAAGACGGATGTTGGATGAAAGATACGATGGTCAACGAGGAATAAAAGGAGTGTAAAACAGTAGAGAGGCTCGGTTGAGCGGGGTGGTAAAAGGGAGAAACAACAAAATGTGCGCAAAGGCGCGAGACTTGATCTTTGAACCTTAATCTAGATCCATACAAACAAAATACAAAATCGGGTTCACCAACTCACGCCATGTGAAGCCGTGAAAGCTCGGCTATTTATTATCTTTTCATTTTTAGAGTTGTGATTTCAGGCATATCTTATAACAAGTACTTAGTACGCTACCCTATAGGAGAGAGAGTACTGCTAGAAGAGTATCCCGTACTTGTCCTCCTCCTGTGTAACCTGTAGTCTGTACTTTTTGGAGTCCTTGTAACCCTTCCTGGATCCCTACTCAGCCAAAGAAATAGAGAGAGGAAGCCGATAGACGAAACCAATACTTCGGTTCTCGCTCTCAACGGAATCACCCGTGAGCGTGCAAGAACCTACTCAGATGCAGGACAATGAGATAGACACCCCCGTGAAGGCGTGGCCTATGCTCAATACATCGGACATGGTCGATGCTCCACACAATAGGAAGTCATCATTGGCGATCAAGCCCTACTCGCCTACGTACGATAGAAGTGCCATTACTTCGGAAATCCAGGCGATACACAAGGCAGTTGCAGACTGGGTTTTGGGCTTTAATCCTTAGGGGGTCGCACTCGCTCAAGGGAGTAGGGTTTTGGTCCCCTTCCAAGGTACCGAAAAACAATGAGGGCTTTATGAATCCGGTACAATGATAGTCCATTACAGATTTTAATTAAGGTCGAAGTTTATTTAGCAGTCCCCTTATTTTATTTTTGGGTTTTCACTTTTTTTTTGAGTCTGTTTCATACCAGTGCCTAACGTTTTTGTAGATTTTCATTTAAGTCCTAGGTGCTCAAAATCAGAGGGAGATAGCGGAAAAGCCGTGCAAGTGGTTCTATGATGGAAATCTCACCATTGAACCGAATGATGCATGCTGAGTTAGAAGACTTACAGTGCATCCCAGCTCTCTCCATGCGGTATTCAAAACAGAATTTTTAAATATATCTACATGTCGGTATGCAAGGCACACAATCGCCCTAAACATTAGCTGCTATTAGCGTGAAGAACCATAAGTCGCTCATTCATCTCTAGCCCGAAAGGTCCGGTCTTGGCTCACCCCTCCTCTGCTCAACACACTTGAGGGTAGGAGAAAGCGCTTTACAGGGCTCGCTGTGGCACAAGGGCTAAGAGACACATGAGCAGCTTGTTTAAATTTGACTAGATCCAAACGAAGTAGACTATAGGAACATGCATTCCTATTAATGTGTTGGACCTAGCTACCGAGTCAAGCAACCTATATCTAGGGGCTCCAAGCACACAAAACAAAGTAAAAGAAAGGTGGAAAGCTCAAAACTTCGGAAAACAAAGAAAAGAAGGCGATGAAAACTCGAAAAGCCGCGATGAGGCCCCCAGGTGAACAATCACCCGGGCACTGGACCTCATTGTGAAGAGTAGAGTCCTGTTTAATTACATACCAAAATTATCTCTCTCTCACCATAAATTACAAAAATAATCCTAAATATCTATACCTCTCTAATCCACATCCATTTGCTTCCTTGATACTCTCTCCAGATGGTCATGAGAAGAGAAGACCATCCTCCTCCAAGCTTGGCTGCCTTGGCCTCCTAAGAAGCCATCCTCGCGTGGCGTGCCCTCGCATCAAAGTCACAAAAAGATTGCATTAGAATAGCTCAATCAATCAAATAGAGCAGATAAAATAATCACAATAAATGAATCAATGAAGCATAGTGATTAATGGCAATAAAAATAGCTGCTCACAAAATAACATCAATTATGAATCAAATTTTACACAAGAATGACAAAAGTAAAGTAGGCTATGCTCATTGCTCCCCGGTAACGGCGCCATTTGATAACCGCGTATTTAGCGAGGGTCACAATAAGATATGTATCAAGTGTCGCTGAGGCGACCGCTCACCAAACATGGGTTGATCAGCAATTAACCCACAATAAAAGAATGAAGAAATTAAGTCCAAAAGTGTGAATTAATATTTATTACTCTACCATAAAATGTATAGGGAACAAGCATGTAGAGGTCGAACCACAAAGAGCAATACAAAATGCATAAGCCTACAATGTGCATGAATCACAGAGTCATCCATGTGTTAAGCCTATTTTTGTGGGTTTTTAATATTTCTCTTTTTTTATATATTATTTTTTATTTTTATTTTAATAATATAATTAGGTAATATATATATAATTTATAGAATATAAATATATAAATATATGTATATATATACCCCTAGAGGGTGAGTATATAGCCTATAATACATATAATATATATAGTGATTATTTTATTTTATTTTATTTTATTTTTTTTGGAATCTTATGCATGAATAAATATGCACATACACATATATAAATAGTTAGATATATATATATATATATTCTTTTTTTAGGGAGTACATATATATATATAAAGGGGTACTATAATATTTATAAAAATGTACAAAAATAGTCAAAAATCCAGAGATAAAGCTTTTTTTTTGTATTTTTATGATCTTTTACTATTTTTGTGATTTTTGGGCATTTTTCAGAATATTTTTTTGTATTTTTAAATGGCAAAATAAAGGCAAACAGGGAATTAGGGACTGGCTGTAAGAAAAATAGGAGTTAAAAATAGCAAACAGCCTCAAAATTCTTCCACACTATTTTTCTAATAAAGATAATAAAATATAGAAGAAATAGGAACTGAGATCATATTTTTCTGATTTTTCTTTGATTTTATATATTTTTTTTGACGTTTTTGGGTTTTTTTGAGTTTTTAAGGTTTTTCTTTTGAAATTTTTAGGGATTTTTGGATTGACACTAAAATAGGTCAAAATACACACTAGGGAATGTTTTTGGAATTTTTAGAGGTCTTTTAATATTTTTTTGGTATTTTATAAGCTAGACAGTAAATAAAAGACATGTTTTTGATTTTTAATAAATGCAAAAATACAACAAAATTAAGATCCAAAAATATGTCGTGTGAGAGCATGTTAACAGACGCTTATATCCATTTTTGCAATTAAAATAAGTGACAGGGGTATCCATGCAAAAATTATCATAAAAATGAACGTTTAATTTTATTTTCAGGGCCATTCTACAATTACTGGAACCCGACAGGGTTTACATGCAAATTTCACGCGCCTCACGTGGGGTCTGCACGTGAGGCACGGAGGGACTAATACACAGATATAAAAACATCAGGGGGGTCTTCAGTAATTTTTACAAATTATTTACAACAGGAATTTTTATTTATAGCATTAAAACCTAAATACAAAAAGGCGGGGGGTTGAATTTAAAATTTACCCCTAATAAGTGTGCGATCCGACGGTTGGACTGCTTCCACTTGCTACGCGTCGTGCTCCTGTCGGCCGATGACGATTCACAGATGACGACGGAGATTAAATCAGCCTCGCTAATCGAACGGTCGATACGGTGCTTCATCTGATGGCGCTGGTTCGATCTGGGCCGTCTCCTTTGATCTGACGGTGCTGGAGATGCTTGGAGGAGCAGGGAAGAAGCTCGCCTCTGGCGAGCTACGATCGTGCAGCGTCGGCTTCTCTGGGCATCTCCCTCGCCTCTGACGCGCTCTGCTCGTAGCTGGCGACCTTCCGCATCTCCTGAAGGTCCCATCATGGCTCCTGGAGGTCTGAGGGGTCGGACGAAGTCGGAGAAGAACAAGACCTCCAGGACCCTCTTCCTGGGTTGAATCGAGCCTAGATGGGCTTCTTTCCTTGTTGGGCCTGCATAGGAAGAACCGGGGGAGAGAGGGCTACCTCCTCGACCTGCGGTTTTGAAGCTACACAGCAAGATGAGGTGCGGTGGAGGAGCTCCAGCAAAGGGCGGAGGAGGAGCTCCGATTCGCCAAGACCGAAGGTCCTGGGTTGGACAAAGATGTGCGTTCGATGGAGAAAGCGATAGGGAATGAAATGGGATGCGAATGGCGATCGGATACAGTCAAGAACACAGTGAAGGAGTCACCGGAGCTGAGCTCCGGCGAACTTCGAATTTTTGATTTTACGCTAAAGGGATTAACTAAATACTAATCTAGCTGCTGGAATTAAAAGCTGACATGAAAAACTAACTAAAAAGCGATAAAAGGAGCAACTCTTATACCTGAGGGCCACCAGGGAGCAGGGCGGACGCCGGAGCTCCGCCGCGACAAAACTACCCTTCCTCCGGCCGATTCGAGACGCTGGAGCACTCCCCCTGTCACGAGGAACGTCCCAGGAATGGAATCAAGGCTTAAGGTTGGATTAAAATTGGCCAAATTCGAGGAAGGAGGCGGAGCTAGTTATTTATAGACATTGGCATCGGGCCTTATTGACCGGCGATTATTACTTAATCCAATGAGTATTTGATCGATCCAAGTTATTGGCGGGCATCATGGATAATTAGAGATCAATTCTTGTGAAGGAAGAGAGCTCGATCGATGGACGGGATGGCCGTAAAAAAGGGATGAAAATCGAGGAAAAGATGGTTCAGAGACGCCAGAGATGGGATGGGACAGTTGACCAGGGGGTCAACGAAGGCCGGCGCCCCATTGGTCCACGTCAGCCGCTAAAAGACAAAACATGAAATGTGAGTCTAAATTGATTTATTTACCATAGTAAATGATTTTATTAGAATTTTCTTAAAACATAAAAAATGTGTATTTTTTCATGTAGTATTTATTTGTGATTTTTATTGAATTTTTCGGAGTGTTTTATTATGGTTTTAATTTGATAATGTGTATATGTATGTATTTACATGTATTTTTGTGTATTTTATTTTTAATTTGTTTATTTTCTTTTATTATTTTATTGGCTTATTTTATAAATTTATAATTTATTTTTGTGAGTATAAAGGTATTTTTATTTAATTTTTAGGAGTTTATTTTTATTTTTAAATAAATAGGTATATGCATATGTAAGTATACTAACATGTATTTTACCTATACATTTTATTTATTTAATGAATTTTATTTGTTTTTATTTTGGATTTGTATTTTTAATAAGTTATATATAATATAGACATTATTATAAAAGTATAAATGGCTAAAATAATAAAATAATAAAATCCCCTTTTATTTATGTACATTCTTAACATAGGTATTTTACCTATGTATTACATAAACTTATTTTATTTTAGAAATTCTTTTTAGTTTTCTTTTAGTTTTAATATGTACATGTATTCTATACATTATTTGTGAAATTCTAAAAATACAAATTTGCTTCAATAATGAATAATGAATAAATGGAATATTTTAATCAGGCAGGCTGCACAATGAGGGCCAAAAACCTAATTTTTGCATATGGACTCCAAAAATTATGAAACCAATTTTATTAAATAGTTATTGGAAATCTATATAGAATCAAAGGTGAGTTTGGGTGATTTGGAGTTTTTATTTGCAAGATATGGGTCTGTGAAGTTGATATTTTGGCTTTTTATCCTGTGTATAAAATGTACAATGAGTATTATTTTTACACAAACTCAATTTTGTATTTTTATTTACATTATTATCTACAACTTTCATGAACAAGGTTTCTTTATTTGAGGAATAAATAATTATGTACAAAATAGGTGTCAAAAATGCATAAATAAGTGCATGAATAAATGAGGTATTTATTGTACACTGGCCCTTATCTCCCCCTACTTTATTCCTTGTCGACCAATACCATACTGGCATTGGTCTCGGGGTTTGGATCATAAAATATTTACAATATTTTATTCCTTTTTCTTTTATTCTCTTTATTCTATAATTTTGGCATTAAACACATTATTTAATGTATAAATAATACAATGAATGATGAATGCTATTATGTATAATTAGCTGCTATTTACATGCATTTGCTGGGGTTTTTGAGGCCAAAATGATAGAATAAAGGTGATGAAATGGAGATTCATCAGTTGATAATTTCCTTAGATTTTTATGATTTTTAGTGAATTTTCTAAAAATGAAATAAGGCAAACAATAAAAAACAATGTGCAGCCAGAATCTAAAGGCTATTTAAAATTAACTAAATAGCTTATAAAATTCCAGATACAATTTTATGATAAAGTAAAATAAAAACCTAACTAATGGGAAAGAAATTGTATTTTTTTGAATTTTTAATGATTTTTATGAGTTTTTAGTGCTTTTCGATTTTTAGGGTTTTTATATATCCAAATCAAACAAAAAATTGAATAAAATAAAATCCACACTAAATCAAGCAAACAACAAAATTTTTAGAATTTTGGAGTGTTTTTAATATTTTTAGTTGATTTTTAAAACAATAGAAAAAATAGAGGTTTCTAAATTTTTCAAAATATAAAATGAAAACACAAAGTGCCCAAAAAATTCTAGAAATTCCTACAACATGGCAGGAGCCATGTGTCAAAATATCATAATTATTTGGCAGGATTTACTATACTATTTTATTCAAGCCAATCAGACACGCACAACACATAGGGGCTAGTTTATAAGAAAAATAACTTTCAGGACCAAACAATAACACCCTTTAAAAAGTCTAGGACCCTTCCTGCAATTTACCAACGGATTCTAGCACATGTCAAAACTCAGCATTCACGGAGGCATGGATGTAAATATGAAAAATATAAATTCAAACCATATCCTTCATAAATTTCGGGGTAAAATATGCAATTGTCATGTAAAAGCACGTATCGATGCACGTGCACCAATACAAACAAGACCAGAATGCAAATATAGGAAATAAAAGGGGCTTACATGCAAATTGTACGCAGTGTACTATTTATATAATAGACTAAATAAAAACATAACGAAACTGTAGGGGGGTATGGCGCAAATTACCTAGCCAGTGGCATGCGGCTCACGTGGGTGTCCAGGTAGCGGGCGGTGAATGGCTGGAGATGTGCGGCTTTGGTGCAACCACCTAGCGAATCCAACGATCGTCCTGCAGGCGAAACGTAGTCGTACAGAGGTCGTTAGGTACCTTATCTAACGGCCTGACAAGGCGCAGGCACTGGACGGTCCGGATGATGTCTGGCGAATAGGCACGATCCAATGGCTCCAGGAGGGTCCGGATGAACTCCTCCTTGGCGAAGTTCGTCGGAGGACTGGAGGTGATCCGAGCTGCTGATGGACGGTCAGGGGTTTGACTCACGACACCCCTCCGCATCTGGTGGCGGTGACTGATGGAGCTCCCAACGGTCAGATCTCCGGGAAGGGTTGTACGACCTGGGATGACTCCGGCGAAGGAGGTGAGATGCGAACTGGGGGGCAATCTGGCTCTCTTCGACCTGCAGATGAAAGCTAATGCTCGGAGGAGTGCTCCGGCATAGGTTACTAGGTAAAAAGCAACATGAAGCGACAGTGGGATGAGATTTGGAGTTCCGGCGAAGCGGGGGAGGAACTTCGAACCTAATCTCGGCGATGCAAACCGAGTCTAGGGTGATTAGAGTGCGAAAGATAGATGAGGATGGAAGGGGGCGTCTATCAGAAGGACGGAGGATGGCAGATGGAGCTCCGGCCACTAGGGCGGAGCCGGCGGAGGTCCGATGAAGGGTTTGATGATAAATAGAACTAGGATCAATGAAATGGATACCTGATGATCGCAAATCAATCTTGAGCTCTAGGAGGGTGTGGCGAAGGGGGTCGTCGCCTCGACCGAGCTGTGACAGGTTGGGAGGCTCAAATGTGGCAGCACTCCGGCCACGTTCCTTGAGCAACGACTGCAACGCCTCAATCCAGCCACCAAGGAGTGCTTCCGGTTGTTGTCACCGAGAGGAAGGTCGTTAGGGTAGAGTGAGGGCTTGCGGTGCGAGCTGAGGGGATGGGAATCAAAGTTTAGGTTTTATAGGATGTCCCAGGTGACGATGAGGATCGGGCATGGGCATGCGATTCGAAGAAGATCCGATCTCTTTTAGGGATCCGTTAGGATGTCTTATCCATGGAGAACAGGCGGGTAGAGAAATCGGGGCGAAAGGACCTTAGATCCGAGTGGAAGGAATTTGAGAAATCGGGGAGAACTCGGATTTGAGCACGGGTTGGTCCAGGAGGGAGAGTTGACCGGGGGTCAACAATCCCCGTGGACCAATCACAAAATTCAAGGGTTAAACTTATTTAGAAAATCGTTTAAAAATCAAAAATGATTTTATTTCAGATATTTACAAAATTAAAAATGTTTATTTATTTTTAAACTATTTTTAATGATTTTTATTTATTTTTTTGAAAAATAAATTATGTTATATACATAATATAATATTATTTACAAGTATAAAATACCTATGTATTTTATACTTTTATTTTTATTTTCTTTTTTATGTAGAAATACTCTAATTTTATATTTTATTTATTTACAACATAAAATTTAGAGTATAAAATAATTTTTACTTTATTTTTATGGTTTATTTACAAAGGTGAAATAAATAGTGATGTTATTCTTATATACATTGTATATGTACAATGTTGAGAGAGAAATTATTTTGATTTTATTTTTCTAATTTTTATTTTATTTTTAGAAATATATGAAAGATATTAAAAGCTCTTTTCTATTTTTGTTTTTAGGAAAATAAAATATATACATAAGAAGGATTATAGGCAAGGTTGAATGGCCCTATCTCTCTCTACTTATTTTATTTGGCGATCAGGCCCATATTGGGCCCTCTCTTGGGTTCAGGTCACTCAATATTTATTCTAAATATTTCATTCTTTTTCTTTATTTCTTTATTCTTTTATTTTTTCACAAACACATGCTAATTATTGAATATTAACAAATGCATGCATTTTGTTAACTTACTGTATTTACAACTATATGCATGATGTTTTGCAAGAATAAATAGCTAAAATAAAAGAATAAAGAGTGATGAATGAGTATTCATCAGTACTATCAGCCTCCCCGTCATTACCAACAGTCTCAGCCTCATTTCTAACGAGGCAACCCGTCTGGTTCTCATGGAACTGTCTATGAGAACCCAACCCTTGACGACCTTGCCCGCCTACTTTCTGACCAGCAAGCATCCTTCTGGCGAGAGATGGACGAGTTCTGGCTGGAGATGAGGGAGATTATCAAGGGCGAAGCTGCCATACCCGCTCAGATCGAACCAAACCCGAACAATCTGAAGAGGAAATCTGAGCAGATACAGTTTACCGAGACTACCAATCCTAGTGATACTTTGGGTGATATTTCTTCCTCTGTATTTGATGTTGATTTTGTGACACTTAGGAGCGGTAAGATGCCAACCGGTGGTACCTCGTCTGAGTGACGACCACTTGGAGATTCTGAACCGCCAGACGAGGATGGTATCCGTGCTGATGTCGCTCATGATGATGATGATGGTGTCACTGAGGCCACCAAGGATGTTGATCCAATCGACGGTACTGAGCCTGTTGCGATTCCAGAGGCAAACGGTGGTGCTGATGCCACTAATTTTCCAATTGCTTGGCCAGAACGATGCTGATGTCGTAATTTCAGATGCGATGGGTGGTACTGATGCCGCCAATTTCCCTTCAGTTGTGTTACCTTCTTCCGTATCTCAGGATAGAAAAATACAAAAAAGGGAAAAATAGAAAAGAACAAAAATATGAGTAAAGGAAAGATCTTTGTATCCCTTCGAGTCCATATATGTTGCATGATGATGTTGGTATGAATTCGATTCCTTCACATGCGTAGGAGCCTAGTCCTGACCCTCACCTCTCTATAGAGGGTCTAGCCATCCCCTTCCCTCAAGCACTCCGCTTAGCGAAGGAGAATAAACCAGAAAATCCCAAAAAGAGACACCAGCTAGAGTTCATCCAGCAGATGATCGATCAATTTCAGATACAACTGACTCTACAGGAGGTACTAGAGTACATCCCTCTCTTCCAGAAGAATTTGAGAGAAAAGACCACCATCTGCAGGAAGAGAAGGAACCACAATGCAGAGATCCATGTGCTTACTCGTGCCACTTGCTTCGCCATTCAAAATCGATTGCCAGCTAAGAGACTAGATGCAGGAGCTCCATATGTCAGATGCCATATCCATAAGCAACAGTTCGATCGTACTCTATTAGACAATGGGTCTTCTATTAACCTTCTTCCGACAGCCTTACTCGACTGATTCGAGTTCGACCCTCTTCGACAGAGTAGGAAAATCCTTCAGTTTGCTGATAGATCTGTCAAGAGGCCAAAGGGGTTATTAAAGGACGTGGTCGTCACAATTCAGGGCCTGAAATTCCCCGTGGACTTTGTTGTATTGGACATGGAAATCCTTGAGTCTGTGACAGATGCTCCCATCATACTAGGATGACCATTCTTGGCCACAACCAAGGCAGTGTCCAATAATGATAGCAGGTAAGTGTACTTTCGCATCGAGTTAAAAAGTGTATAAATAGAGACAATCGAGGAGACCAGAGCAAGAGATTTAGCCTGCTCCGAGCAGTTGAGCGATATAGAGAAGATGACAGATGCAGAGCGAGACGTCCACTAGGAGTGCGACTTTATGATTACAGATGATGAGGAAGCTTGGTCCGATCCCATAACATGAGCCCTTGTCATGCCATCAACCACTACAGATTCACAGATTTTGGCAGATGAGAGTTCGGAGAGCACACTCTTGACACCAGACTCATTTGAGGCTGATGATCGTGGTCAGGATAGTGAAGCAAAGTTTATTTCATGTTCTTATGATTCAGATCCCTCGGATTCATGCATTAATTGGATGACTTCTATGATTATTTACCATTTCTAATTCCCACAGAGCCGACAGCTAGGGTGGAGAGAAAGCCAACACAGATGACAGATACACCAGTAGGGCCATCTTCGCCAGATTTTTACATGCAGCGAGAGTTCTCCCATGCAGATATGGTAGCCTTCACTCAGACATTCCAGAAGCTAGATTTTCCAGCTCCCAGTTATCCAGAACTGAAGACCTTGACACAGTCAATGTAGTACAAATTCCTTACAGATGAGCCAGAGATGTTCCCAGTCATTATCTCAATAGATTTTACTGGGGATCAAGAATCTCGTTTGATGGAGGTTCTTGAAAGGAACTGTAGGGAGATTGGATGGAGAGTAGCTGATATCCAGGAGATAAGTCCGGCCCTATGCTCCCACCATATCTATCACGAAGAGGACCCAAGCCATAGCATGAGTTCCTGCGATGACTGAACCTGAATCTTCGAGATGTGGTCATGAAGGAGATATCAAAATGGTGGAGCGTCGATTTTATCTACCCCATCTCTGACTCAAAGTGGGTTAGTCCATTACGTATGGCAACCAAGAAGACGGGTATCACTATAATTGTGAGCGAGTCTGGAGAGGAGATAGCTACCTGGGTACCCACTTCTTGGAGGGTCTGTGTGTACTACAGACGATTGAATAAGGCCACCAAGAAGGATCATTTCCCACTTCCATTCATTGATCAGATTATCAAGAGGCTAGCTGGGAAGAGTCATTATTGTTTCCTTGACGGGTACTTTGGATACAACCAAGTGGCCATAGTGCTTGAAGACCAGGAGAAAATGACATTCACCTGTCCGTTTGGGACATATGCTTTCAGACGGATGCCCTTTGATTTATGTAATTCCCCAGCTAAATTCCAAAGGTGCATGTTGTCCATCATCTCGGACATGGTGGGTAAATGTTTGGAGGTCTTCATGGATGACTTTTTGGTCTACAACGATGGGTTCAATGCTTGTCTTGACTGCCTAGATCGGGTACTTCAGCGTTGTATTGAGGTCCATCTTGTATTATCTTGGGGGAAGATCCACTTCATGGTGACTCAGGGGACAGTGCTTGGCCATATCATCTCCAACAGGGGATTGGAGGTCGATCTGACCAATGTGGATATCATCAAGAAACTCAATCCACCATCCAATTTGCGATAGTTACGATCTTTTGGGGCATGTAGGTTTCTACCGACGATTCATTAAGGATTTCATGTGTATTGCCCGACCACTTACTGATCTGCTGATGAAAGACACTGAGTTCATTCTAGATGATAAGTGTATAGCATCATTCAAGACTCTCAAGGGATTATTTGTCGAGGCTCCTGTCCTTCAGCCACACGATTGGTCTCTCCCATTTGAGATCATGACAGATGCTTCTGATTTTGCCGTAGGGGCCGTGCTAGGACAGAGGAGGGATGGATTACCGTATGCATACACTACGCTAGCCGGACTTTTGATGCCGCTCAACAGAACTATACTGTGATTGAGAAGGAGATGCTAGCCATTGTCTTTGCTTTGGACAAGTTCAGATCCTATATCTTGGATCCCGAGTGACGATATTTATAGATCACACTGCCATCCTATACCTCATGGAAAAGAAGGATGCCAAAGTTAGATTGACTATATGGATCCTTATACTCCAGGAGTTTGATATTGAGATTAAGGATAAGCCTGGAGTCAAGAATGTGGTGGTGGATCACTATCCCATTTACAAAACCTTGAGTATTCCGATCAGATTGCGCTTATTATAGAGACCTTCCCAAACGAGGCAATCCTTACTATCGCCTCTCCCCCTTGGCACGCCAACATTGTGAACTATCTTGTCGTCAAGAAAGTTCCACAAGGTTGGCCTAGGCAGCGACTTGACACTTTCCTTGCGAAAGCCAAATCGTACCATTGGGAGGATACCATCCTTTATCATGAGGGAGGGGATAGCGTCTAGCGTCGGTGCATTCCTCAGGAGGAGCACCATAGCGTCCTCACATACTACACAAGCTTGAGGTAAGAGGACATCATTCAGGGAGGAGGACATTATAGAAAGTGCTCCAATCCGGCCTATGGTGGCCTACCCTCTTCAAGGATTCTGATGAATTCGTGAAGAGGTGTACTAACTGTCAGAGGATGGGCACCTGTGGACAATGTGATATGATGCTGATGCAACCTATTCACTTCTGTGAGGTTTTTGACGCATGGGGCATCGATTTCATGGGTCCATTCCCTAAGAGTCATGGATTTGAGTACATTCTACTTGCTATGGATTACGTGAGTCGTTGGATTGAGGCCATCCCCGCTCGAACCACAGATACTAAGATTGTTTGTAGATTCTTGAGGAAGAATATCATTTCACGATTAGGGGTACCTAGAGTTTTGATATCTGATGGGGGACTCACTTTATCAATGACAAGGTAAATGCCCTTGCTAACGAGTTCAGCGTTGACCATCATATTGCCACTCCATCACCCTTAGACCAATGGTCTTGCTAAAGTATCGAACATGGAGATCAAGACTATATTGCAGAAGGTTATCCGCACAGACTGAGAGGATTGGTCACAGGTTTTGGACTCGGTCTTGTGGGCCTATAGGACTTCCTTTAAGACACCTTTGGGTACATCTCCCTTTCGTCTCGTTTATGGCAAGCCATGCCATTTACCTATGGAAATCAAGCATATGTCACTATGGGCAGTCACTAAGTTATTATTGGATCCTAAGAGTATAGGAGACCAGAGGAATGCAGAGTTGGCAGCCCTGGAGGAGTTGAGAGACACAACCTTTTCGAGTAGCCTACAATACAAGGAGAGAGTGAAGATATGGCATGATTCACATTTCAGCCATAAACAGTTTGAGTCAAACCAGAGAGTATGGTTATTCATAGGTTGAGATTATTTCTAGGGAAGTTACAAAGCAAATGAAAGGGACCATATGTGGTCCGAAAGGTGCACGCCAACGGAAGCATTTCTATATTTGAATTGTCATCTGAATCCACCTTTCGAGTTAATAGTCAACGCCTGAAACCATATCTTGATCATGATCCACTGATCGTTGATGTCGCCCTTATTCATTTTGCATGAGATGTGGTCTTTGACTCACATCATTTGCATCTCATGCCTGATTATTACTTCTCTTCCACAACTGTATCAATCCAGTTATCCATATCATTCATTCTTTTTGTCTAATATCCCATCTTCAGCTTATGATTATACTATACTTAGGGTGCGCTTTATCCTAAGTATAAGGGGGTATCAGACTAGTGATTATTCATTTGATTCTTTTTACCTCTGTTTTGCTGCCTATACTTAGGGATATTTTACCCTAAGTATCGGGGAGGTAAACCATGTATATCTTAACCCTCAATTTTCCCCTTGTGTATAGACTTCTATATTAGGATTATTTGATCCTAAGTATAGGGGGAATCACCAACCTCTATTCATTATATTCTTTCATTTGTCCTTATAGTGTAACCTTTCTTTTCACTTCCCAATACTCAGCACAAGTCATGTCTTCCTTTCATCACTCTTTGATCACTCTGAGGACATCGTTCGAGCTAAGTATGGGGGGTGTGTCGTATATATTGTATATATACTTTAGCCATAATTCATACTTTGTATGAGTGTGTTAATAAAATAAAATGGCTAAAAATCATAAAAATCACAAAAATTTTAAAATTTTTCTTGTACATAAATGTTTGTAAATAGCTTTTTGTAAAAATTGTTTTTGAACAAATGTTTGAAAAATTGTTTTGATTGTGAAGATTTTGTAAATATTTTTGTATCAAAATTATGTATATAGTACAAAATTTTTGGAAAATGTTTGGAAAATAAAAGTTTGCGAAAATTTTTTTGTAAATGGTTGTAAATATTTTGCAAAATTCTCCCTTCTTCCTTGCATTCAAAAATTATTCATAAAAAATTGCATATTTTGAAAAATTACATAAAAAGAGTTTTGTACATATTGGCTTGTATATTCTTCTGAATCAAAGTTGACATTTAAACTAGTCTGGAATTAATTTGAAAAATAGAGCTTGGATAAGACCTTAATCGACCTAACTTCAGAGGAACCTTATAGGATTTGGGGTTAAGACTTTTCAGGGTCCATAGCGACTTAATTCGTTGAGTCTACTAGGCTATGTTCACATGTCATCTTGATGAGCCTAAGTAGAACACTTAACAACGTACACATGACTCTCAGAGACAATGTCTTGACTTGGACACACACCTTGCACATAGCTCAACACCGATGAGGTGGTAAGGAGGCATAATTCCTTGGCTTGGGGTAGCATACGAGGGCAATACTTCTAGGCGGAACCTCTCGTCTTCCTCTAGGGAGGGATGTGCACCTCAACCTGGTCTAGTAGCATTGAGGTCTAAAGACAGGAGTCTGCGGGTTGCAATAATGCTTCAAAAGAGGGATAGTTATCTGGCTCAAGAAGAAAAACTCCTTATGTACATGCTACACCATGTAAATATATTGTATATATGCACACCGAAAAAAACGTGCAAAAATATGAAAAACTCCAAAAAAGGGGACAAGCCTGACTGAAAATAAAATGGTCGCCATAGTGTATATAGTGAATAAGCAAAGCTTATGTATTCCACCTTCTCATCTCATGGAAGCTTGGAGCTGGAGACTTAGCTGCACTAGCTTTGCTCCAAGGGATACATGGCTACACTGGTCACCGTCCATTCTCGTCTTTTCCCTCTTATGGAGCTGGTTGAACTTCAACTTAGAAGGGAATACTCCGCTCCTCGAGGAAAGAGCTGCTAGACTAGGGAATTAGAGTTACCATGTTGAGGGGGGTTGTTTCTTTGTCATTTCTGAGGTGAGGAGCTACATATCACTTACACAGTACAAGGAAAGATGCATAGTCATTAGAGTTTGTGTATGTAGACTTGTTCTGACTTGGTTTATTAAGGAGTCTTGACCATAAAATAGTGGAACTTAGAGGATGTTGAGTCTTAAACCTATTTCCCAATAAGGTTCCGACAAACTAATAATCCAAAGGTCTGACTAAGCTTCATACTCCAATTTAGTGAAGATAAGTTTGATAATCAACCTTAATTCTTTTTCTTTTTATTTCTTTTTGATTTTCACTTCTTTTTCAAATAAGTGTTTTCTAAGGGACTAGCAAAGGTAAAGTATAGGGGGTGATTAATCCATGATTCTCACTCTTTATCCTTTTATTTTAGCTTTTTTTCTTAGCAAAATACCTTGTAGATATTTGTAAATATAATAACTTAGCTTTCTGCATGGCATTATTAATATTGTATATTTAGCATGTATTTTTGACAAAAATAAAAGAATAAAGGAAAAGAAAAAGAATGATGTATTTAGAATAAATATAGAGTGACCCAAACCCTAAGTGAAGGTCAAGACTTATTTGATCGCAAAACAAAATAAGTAGAGAGAGATAGGGTTCACTTTGTAGTGTTTATATCACATATACTTGTACATATAATTTATTTATTTATTTTTGATAAAACCAAAATTATTTTATTCTTTTATACCCTTGTATATAGTTCTAATAAGATTATAAAAATAGAATAAAAATCAGAAAAATAAAAATATAATCATCAAACCTTTGTATAAAAGACACATGTACATATCACATTCACTATTTATTATATACCCTTAATAATTTGTAAAAATAAAATAAAATTAATATTATATTCCTAAAATTATGTTGTAAATAAAATATAAAATATGGGTATTTTTGTAAAAATAATAAAATAAAAATACTTGTACATAATACATAGGTATAATATGTACTAGTATATAATATTATATATTATATATACACTATTTTATTTTTCATAAAAAATAATAAAAAAATACAGAAAAATACTTTGGAAAATAACATTTTTTTTCATTTTATACACTTTTTATTTTTAATTCATTTACTTTTTTATTAAATTTCCCTTTATTTTGTAAAATGCTGAATTTATATTGGTCCACGTGGGTGTGTTGGCCCCTGTCAATGTCACCCTCCAGACCGGGTCGGGTCTCATTCCTCTCGCCAGAGATTTTTTTCCGACATTTCCCGCACGAACCCGGTCGCCTCTTGCCTCGATATTCGGACTCGATATTCCTCATACACCTGAGATTCACGCGGATCCCTAGAATCACCTGGATCCTCCTAGGGTTGCGCTCCACCTCTTGATCTTTCCAGACCCCTGGCCACACCTATTAATCATCTCTTCAACTCCGCCAGCCCTCCAGCTCGTCCCTCGCACCCCCTTTCTTCCCTAGACAACTTCAGTGGAGTGACAACCATTCAAGGAGTCGTTTAGGATTGCTTGGAGGTGCTCGGAGATTTGAGGCTCACCACGTGGCTGGAGCTCCGCCGCGTGAAGCCTCTCGCCTAGCTGCAGCTTGGTTGAGGCCAAGACCAGTCCTCCCACCTTTGCTTAAGTTCAGGAACACATCCCAAGCTTCATGTATCACTTTTATCCTCGCATTTTCCCTGCTCGGTCGCATCTTCCCATTTCTCCTCCGCCACCGTTCGCTGGCTCTGACCACCAGGTCTGGAGCCCATCATCTCCATCCCTTCATTCCAATTACCTCGTCATATCACCCTCCATCTTCTCCCGCTGCCTGTCCCCTTGAATCTTGCTCATCAGAGCAGGATCAAGTCGGGTCTCCATCCCCCACATTCGCTAGAGACCTAATACCCCATCCCCCATCACTTCTTTCCTTTTCATCTGCAATAACCAGGACCGGAGCATAGCCCCGAGTCCTGTCTACTCTTTGTAAGACATCGCGAGTGCAAGGAACCCATTTAGAGAACTCGGTTGCACCGGTGAAGCTGCTCCAGGTCCCCCTCCACCATCACACACATCCAACCGTCGCCACCACCATACGAGCCCCCCACCTGACGCGGTGTACCTCCACGACACAACCGAACCTCTCTGATCTTTCATCGGAGTGTTGGAGCCCATCTGATGCTCGATCGAAGTTTGCCCAAGTCTTGTCCTTGCTGACCCTTACCCCTTTCTGCTAGATAACATCTGAGCTGCCAGACAGGACAAACTTTTTGGCCGTCAGATAAGAGATTTGACACATCTGCCCCGCACGTCCGCAACATTAGCTGCAACAGTCAGATCCGGCCCATCAGCGAATCAACGTCGTACGACAGAGACAACCTCCATGCGTGCCACGTGCCCTCACATAGGGTATATTTACAGTTGCCCCCTACATTTATTTTATTTCACTTTAGTTCATTAAATAAATATTGTAGCTTGGAACTTTTGCAATTTAGACCTCGTAGTTTATTATATTTGCATTTAGTCCCTCTTAGTCTGTAGTACGTGCAATCCCACGTGAGTTTTGGGTTATTTGGATAATCTATCGTGAACTCTTGTGCTATTGCTGAATGAATAATATGTTTTCAAAAATTGCATTTATACCCCTGTGTGCCCAATATTAAGCATGTGCGTGATTTCAGTGGGCTTTTTGCAGATTAGACCCTAAGCTTTTAAACTGTGTTATCTGTGTGGTCTAGAAACTTAAAATAATTTCTATTAGGTCCTTGTGAACTATACCTAATTACACATTATATTTTGGACTTAATAAATATTAAATTAATTCGAAAAATCACCTAAAAACTACCATTAACTCTTGTTGGTGTGTAATATTTATTGTGATTTTATAGGATTAATTTCTTTGCATTTTATATTTTAAAAATTCAAAAACCTTCAAAAGCATCCCTATTTTCCTTAGAAAAATCATAAAATTCGAAAAATATGTTAAAACTTCTATAAAAATACTCGCATGTGCCTTTTTATGTGTTTTATTCCCACTATTAATTTTACTTGAAAATTCACTATAAAAAACCTAAAAATAACAAAACACCTAAAATCTTTTAAAAATCATATAAAATCTGAGAAAAAAATCAAAAAAATTCTTTTTTTAGTTCATGTTTGTAGATTTTTATTCATACCATTAAATTGCTATCCAGGACTTTAAAACCTTTTTAATATTTTTAACCAGAAATTTAGTCCTAGCTATGCGCCACTTACCTTTTTGAGCTTTATTTGATTTTTAGAAAACCACAATGACATTAGAAAAATCCCAGAAAATTACTAAAAACATTTAAAAACTTCTAAAAATTCAAAAATATTTTTATTTGAATTTTCTAAGCATTTTTAGTTATTTAGAAAAATCCAAAAAGATCTTTCTACTTATTTTCCCTTATTTTTGTTGATTTTGTTTTCTTATTAAAAATTAAAAAATTTGCAAAATTAAAAACTATTAAAAATTATTTTATTTTGAGAATTTTGACTACGTCGTAGCATTTTCGTACTCCTCGTGTTTGACCCTGGTGGCTATACCAGGTAAATAAAATAGCGAACCGCTTACATGTGTTGATTGTTTGATATTCCTTTTAAGTGGTTTTACTTCTTCTAGTTGACCTAGCTAGGTGATTCAGGTCACAACAACCCTTGTTTACTTGCTTACTTAACCCGAGTGGCCGGGTGTGTCATCACATGTGAAGCTTAGTGGGAGTGCCATTATGTTCATCTTGCTAAATATAGATAAAATCTTAATCATTTGGAATGATATAAGGGTGATAATAAGTGTTTTATGATCTGGTTGTTCTATACCTTGAAATGTGATCTCAAGGATGCCTCTTATATCTCAGTTCTAAATTTATTCAGAAGAAACAAAAGAGGGCATTGGGACCGTCACATTAGTGGTACACCTTGGACATTTTCCATTTTTGGTAAAAACCCAAGGAAGGCTTCCTTCCCTTAAGATATGGTACTGACCTATCTGAATGCATATCACCTCAAAGAGTTGAGGAAGTGAATGATAAAACTGCTTGCCCTTGTACATTTGTTATTAGAAGCCTGGTGTATGCTAGATATGTACAAAAGCCAAATGTCTACCATGTAGTGGGAGCAGTAAACTGTTACTAATCCTACTTTGCCAATAAAACACTTTGATTGTAGTAATAATAATATCTTCAACGATGACAAGACTTTTGAGATAGTATATCAAAGTATTCAAGAACTTAAGACTTTACAGATAATGATCTAAATGTTTTAACTATAGATGCCTTATATGACTTAAGAATGTGTCTTAGTCTTAGGAGATAAAACTCTCCAGGAATAAGGGTATTCTGATAAGGATAATATAAATTACATACTCGTTATAATGATTGTTGAGTTGTAGTGTCCAAAACAATATAATTTCTTTAACAAAATTGAGTATTGGTTGCATAAGATGCAACATTCTCATTGGATGCGAGCACTATTACTAGGAGATATGCAAGTACTGTAAAAGGACTTGGCTTAGTCTCTTGAGAACAGAGTGACTGGTCATCTTACCAGGCCATTTTTCTAAATAGCTTATGATTAGCACATGAGTGTGAGTTTAAAGTTAGCCCATTAATGGCTCTTTGGTGTAGTGGGAGAGTGTTAGACATGCGATCCCATGACGAACCAATATGCAATAAATTTTATTGAATTCATTCCCTTATCTAAAATGAAGAATTATTAAGTTGCATAATAGGTCCCTTAGTACAATTAGGGTTATGTACCATGGCCATCTTAATAATCATACAACTATTGATTCATATGTTGAATCATATAGGCTGGTGCTGGAATGAAATCTAAAGAGTTAGATTGAGGACTCATCAAGCACCGTTAAATAATTGTTAAGAGAGGATCTCCAACCTGAGAAGGAGATGTCAATCTTTTCTCTAAAGAATGATATCTAACCAACCTCTTGATCTAGGTCCTGTGCACAGGGATAAAGATTCAGAGGTGTTAGATAAGTTAGGTCAAAGAGTTGACTTAACGAGATTGAGATAACCATGTCCTATGTCGTATACTACCATAATATAGGCATGCATCCTCTAACCGGAGACATTTGTGTTAATATATGTTTGAGTATGTACATTTGGTGGACCGATAGGTTGATGATCTAATAAAGGTCTATACACCAGTGAGCTGGTGTGCGTATAAGGGCATATGAGTAATACGATTCTCAAAGGGATCATACAGGTTTATTACTGAACCAGAAAACATGAGCTCACTCATGAGATATTGGGATCAAATTCCATGCACGATCGTCTCGCTTTGAAAGCTTGACTAAATTTGTAGGTTTAATATATGCTTTTGGAAAGCATATAATCAATACCTAGGTATGATATATGCTTTTGTAAAGTATATGATCGATAGCAACTCCCAATGATCGAATGAGAACCTTAATGATAAAACCAAGAAGAAGATAGTCTAAATAAGATCTTAAAATTCGAAATTATTCTAGGTCTTCTAATACGCATGATGTACAAGTATCAGAAATACATGAGGGTGAGTGATCATAAATGATTGTATACCCATGACGCTTCCATTCCGAGGGAGTGATGAAACATGTCTTGATTTTAGTGACTCCTCTCAGTAGATAAGTAATCTAATCTTAGTCCAAATGTTGGACATTTGTCTGGCTACGATTCAAATGCAATGAGAACATTAGATTTACGATTTTGATTCAATCAAACATCTATGAGAGGTATCCAAGAATTGAATTTGAGATATGATCTCAATATCCAAGTTACTATACATGGAACGTATAATCACCCTGTCTTTATCTCCAAGTATCCGCGGAGAAAGCACATTGTTCTTTACAGAGTTAAAAAATAATTCCATTGATGAATTATTTATATAAGCATTGAGAAATTGCTAATTATATGTGATTTAATTATCATGAATAATGTGAATATGATTCATATTATTTAGTTTCATTAGAGTAATTATCTGAGATAATTAAATTTGATTTAATTATCAATGATATGAATAATGTGGATAGCACTATCCATGTTATATATAAATATATTATAAATATGATTAATAATATATTAGAGAGAGCTTATTGTAAATAGTATCTACAAATTAAATGTTAATGTGAATTGGATCCACATTGGAAATTAATTGGAAATATTACAATTTATTTTGGATGTGTGAATATGATCCACAATTATTTTATGGCATGAATGCAATGTTCAAAAAACTAATTTGGAATTGTTTTTTTGTAATTTTTTTTACAATAAAAGTTGTAATTATATGAAGGATTATGTGAGATTTTATCTCACATAATTAGAAGGCCAACACCTTCCATGTATGGAGGGTGGAGAGCCACCCTTTGCCTCATTCAAAGTGTGGCCATCCCCACTATTTTAGGAAGGTGGGTGGCCTCCTTCCTAATCCTTTTATAGTAGTTTAGTTAAATTAAATTATGTTGATTATTCAAAATATTTAAATTAATCTAAATTAGTTGTTGTAATTTTGCAACAAAATCATGGTCTTTGAATAGAAACACAAATCAATCTCAACCATTGATTTTGTGTTTCACATGGATTGTGATCCATGGAATCCCATAATACTATAAAAGAAGAGACAACCCTAGCTCTTCTTTTCACAGCAATACCTTGCAAGTCTCTCTCTGTCATTCTCATTACACACCCTCTCTTTCTCTCTAAAGTGACCGTCCACTTTTTGACCTAGAGAGGATCACCATCGTCGCTATGCCATCGTGTTGCTGCTTCGACCGTTTGTGGATCTTCATCTTCCTCAGTGCTTCCGATACGTGAACAAGACCTTGAATTTGTGTGAAAAAATCAGGATATCCGTCGCTTGGATCAACATCTTGGATTGCGAGAATGACGTATTTCATCAACGTGCTCACAAGCGTCTCCTCCATCCGGTCGGACTTTAGACAAGTGATCTCTTCATTTAGAGACTTCGATCACAACCACGATTCAGGAGGTATTCCGTATCTACTTTGTGGTTTAGATGAAGCAATCCGAGAAGTGTTCTTGGATCACGTGGTTTCATCATTTTAAATTTTTTAAATTCCTTTGCATCGAGCCACTAGTATGACTAGTTGCTCCTGATCGCATATGATGCGATCTTCACATTTCCGTGATGCGTTTAAGGTTTTCTCCATAGCCTTCATTGTTATGCAAGACTGAATTGAAATCTATCATTAGATGCATGCAAGTTGGGAAGAGCTGCATCCTAACATGGTACTATTAACGGTGAAGAAACGAGTTGATTTTGGCTAAGTTGATCGATGTTTGAGTGTGTCTCATTGAATCTGAGGAGAGGAGTTGAGTCTCCCAGATTCTTATTAGTGTGTGATGTATCCTTACTTCAACATTTTTATTCTTTCATTTTAGTCTTTAAACCCTAACTAAATGCATGTATATATCCTTAATTTGTCAAAATAAGCACTTGATAAAATGTGTGAAATACTGTATAAAATACTATACATGTATTATATTTAAAATCAAAATAAAAAAATAAATTAAGAAAAGAAAAAGAAATGAGACACCATAGGTGCTGAGTGATCCTAGCCCCCGAGACTCAGTCATCATGATGACTTAGTCGACAAGGAATAAAGTAGGGGGAGATAGGGCATCCAATTATACAAATCACACAATCTGAAACCCTAAAAATATAGGCCAATAATTACCTTTTTGGGACCATTTTTTCTTTAATATTTATACATCAAATCAACAAATTTTGTACATGAATGTTATAGATAAAAATACATAGAAAAATACAAAATTTATTTCACAATAAAATAATATACAATGTCGATGTTATGCTTATTGAAAAAATATTATGAAGAATATTATATGAATTCTTAATCTTTCGGGAAATCCCAAAGATACATTAAGAAGTAGACATGATTTAGTTCACTTAAACATATGTAATGACTTGCATCCAATTGAGATGGAGAATGGTCGCATAATCGTACCTTGATATGTGTATACATTATCAAATGAAGAACGGAATAAAATATTCACCTTCCTGAAGGATATTAAAGTTTCTAATGGTTTTTGTTCAGAATTAGGGCGATGTATTAATGAAGCAGAATGAAAGATCACTGGGTTGAGGATCCATGACTGTCATGTCTACATGCTAGTAAATTTTCCATTAGCTATTCGAGGAGTACTTGAAGATGATGTTACTCAACCTTTGATCAAAAATCACATCTTCTCCATATGAACTTAAAATGCTCCAAAATCACTTTAATTGTATATAACTTTTTATTAGCTATTTAATGAAGACTTTCATTTAATTTGGAGTTAAGATGCAAAAGTTTGGTTTTAGACCCTTATTGTACAATATATCTTAAAAAATATTCATTTTATTTACTCTTTATATTTATTTATTTTATATTTCATAATTTTGTAAAAATGATTTATTATAAAATAAAATTGTATACAAAAATACATAGATGAATTATACAACCTTATATCTATATAATAAATACATATACTTATTTAAGTATACAAATAACCTATGAAAAATCCAAAAAATATATTTAAGTGTATTTACAATCTATAAATATATAAATTGAGTGTATAAAATAATAAAATATAAAATCATTAATAATTTTTAATAAATCACCTCATAAAAAAGGTTTTAAATTCTACATAAAATTAGAAATACTTTTTATTTTGAAAACTAAAAATATTTAATTCATTTATTATTTCTTATTCATTTTCCAAGTTTGCCTTGGAATAACATGGTTGGTCCACGTGGACCAATCGAGGGTCTTCAATTGTTGACCTGGGTGAACTGAACGTCTGATGAATCTCATACTCATCATGCTAAAGTTGGTCAATTAGGCTCTATTCTCCAAAATCCATATGCATTTAATAATTAATATAGCATACTTAGCATTCATATGTAAATAATATTTGCATTTCATCATGCATAATTGCATAAAATAAGGAACCCAAAATTCCAAGTGTAAATTAGCCAAAAAAGCTGCTAACTTCCCTTATTTTTAATTAATTCATCCTAATTCTGATTGATATGAAACCACATTCATTGTGTAAATATACTAACAAGAATAAATAAAAAATAAAAAAATGGCTAACTCAAATAAGAGTCAAATAATCCCAAAACTAAATTTCACATCAGTCGAACTAAATCACACATATCTTCCTCATACATTATCCCATTCTGGTCTACCCGCTTTTAAAGTACTCCATTTTCAAATACCTTCAAAAGAATGAATACTTTCATAAAATTCAGAGCTCATATGTGAAATTTGGGTTTTGGGCCCTTTTGCGCATTTTATCTTTTTGTTATTTTAACCCGAGTTTTTATGTATATAATTAACCTTTTTATTTTATTTCTTTATCATTCATATTCTATGATGAAAGTTTTAATAAGCGGTATAAAAATCCAAATCTAGATCAAGACTGAAATAAAAGAAACTGACTAAGACCGAGTGTCCTCTATGAGCTTGTACAAAATCTCGTATTTTGTACTACTATTTTATTTTCTTATTTTGTTATTTATTAAAATCTAAATTAATATGAAATTAAGTGTCTTGTATTTTATTGTATTTTTTCTAGATTTTTTATCCTCTTTTAAAATTACAAAAAATTACAAAACTCCAAAAAGTCAGTTTTCTGTACACTTGGAGACCACCAAAAATACCACTTTTTACAGTTGACCTCTTTTGCTCCCGGATCCTTCATGAAAGTTGTAGATATCGTCGAGACGAACAACTTTCATAAACGATTTTTTTCGATGTGAGGTCTCTTTCTATTTCTTTTTTTCTTTCCTTCTAATTTAGATGTTTTTTGGGGTGACACGTGGCAGCCCCTAGTCATGCGACGTGGCACCCCTTTCATTTCTCTCTCCAAGCTGCCCCTGTGTCACGTTCCTGGCATGTGACCCTCCTTCATCTCCCCCAAATCCCTAACATAACCTGCCTCCTCCCCAACTGTTTCTACTTCGCCTCCACAACGGCCACGACTCCCCTGTCCTGGCAGTTACGGCCGCGCCACGTAACACCTCCTCCCACCTCTCCTTTAACCCCCCTCCCCAGCATGTCGTCTTCGATTATCAGCCATCAGGAGAATCCCCACCCCCAACCGACCTTGGTGACATAAAGGTCACATGCGACATGTGAATCTCTGAAGCAATCCATGGAGATCTCCTCCTTGAAGTAGCTCCAACTCTGGTGCGCTGCTAAGCCTTAAAGCCGCTCCATAGAGGATCTTTGAGGCAAGAAATTGGTCGAGCTTCTCTTGCCTTGACCTCATTCTAACGACCCAAAACCATCGCGCATACTCTCCACCAGTCGTGCCCCGGCCAACTCGTTCGACGCCCACAACAGCCCACAACCTCCTGCCTGGTGCATCCACCACGCACCCCTCTAGTGCCTCCCTCACGCGGTCGACTCGCCTCCGTGCAGAGCCACGCACCGCCATCGCCTCCTATGCATGCCCCCCACCGTCGCTGCACTCTGCCATGCGTGCACCTCCATCGCTCGTCGACCATCACTTCATCGACAACCCCAGCATCGCCTCGGGCATCAACCGCCTTCACCAACCATCACCCTCGCACCGTGTGTTGGCTGAAGGGACAACTTTTCCCAGCCTCGTGACATCAACCACTCATCGTGCCATGACCACTGCCGGCCATTAGATCGGGGTTTCCAACGTTCTATGAGCCGCCACGCCTCACCCCCACTCTTCCCCGAGCTTCGGCTCCATCCTCGAGTCTTGGGTCTAACGAGCCTCCACCATGTGCCCTTCATCCGCCACCAAGGCTCGGGTCGGCAAAGCATCCTCTTCAGTTACCGAGCCTCAAGTGCACGTGCCTCTCACATGTATCTTGGGCAATTTGCGCCCAATACCTCGGAGTTCCTTTGAATTCCAAAAAGAGTCCTCGCCTCCAGCAACACATGTAGAACATGCTTTGTTGGAAAATTTGTAAGGAGCACCCTGCAGGTTTTAAAAATTACAAAAGAGTCCCCGCCTTGAACCGCCTCCAAAATTCACGTGTAGAGCACGTGCTCCCTACGCAATTTGCAGAAAGGCCCATACGAGTTCTCCTTATTGCAGTTTCCTCAATGTACCCAATTGAAAAGAAAACTTAACTTTTCATTGCATTTTAATCCTTGGATCTTTATTAGCATATTTTCTCCATACGAACTCCGTTTTTCGCACATACTATGTCATTTTGAAGATTATTTCATGCTTTATCACTTTGCTTAATTTGGGGATAGATTTGAGGCTATTTCTAGATTATTATTATTTGAGAAACATTTTGATTTATGCTGGATAGAAATTGACATATTTGTACCATTCCTTACTGAGAAGATCCTTGACTTTATTTGTAGGGAATTAAGTGCGAGGAGTTGAATTTAATTGAATCTCTTACTGATATTGATATTCTTTGAGGATTTAATAGTTGCAAGCTAATGTATTCCCTTTGATTAATTCATTTGAGGATTAAATCACAGAAAATTTCGAGTTCAAAATATTCTTCAATAAAATCATTTCTTGCAGCATGGAGCTAAAATATAAATATTTCTTGACAATATATCCTTTGGTATTTAATTAAATTTCAAGGATATTGATTAATATTGTATTGGATTTAAAAATCATAAAATCACAGATCTTGCGCTTATTTATTCTCTCTATTTATTTTTCTTCGCATTGCATTTGCATCATCTCATTTCCTTTTTATTTTCTGTCACAGCAATTAATTGACCAATTAATTAATTATTTAAATTAATTTAGAATCATGCAATTAAAAATCACCATTCCCTATGTCCAACCTTGTTAAACTTGCCAAGAAAAATTCTCCACAACATTCATAGATTGTGGTTTTTGCTGAACCAAATTCGTCTCATAAACTACAATTATCGACTATTAAAGAGACGATTTTTGACGTTCTTCAAATGGCGCCTTTGTCGGGGAACGACACATTCTTAGCGTTTTAAATTATTTTCTGTAAATAATTTTTGTGAAACCAATTTCTGTGCTACTTTTTTTTTCTCTTGTTGCGTTTTATTTTATTTTGCATCTTTATCTCACTTCTGATACTAACCACATCCTCTTTCTTTGAAGATAGCTCGGAGCAATTTTTTGGATACAAATCAGGGATCTGCAAGGAGGAAGACTGTATTTTAATTTTGTGTGTGTGTGAGAGAGAGAGAGAGTTAGTTTAGATCTAATTTTCTGCATTATTCACAGTGTCCCTCTCTCTCTGAACCCTCTAATTTGTAATAATTCAGGAAAGGACTTCGTTGTGGTGTGTCCGGTCTGTTTCAACCCCTTCTGTGTGGTTGGGACCCGGCTTAAGTTGCATAAGAATTAGGCACATATACGCTTGCTTATTTATTATTGATTGTGCTCGTAATTCTTAGCCCACATTTTCACTAATTATACTCACTCTAGATCGCTCAACATTAGCCAAATTGAAATCAATTCTTCCCGCCAATAGAACTATCTGCTTAGGGCGTTTTTCTTCTGTGCATATCAATTATTGTAAATTTTAATTCATTGTATTGCATCCTGCATGAAGAACACAAGGAATCACTGTAAGTCTTCTGCTTAAACATGCATCATTGATTTACGCTTGCATTGGCTTTTTCGATTCTCCCTCCTAAGTTTTACAACTTAGGAATTAAAGGAATCAGGACTGCTCGTTAGGCGTGAATTTATGTGCTCATCTAAAACTTCAGTGATAACCTTAATCTAAAACTAGGACTGCTAATCAAGATGATTGTAATATAAAATTTACATAAAATTAACCCTTGTAAGTACCGCATCGCACACATAGGGTAGAGCCAAGAACCAGAAATTTTCATTCAGACTACTATTTTTAGAAACAACTAGTTACTTCTCACTGAGGGTTTCAAGTAGCCATTTTACGGTCCGACTTCCCTTAGCAGAGTGGAAGGTTTAGAGGACACCGTGAAAGGATCCGTCCTCAAGTAACACGGGTAGCCATTTAACGGTCCGTACTTACACCCATACCGACCGAAAGTGGATGTAACTAGTTGTATGAACTCGGGTCAGTCTTTGTGAAATATTTCGGCACCTAATAGCTACACTTAAATTTTCAAGATTGCTTTTTCACTAAATTAAAATTGAAAAGATAAGCGGCCAAGCTCTAACGTGCCTTCACAAGTGTCGAGTTGGTGAATCAATTGGTTTGATTTGTTGTTTTGTCCTGTGTCTGTTTTACTCCCTGTTTGGATCATCATCTTCTTCTTCCATTCTACCATGTACTCCCAATCCACCTCGTATATGAATCCTGAAGTCAGAACTTTGATCGACTTCACCAAGTCACACGACTTCGCCACTTCTTCATACTCCTCACCTTCTACACATTCTTACCCACCCAATACCCTCCCATACTAGTCTAGCATACCCTCTACCCAAAAATTTGCTACCCAATATGACATATACCTTAAGCAAACTACTGTCGAGAATGATGATCGGTCGACCTGCATGAGTTAAGATTACACCTATACACCTTTGTCCAGAAGACTTCCTGTTGATGACCAAATAGAGAGGCTTACACCTTACATTCACCCTAACTGGATCGAATCTCATAGGCCCTCTTGCTCTGAACTCAATGAGCCCTCATACACAGAGAACGGGGTTCAGGATCCAACTCCATATTCCCATTGTCGGTGGATACCCAGTTTTGAGGCTCAAACTATCATAGCAAGAAACACATGCTCAACTCAGAAATGCGTGCCTATATCTAGGCATGTTGAGTATGGAACCTCAAGCTCTCAGCAAAATCATTCTAACTAGTCCAGTAATCTTCCCAAGCAATCAGTGGAGGATGAATACTCACAAATCAAAAGAAATATGGAAGAATTGAGGAATGAATTCATGAAAGCGTTGGAAGCAGAAAAAAAAGAATGTTCTAAACTTGGTATCGAGGTTTATTCAAGTGGAGATGATCTCGAGGACATAAATGATACTAAGGCACCAACATCTCCTATACAGTTGGAGTCACCACCACTACTGACCTCTGACCCCCTACTGACCATATCACAAAAAATACAAAAAAAATGAAAAAAATAGAAAATTAAAAAAAAATGGACAATTCTAAAATTGAAGCATTTTAGAGAAGTTTGATCTCACAACTTCCATTGATCAAGGCCATAGAATATGTGCCGGATCATAAGCAATTTGTGAAGAGTCGACTAAATCCTAAAAAGACGGGCAAGAAACGATCAAGGGCTGATTATCATGACATACTATGACCAGCTCTTTCATGATGAATCACAAAATCAAAAGCCGTAAAGTCAAGCGATTGACTCGGATCACATGTGAAATCGAGGATACCATATTTACTCATGTTTGATTAGATGATGAATCTAAACTCAACATCCTCCCCAAGTCCGTTTTTATAGACTCAAACTCAGGCAACCCAAAAAGACAAGGGTGATCGTTCAACTGCCTGATCGATCTACCAAAAGACCGCAGGGGATCGTTTCTGTCATCGTAATTTTCAGGGTAGCAGACATAAAGTTGACTTTATTGTCCCTGACATTGAGCACCCCAAAACGTTGTCCGAGTATCCTATCATTTTTGGGAAGCTGTTCTTAGCCTCTGCTAAGGCAATTGTCGATTGTGAGACTGATGAAATCAAGTTTCCGAACTCTGACCACAATGCACAAAGCCTCAATGACACGACCTGCTCTGAGGAAACCTGCTTGAAACCGACAGTTGTGATCAGGAGACAACTGCTTCACATGATCAGACCTCTCCTTACAAAATACCAAAACATGCCCTAGGAGAGATACTTGAGAGACTAACTGTTGGACAAAGCTCCGATTCTCACCTTAATACAACTCCTTTGAGGATTCAAAAGTTTGGAGCTTATGTTGAGTTGGACCATATTTCTATGGAACGTCATGATTATTTAAGTGGTCCAATCTTTGAGTCGGTAGTAATTCATGAGACACTTGAACGATACAAGGAACCGACTCAGGAAACCTTCGATGTCACCAGAATTCACGATTATTAGGAGGTGACATCAACATCCCTAGCTAACAATCACAAAACCACCTGGAACATGCTCCCTCACCCGAAGACACGTATAACCCTACAAGAATTGGTTACCTTTTACGGGGATTCATCCAATGAGGAACTCATAAATGCCACATCAGTTGCTCAAGATAGGGAGATGAGGACTGTCCATCTTCCTCCAATTGCTTCTCATGGAAACAAACCAACCAATAAAGTCACCTTTGACCTTAGACACTAGGTGATTTCTGAAGAGTCCTCGTCCGGTTCTAAAGTGGTTCATTAGGTAAGTGCAATAAGTACAACTCTGATTCAAGGGCACTTAGCTCTGATTGACAATAGTTGGAGATCCTCTGCGTACGACTACTATTCTCCGAGAATGACTCTGATGATGGCTGGTCTTCTTCATCTGTCCCCTCTTTATCGCCCTCGACATCTCCATACTATTTCCCACCACACTCCCGCAAGAAGATTTGTCGCAAACCTCCTTGACCTTGTACACCCGTAATCTACCTGGTTCCCCACTTGTAATTATCCGATCATACTTAGGCTGACAGGAGCCTAAGTATAGGGGGACTGGTACCATTGTGTATACATCACTTATATTCTTTTCCCCTCACCCTTGACTTCCTCATTTCATGCTTTTCTATTATGCTTAGTGCCTTAAAAGTCTAAGTATAGGGGGGCATGTCGGGTTCTTTTATTTTTTCGCTCACCTATGCTTAGTACGAGCTATGTATACATTTCACTTTGTGCCATGAGGACATAGCACAAGCTAAGTATAGGGGGGTGTGTTGTATATTTTCTACATACTTTATCCATAGCTTGTACTTTAATTGCTTTCACCTAACATCGGGGATGGGTATAAGTAGTGTTTATTATGTATACTAATATCTTTCTGTAAATAATACATGCTTTTTCAAAAAAAAACAACAAAAAACAAAAAAACTTTTTGCATATGAAAAAATCATAAATAAGATCACTCATGGTCTTTCATTTCATGCATCCCTTGGTTGGTATATTCCTGAAACTTTCACTATCACTCAAGGTTTGAAGATTTTAAGACACTGGATTTTTGAGATCTTGAGAGTCTGAGTTAACCAGACTTAGTCATTATGGTTTTTGAAACTTAACAATTCACACTTCCCTAGTTTGAAAGATTTGAGCGCTATGTTGCATTCTTCATCTCTACCCTTTAAAGAATATGATCGACACATTACTTTCACAACTGCATGATTGATGAGATGAGTTGAATCATCACCTGAGGAACTGAGACCGGAGATTTGAGTCTAAACCCGATCTAATGATGCTCGAGGATGGGATAAAGTTAATGAAGTCTTCAAGAAACCAGAGTGTCAGCAAACCCTAGATAGGATGTGAACAAGTTCACATGCTATCTTTGATACTTACGTATGTGCCAGGGTGTGAATAATTTAATTATTAATAGTGTGCACCAACTCTTAGTAAAAGCAATGGAGCTAGCCAAAAAAAGATAGAAATATTCAAATAAAAGCTCTGTCATTACAAATACAAATTCAAAAGAGCTTCCACCAAAGGTGAGCGCTGCTAACCATTTTCATAGTGTCCTCTTGAACCAAATGCTCTTAGGACAAAGGAGTCGGGCTAGCACCATAAAAGGGATCAACATCGTATAATGATACAAGTCTGGGTTTCGAAGGTATCGTAGATACTCAAAAGAGACACACCCTGGTGTACTCCCAAAAAAACAAGTGCAAATGACTCCGAATTCTCTTGACGGACACATTGGTCAACAAAAATAAAAATATACTTGTGTTGAGTAATAAGGCACTCTAGAGGCCCCTTGTTCCAATGTGAGGGAGAGAAGAATATACACAATCATATGTCCTCCATCATCTGGCCGTCCATATACACTTTCAAGTCCGATGAACTAATGAGACGGCTGATTGAATGCAATAACCGACTTATTACCTAGTGTTGAGGATTAGGTGTAGAGGACATTCTCCTTGACTAGAACTTTGGGTGATGTCTCGACTCGACTCTCATGAATGCAGTACACTAAAAGTCATATCCTTGTATTATATGTACAAACGAAGAGTCTGATAAATAGATAAGTTGGATTCCTTTTGATTAAAGCATGGTTGAGCCCAGAATTTTAGGATCAGTCAAATTAAGGGTCTTCAATGGAGCCTTGAAAATTCACATGTACAATCAGGGATTTATCCAACTTAGTCATTCATTCAATGATGCTCGGGGACGAGCATGGTTTAAGTATAGGGGTATGATGAATCTTAGACTCATCAAGCTAAAAATGGTCAATTAGGCTATGTTCTCCAAAATCCATATGCATTTAATAATTAATAGAGCATCATTAGCATTCATACAAGTGTAAATAATTTGCATTTCATAATGCATAATTGCATAAAATAAGGAACCCAAAAATCTAAGTGTAAATTATCCTAAAAAGCTGCTAACTTCCCTTATTTTTAATTAATTCATCCTTACTCTGATTTATCTGAAAGTACCTTCATTGTGTAAACATTACTAACAAGAATAAATAAAAAATATAAAAAATGCTAACTCAAATAAGTGTCAAATAATCCCAAAATCAAATTTTACATGGACTAAAACGCAAATATCTTCCTCATACAATATCTGATTTTGGTCTACTCACTTTTAAAGTACTTCATTTTTAAATATCTTCAAAACAAGACTAATTTCATAAAATTCGGAGCTCATATGTGAAAGTTGGGTTTTGGGCCTCTTTTGCGCATTTTATCTTTTTGTTATTTTTGACCCAAGTTTTTATGTATATAATTAAACCTTTTTATTATATTTCTTTATCATTAATGTTCTTTGATGAAAGTTTTATTAAGCGATATAAAAATCCAAATCTAGATCAAGACTGAAATCAAAGAAACTGACTAAGTCCGAGTGTCCTCTATGAGTATGTACAAAAATCTCGTATTTCGTACTTCTATTATATTTTTCTACTTATTTATTAAAAATCCAAAACATAAATTAATATGCAATTAAGTGTTTTGTATTCTATCATATTTTTTTCTAGATTTTTTATCCTCTTAAATTTACAAAAAAAATTACAATACTCCAAAAAGTTGGTTTTCTAGACACTTGGAGACTACCACAAATATCACTTTTTACAGTTGATCTCTTTTACTCTCGAGTGCTTCATGAAAGTTGTAGATCTCGTCGAGATGAACAATTTCATGAAGGAATTATTTTGATCCGAGGTCCCTTTCTATTTCTTTTTCATTTTCTTTCTTTTTTATTTTGAAAATTTTTTGGGGTGACACGTGGCAGCCCCTTGGCATGCGACGTGGCACCCCATTCCTTTCTCTCTCCAAGCCGCCCCCAGGTCACGTGCCTAGCACGTGACCTTCCTTCGTCTCCCCCAAATCCCCAATGCAAACCGCCTCCTCCCCAGTCGTTTCTTCTCCAGCTCCACAATGACCGCGCCTCCCCCACTTCGGCCGTTACGGCTGCGCCACGTAACGCCTCCTCCCACCTCTCCTTTAACCCCCCCTGTTGTCTTCGATTATTCGCCATCAGGAAAATCCCCACCCCCAACCGACCTTGGTGATAGCAAGGTCACTAACAATGTGTGAATCTCTGGTGCGATCCAAGGAGATCTCCTCCTTGAAGCAGCTCCAACTCTGGTGCGCTACTGAGCCTCAGAGCCGCTCCGTCGAGGCTCTTTGAGGCGAGAAATTGGTCGAGCTTCTCCGGTCCTGACCTCATCTTGATGAACTGCAGCCATCGTGCATCCTCTCCACCAGTCGCACCCTGGCCCACTCGTTTGACGCCAACAAAAGTCCGCCACCTTCTGCCTGGTGCACCCACCGTGCACCCCTCTAGTGCCGCCTTCGCGCGACTGACTCGCTTCCGTGCGGAGCCACATTCCACTATCGCCTCCTGCGTACGCCCCCCACCGCTTCGCATTCCGCCGTGTGCGTACCTCCATCGCTTGTCGACCATCACTTCATCAGCAACCCTAGCTCCGCCTCAGGCATCAACCGCCTTCATCGACTGTCTCCCTCGCAATGTGTTGGCCGAAGGGACGACTCTGCCCAGCCTTGCGACAACAACAACTCATCGCGCCACGACCACTGCTAACCATTGGATCGGGGGATCCAACGGTCTGTAAGACGCTACGCCACGCTAGGCCTCAACTCCCCCTCGAGCCTCGGCCCCAACATCGAGGCTCGGGTCGAACGAGCCTCCACCACGTGCCCTTCATCCGCTACCTAGGCTCGGGTCAACCAAGCCTCCTCTTCAGTTCCTAAGCCTCTAGTGCACGTGCCTCTCACGTATATCTTGGGAAATTTTCTCCCAACCCCCTGGACTTCCTTCAAATTCCCAAAAGAGTCCATGCCTCCAACATCACGTATAGAACATGCGCTTTGCTGGAAAATTTGCAAGGAGCTCCCCACAAGTTTTAAAATTATAAAAGAGCCCCACCTCCAGAATTCACGTGTAGAGAACGTACCCCCTAGGAAATTTACAAAAAGACCTATGCAGTTTTCCTTATTGCAGATAAGTCTTCCAGGGATCCAATTTAGAAGAAAACTTAACTTTTTATTGCATTTTAGTCCCCGGATCTTTATTTTTAGCATATTTTCTCCATATGAACTCCGTTTTTAGCATATAATACATCATTTTGAAGCTTATTTTGTGCTCTATCACTTTACTTTATTTGTGGACAGATATGAGGTTGTTTCTTGATTATTATTATTTGAGGAACATTTTGATTTATGCATGCTAGAAATTAACATATTTGTACCATTCCTTACTGAGAAGATCCTTGACTTTATTTGCAAGGAATTAAGTGCAAGGACCTGAATTTATTTGAAACTCTTACTGATATTGATATTCTTTGAGGATTTAATATTTGCAAGCTAATCTATTCCCTTTGATTAATTGATTGAAGGATTAAATCACAGAGAATTTAAAGGTCAAAATATTCTTCGATAAAATTATTTCCTGCAGCCTGGAGCTAAACAGATAAACATTTCTTAACATTATATCCTTTGGTCTTTGATTAAATTTCGAGGATTTTGACTAATATTTTATTGGATTTAAAAATCATAAAATTGCAGATCTTGTGCTGATTTATTCTCTCTATTTATTTTTCTTCGCATAGCGTCTGCATCATCTTATTTCCTTTTTATTTTCTGTCACAAAATTTAATAGCCCAATTAATTAATTATTTAATTTAATCTAAAATCAGACAACTAAAAATCATCATTCCTTTTGTTCGACCAAGGTAGACTTGCCAAGAAAAATTTTCCACAACATTCAAAGATTGTAGTTTTTGCTGAATTAAATTCATCTCCTATACTACAATTATCGACTATTAAAGAGACAATTTTTGACGTTCATCAACGTCTCAACGATGCCACCCTTGCCATACTCATGGGCTACTCGAATTTGCCAATTTCTCTATGCCATCATCTTCTCCCTTAAACCTCGAGCCTTCCACCACATTGTAGCCCGATCATCCCTTACCTTCACCCATCATCGAATCCTCACCTACCCCCTCCTCCGTCCACACAATCCTTAATCGAAGTCCACCCTAATTTTGCCTATAAATATTACTCCTCCATCCCTTTTTGCCAATTTGACCCCTTTTGAGCCAAACATAGCCCCTCACATCGATTCCTGGAGCTCTTTTTGGTGACAGGAGCGAGGCTCCACAATTTGCACCAAGGAGATGTAGCATGGGAGGCAAATCCAGTCACCACCGGCGAGCTTGCTGGAGGTCCTACCTCTGTCTTTCGAGCCGAATCGATGCCATTTCTCGTCGATTGTAGGTAATACCTATAGTGTAGATTTTGTTTATATAGTAAGTTTCCAGTGTGTATTTGTAAGTTAGTTAGGAATCCCAGATCTTAGTTGACCTGGAGCTTGGGCTCCAGGTTTGATTCATTGTCAATATGCATGTTCTTCCACCCATTTTCACCTCATTATCGTGCCTCAATACCTTCTCCACCAATCACCACATTTTCCCCCTTAATTCAAGCTCAGAGTCAAGCGAATTGAACATCCATTTTTCTGCATCGCTGGAGCCTCACCACCAGCATCATCCACGAGGTCCCAAACCTACATTTTTAGGTCGAGACAATTGTCTCGAGCCATGTAACCTTTTGCATGAAGGACTGAGCTGAAGAAACAAACCTGGAGACACTTCGAGGTATACCTTTTGCTCTAGGTAGAAGATCATCCATATCCCCATCGTAGGACCTGGAACCCATCTGAGAGTACCTGCACGTATGGAGGACCATCGGGAAGGAGAAGAGCCAGTCGATGCGAAAAATTGTGCCCAGACGTAGCTGGAATTGAAGATTGAAGTTCACCATATGTGGTGTTCTTCCTATTCTTGGAGGCTACCCAGTTGCCATCCAATCAAGTCCCTCCTCCCAGATCTAATCGCAGTCGTTCAATCTGAGGTGAAATGGTGTATGCCCCCAGCCGATGGATTTGCCACATGTCTACATGAAGGTCGCCCGATCTGGGGCATTTAAGTAGGTAAATTTTAATTACCTCCTCCGTAGTTTTGTAATAATTAAAAGGTCCTATAAATATTTCATAACACTTAAAAACTAGTGGGCAAATTGCATGTATGCCTTCGTTTATTTTTAATATTTCGATTAGTCCTCCTCCACATCACCTCATGTGGTGGCCCACGTACATGGGTATTTTGCATGTATACCCCTTCAAGTTTTGTAATTGTATTTTAATATTTAATGTTTTAATATTAGTCCAAAATGTTTGACTATTTTGCATTGTAGTCCCCATGTTTTGTTTTAATTGCAAATATACCCTTGCTAGTTCATTTATTTTTGTGCTTGTTTTATAATTATTAAAAGTATCATCCATGCTCTAAAAATTATGAAAAAATAGGGTTAGGTGCCTTCTAGAATACATTTTCATACCATAACTTAGGTTTTCATTTTAGGATTTTTTCTATTTTCTAAAAATAAAAAAGAGCACATTGTGCCCATGTTTGACTTAAAAATTCCAAAATAATTATGAAAACAAGTTTAAAATTCCAAAAAAGAAGTATTTATTTATTATAATATTTAGTATCCCTTACCAAAAATCCCTAAAAATAGAAAAAGGAAAATAATTAAAAAATATCCAAAATCCTATAAAAAATATAAAGTTCTTCTAAAAAACCCAAAAATCTTAGTTTTTGTTTAGAAATTTCATTTTTACATATTAGTACATATTAAAATTAGTTTTGAGAATTTTGATCTCATTTAGTATTTTTAAATCTCAAAACATTTTGTCCTATTTATTTTGTCCCTGTTTTGGTATATTTGGGACCGTAAGAAGACCTAAACATTAGCGAAAATCTTCATAAAATAATAAAAACATTAGAAAAATATAAAAGGCACAAAATTTTTTATTTATAATTTTTGATTATTTTTATGTATATATATATATTTAGATTTCCCTACAATATATAACTATAAATAATTATATAAAAGTTATATTATTAGTAATTATTACAAATATTTAAATTATTTTAAAACCAATATATATTTATTATAAAAATTAAAGTAAAAAATAAAAAAATAAAATTTAAAACCGATATAAACCTAAGTAAATATCGTACATTTCTATATAAATATATACAAATTTTATTTATTTATAAATAAAATATTCGTGCTGCCACATGTTTTGCATGAGTTCAACCCCTACCTGCTTGTCTACTATGCACTTGTTTGTAGGGTATAATAAATTTTTGATTCATACCTTTGCTTATTTATTTCTTGATTATTATAGTGTGAATTGATTGTTGTTTTAGTTGCTTGGGCTTCTTGGGCTGTCATCGCAGTGACTCAGTGGTCTCGCCTTGTGTGGACTATAAGACAGTACCTAGGGTTTCGAGCGGGTTAAACTAATAACATCGTTGCCACTTCTTGAAAGAAAACATCATTGCAAGGTTCAGGATTTCTAAAATTATGATATTCGATGGGGGTAGCTATTTTATAAACAGAGAGGTGAAGAAGATGATGCAAGAATTTTGCATTGAACATCATGTCGCCTCTCCGTACCACCCACAATCCAATGGACTAGCTGGATGTTCAAATAAGGAGATTAGGACAATTCTGCAGCAGCTTGTACGTCCTGATAGGAAGAACTGGTCACAACTCATGGATTCCGTTCTTTGGGCCTGTCAGACTATCTACAATTCACCATTAGGATCGTCTCCTACTGCCCGGTGTACGGCAAGCCATCCCATTTTCTCATAGAACCCATTCACAAATCTTTATGGGTAATTAATGTCTTTAATTTGTATTCGAAGAAGATCAGAAAGAACATAAATATGTATCTAAATCAACTTCTCGAATTTTGTGAGTATGCATACGACAACAACCTAATGTACAATGAGAAGGTCAAGAGATGGCACGACAAGCACAACCGCCGTAAAACTTTCGAACTGGGTGATGAATCCACATTTCATAATCTTTATTCTATCATTTTGGCACCAAAAAACCCTAGCAAATGCCTGTAAATAGCATTAATTCCATCATCTTAGCATCCATGCATGTGCATCTATTTACTGTATAAAGTACTGTAATTAAAGCCAAAATTATAGAATAAATAAAAGAAAAGAAAAAGAATAAAATAGTGTAAATATTTTATGACCCAAAACCCCCGAGACCTAGGCATCTTGATGAATAGGTCGACCAGGAATAAAGTAGGGGGAGATAAGGGCCAAAATACAGATAAAATACCTATACATTCTATTCATTCTTTATTCATTTTGGGACCTATTTTTGTTTCCACTTTTTATACATCAAATAAAGAAACTTTGTACATAAAAGTTGTAGATAATATTAAAAGGAAAAATACAAAATTGATTTCACAGAAAAAGAATGTACAGATAAAAAGTTATGGTCTGAATAAGAATCCAAAATCCCAACTTCCCAGACCCGTATCTCACAACTGACAAATCCAAATGTAGCATACTCACCTTTAATTGTATATAGAAGAAAATAAGCTATTTAATGGTGGTGGTTTCGCATTTGGCGGAGCTACGGTTTGAAAGTTGTGTTTTGGACCCTCATTGTATAACTGTACATAATAAAATATTCAATTTATTATTTATTCATTATTTCTATATTTTTATAATGTTGTAAATATTACTTATAATATATATGTGCATTAAAATCAGAATAAAAATACAAAGAAGAATAAAAATAAAAATAAACTTATACAGATTATATAGGTATTATACCTATATGTATACCTATACAAAACACTCTTATATTTTATTAAATATACAAAATAAATCAGAAAAATAAAATAAAAATGTATTTGTGTATATAAAAATATTTTATAATTTTAGAAAATACTAAATAAAAATAATAAAAATAAAATACAAAATAAAAATAAGAGAATACAATATATAGAATAATATACCAATATAGGGGTATAAAAGCAACCTGTAAAAATATAAATCATAAAAATAATTAAAAATCAAAATAAAATACTATATAAAATAATAAACATTTTTCATTAAATAACCTAAAATTATTTAAATCATTTATTATTTTTAATTTAATTTACAAAAGTTTTATTTAAACTTTGTCTTTTTACGGATGACGAGGCCCAATAAGGCCACGCCATCCGTTGACCGGGGGTCAACTCCGTGACCCCAGGTCTTAGCCTCCTGGACCGTTGCAAGTGCCCATCTTCTCAATTTTTTCCAAGCCAAGTCTTTCACCGATTGGCCTCGGTCCCTTCTGCAAAGTTGATGCCCTATGATTCCTCTAGCTCGCCCTAGGATTTTTTCGGGGAGAGCATCACTGCTCTTCCCGTTGTCACCTCATTTTTGCCGCCGCTTCACCATGTTTCAAAATAGGCCCCATCCCCTCCATTACACTTTGAACCAGTTCTGGGCGCCAAAACCCTCCAGGTGGTGTCGAGGGCTAACATCCTGTGACAGGGGAATCCTCCCCCATCTCAGGCGAGGTGCGGTGAAGCACCTAGGCTGCGTTCCAACCCACCTCCGGCCTCTTGGCCATCGAGGTTTCTTCCTCGTGGTTCCACGCCACTCGAGGGTGTTTTTCTTCCTATTTTATGCTTTTTCTTGTTGCTGTTAGTTTTAGGATTAGTGTTTAGCATTTAGTTGGTTCATCTACCCATCAGAGCATCCCGATTTCACCATTAAACGCCTCGCCGGAGCTCTTGAGCTCCGGCCACCATTTTCTCCACTCCACGCCACCATCACCCCTTTTTGCTGGCCCTGGAACCTTTTACTGCTGCTTGTGCTTTGATTGCAGGTCCAGGTGCGAGGAGACCCCCTCCTGGGGTCGAGTTTTGTAGCATTCGAGCTACCTGGGGGACCTCCGCTCCTCCTCCCTCTCCGGTTAACACCGGAGCTCCTCCGGTCTTTTTGAGGCCCCCAGTCGAAGCAGGGATCTCCCAGGAAGCCTCCGAGGCATTTTGGAGCGTCAAGTCGCGGCGGAGGCGGAAGATCGAGGCCTGGGAAACTCGCCTAGCGGCGAGTTCATCCTGGTTCTTCGTCGATCCCTCCAGGCCGTTCGATCAGCCTCGTTCTTCCAGAAGCACATCTGCCCTTGGATCGAGCATTGCCCCAGCCATTGGATCATCACGCCAGATCTAATCAGAGCCGCTGGATTGTGAAGGGTTACCGGACCATCTCATCACGCCACGTGTATTAGTGGGTGCCTCCACGCCGTTGGATCCGCTGAGGTTGGGTATTTTGCAAACACACCCAGCCCGTTTTTGGTATTTTAGACATAGTTCTAAATCTTTCATAGGCAGCTGTAACTTTTTGTGACATTTGCGGACTTGCCCGTGATTTTTGTGTAATTGTTTGGAAGCCCCCGCCAGGCGCGTGCGTCGCGCGTGAGCCTTGGCGTCTTTGCAGGTGGCCCCCCGGAGCTTCTGCCTATTTGCCTTTCACCCAAAAAGATTTAACTGCAGTTTATCTTTTGTGCAAATTTTGCAATCAAGCCCTCGCCCTTTGAAGTATCACATATAGCCCCTCCAAGGCGCACGTGCGTAGCACGCGCGCCTTGGGTATTTTGCACGGAAAGTGTTGCGGGTTTTGTTATTAACATTTAGTCCAAAAAATATTGTATTCAGTTCAATTTTTTGCGTGAAAATTTTGTATATGCCCCTAGGATTTTGCCTATTTACAGAAACGCCCCTACCAGGCGCGTGTATAGCACGTGCTTGGCTTGGACATTTTGCATTAAGGCCCTGCCGGGTTTTGTAATTTGTTTTTAGTTCAGTAAATGCAATTTTTAGTGTAAAACTTTGTGGAAATTTTGCAAGTAGCCCCTGGATGTTTTGGAAATTACATGCATGCCCCTCCCAGGCCTGTTTAATGATTGTGTGCTTGTAGTAATTATTTGGAGCCTCATTTGAATCCCAAAATTTCTCAAAATTTGAACTTAAGCTCCTGGTAACTTGTACTTCCACGCCCTACTTATAGTTTTTAATTTTATTTCATTTTTCTATTTATTAAAAATCCAAAACATGCTCTTTGTTCACTGTCTAGCTTAGAAAATACCAAAAAATAGTAAAATACCTCTAAAAATTCTAAAAAAATTCATAGTGTCTATTTTACCATATTTTAGTGTCAGTCCAAAAATCACTAAAAATCTCAAAAGAAAAACACTAAAAAATTAAAAACACTCAAAAACTTCAAAAAAATATATAAAATCATAGAAAACTCCAAAAATAGCCAACTCAGTTCCTGTTTGTTGTATATTTCATCATTTTTATTTGAAAAATAGTTTGCAAAAATTTTGTGGTTGTTGTCTATTTTTAATTTCCAGTTTCCTTACAGCCAGCACATTTTCCACTGTTTTCCCTTATTTCAGTATTTAAAAATACCAAAAACACTTTGAAAAATTCCCAAAAATCCCAAAAACAGTACAAAATCCTAAAAATATCAAAAACATTTTATTTCTGAATTTTTGGTTATTTTTGCACATTTTTATAAATACTTTATCTAGTCTTCTATTACTTTGTCTTTATATTCCAATATTGAAAAAGAAATTAAGAAAAAAAATAGAAAATATAAAATTATAAAAATAAGAAAATTAAAATTCAAAATACAAAATTAAAAATTAAATTAAAAATAAAAAAATTAAAAACCCACAAAAGTTTCCTTTGATTGCTTGCTTAGTGTAGACACTTCACACACATTCACTTGTGCACAATTGTTTGAATTACCCTGTTTGCTCCCTGTGTTCGTACTCTCTGCATACTTGCCCTTTACATCATTTGTGCAGAGTTAAAAATAAATTTTAACTCCACATTATTTCTAATTTATTGATCTTTAGTGTGGGTTAATTGTTGACTTTAGTCCAGATTTAGTGTGGTCAACACACCGACTGAGTTCACGCTTTGTGTTGAACTTACGACCACCTGATTTTGGCTAAATCAAATGGTGCCGTTGCCGGGGAGCAACAGCGCGTAGTTCGGGTTTTTGTTTTGTGTTGTGACTATTTGTCTACCTTTGCGGCTTTTAGTTCTGCTTGTTTCATTTTCCCTATTTTTGATATTTCTTTTTTTAAATTGTCTAACCTCTCTCTTGTTTGACTTCTTGCGAGGAACACGGATCGAGGGAGGAGCTCTCTTCCAGGAGCACCTACGCACCCACGTGAGGCGACTTGACTTAGCACGAAGGTGGGCTAGGAGAGAATTTTGAAGACAGTTCTATTTCCTTTATTCTCTTGCATTTATTTTGTAATTTAAGAGAGTGAGAGACTCTTAATTTGTAATAATACAGGTACCCCCAGACTTGGACTTTCGAGCCTAATTTCCAAGTGATTGTTCACTTGGGGGCCCGCCGTGGTTTCATCGGTTTTCATCGCATTTTTTTACTCTGTTTTCCGATTTTCAATTTTATTTATTTTGTGTGATTGAGCCCCTAGTTTTAGGATTGCTTGCGATAGACTAAGGCCAAACACTTAATATTTTGCATGCACCTATAGTCTCGTTTGGAATTAGTCAAGTTTTAAACAGTTGATCATCACCTTCAATCCGTCGCGACGCGACCTCTCTCCGCAAAGCGCTTTCTCCTAAACTCAAGTGTGTTGAGCAGAGGTGGGGTGAGCCTAGACCGGACTCTAGGGTTGAGGATTGGTGGTCAGCTTGTGGTTCTTCCCGCTAATAGCAATTTCTGAACTTAGGGCGATTTCATCGTCTTGCATTTGCATATAGATAGGTTTCAATTCTGCTGAGCATTCCTGCATGTAGAGTGCTGGAGGCAAGGTGAGCATTTCTCTTTAGCATACATCATCGATTGCCGCTTGCATTGCTTTTCTGCCTCTCCCTCTGATTTTGCCAACCTAGGTGCTAAGTAAAATTGACTCCTCGTTAGGCGCGTGTATTTTCATTAAAAATCCAAAAAAAGTGATAATCCATAAAATTGGGACTGCTAATTTTACTCGACCCTAAAATCAATCAAAAAGAAAATCTTGTATTTGGGCGAGTAATCCCCTCATTGTCTTCATTTTACTTGCTCGCGCACACACTAAGGTTAATGCCCAAATCCCATCAAGCCCCCTAAGTGTGTGTGAAATTCTTTGACTTCTCACCTAACTCTAAAACAGACAAGATTAAAAGACCGCATTTTACGGTCTCTACCAAGTTGAGCAGGTGAATTGAGGGTTTGCATTCTTTTCATTTTTGTCTGTGATTGTTTTGTGTGCGTCCTAGATCATCTCTGCGCATTTGCGCCTTCTTCTTCACTCTCTTGACTTGACTGTCGTGCTCCCCCGAATCATTTCCTTTTGATTTCGAGATGGATCCCTAGAGTGCATTTTATCCGGACTTTGCGGACCCCTCGCTCGCTCCAGCCGGTCCACCACCTTTTTATCAGGAGGATCCTCCTCCTTTTTTTTGATTTTTGTACATACCCGCCTCAGCCACAACATCACGATTCGGAGTTCTACCCCCACCCACCCCCACCTGTGTATTATCCACCTTCACCTTCACATCCATCCGAGTCTGACCTGATGGAGTCACCTCCCTCGATCGCTATGAGTGATATCTTGAATCGGATGACAAAGCGCATTGATTTGATGAATGATGATATTGCCTTCTTGAGGAAGAATCAGATTAATGCTCCTTTCGTCGGGAATACGGCTTCACTTGTAGGTGATAATGGGAGCTTGCAATCGCCAAAAATACAAAAAAATGAGAAAAATTTAAAAGACCAAAAAGAGTTCGGGAGACACTTGGTTGATCAATATTTTGAGGAGAGAGTCCACTTGCCAGAACTCTGGACCACACATGCATTCACACCTAGTCCCACCTTTGACCCCGAGGATGCCACTGTACAGACTGCTCTTGGCATGCCTCGCGTATATGCTGATTCCGACTTCCTCCCTTGTATGGAGGAAGTCCAAAAATTCAAAAAAATGCTATCTGAACCCGAAGTGGTGGCTACTATTCATGAGATTATCCGTGCCCCACTTCAGCAGGCCATGACCCAATTATTTGCTCCTCTTCCCAAGAATAGAAAGCGGAGGAGCAGATCTGAGCGTCACATTCTGAACATGGCCACTGCCCTCGCCATCACATACCGTCCCATTCCCAAGAAGAAGAACACAGCTACACCTTTCATCACTTGCACCATCTCTGACCATACTTGTGATCGCACTCTCCTGGACGGCGGTGTTTCGATTAGCATATTACCCTTCTCGCTGGTACAGTCTCTTCACTTAGGGCCTCTCAAGAAGACCAGGATGATCGTTCAGTTTGATGATGGATCTATCAAGAGGCCGAAGGGTATCCTTGAAAACGCCTTCATTTCTATTCAGGGCACGAGCCACAATGTTGATTTTGTCGTGTTGCCCATGGAGAACTCCACAGGGGAGCCATCTCCAATCATCCTTGGACGACCATTCCTCGCCTCTGCGAGGGTCGTTATTGACTATGGATCAGGAGAGGTTCGCTTCCGTCCTGTTGACGAGAGCGAAGTGACGATCACCGCACCCACAGTTGACCAGAGACCCGCACCTGATGCACCTTCACCGATTATAGCTGACTCCGAGGTCTGTGACCTACCTGATGCTACTAGAGATACTTCCTTAGCGATCCCTGATGAGACCCGACGAATCCCCCGAAAGGGGAGGAAATCGGAAAGCATGGACCTCACTAATCCTCCTCCTGGTGTGTGGCGATGTGTTGATGAGATCCAGAGTATTTATGTGATTGAACCATTTGAGCGGGGGGCAGATGACAAGATAATTGAGGATGTTTATGATGTTGCCCATTACTTTGAGAGACCTCATAAGGCAACAAATGACCTAGGTAAGACTAGGCAGGACGGACCTGGTTTGACTACTTCCACTGATAAAACCGTTCCTGGCCCTTCACAAGTGAAGATGATTGAGGTCGGTTATGATGCTGCCATTTATTTTGATAAATTCAGACCTCTTGTTGAAGACATAGATTCAGGTGAGAGTCTTGAGGACGATCTGAGTTCGTATACTTCCACAGATGATTTCGTTCCTTTTGATTTTGACCTGGACGAGGACTCGCAGGATGACTCCGATTACACTTCTTCCGAGGATGATGAGTTTGTCCCATTTCACTTTGACATCTGCGAGACTTCCAAGGCCAGACCTAGTCGTACTTCATCCACTCACCCGTCTGTGCCTTCACACCATAGGACCACCAAGGGAGAACCCAGCCATACTACTTCCATTGATCAGTTCATCCCTTTCCGTTTTGATTCCACTGAGGGCCTTCAACGTGTCGACCCTGATCGGCTTCCGTCCGCTGTGGACCCCGATGTCGACTTGCACCACACCAGATCCATCCCTCAGCGGTCTCGCAAGAAGGTTAGCTTTCAGCCTTCTTGATCACATGCACATCCACCTCTGTTGTACATTCTCCTTTGTTCACCTCTGTCTCTCCCGTATTGCTCGTCCATCCATTCTCGTGTTTGCCTTGCTTAGGACGCACTTTGTCCTACGTTTAGGAGGGGTGGATGAGCCGAGTGCTCTTTTGTCGTTCAGTGTCATTACTCCTGTTGTTGCCTATACTTAGGGCTTCTTTTACCCGAAGTATAGGGGGAGTGATGTGTATATCCTCTGATCTATCCTTCCATCTTCAGATCTCTTTTCTTCTTTTCTTCTTTTCTTCTTTTCCTTGTCTATCTTCTTTATCTATCAAAAAGGTTCCGCCCTTGTAGACATTTTTCCATACTTAGGACGTACTTTGTCCTAAGTATAGGGGGGTTGGCACCCCAAGTTTCTTTCATTTTCATTTCGATCCTCTCCATTGTCTCCTCTTCTTGTCTATACTTAGGGATATCTTACCCTAAGTATAGGGGGGAGACAATCTGAGTACGATCTGTTCATTCCCACCCTTGACCCTCCCTGCATTGTGTACAGTCTGCTATACTTAGGATTATTTAATCCTAAGTATAGGGGGGACGGTCAACTTCTCATTTATTGATTCATTCATTCTTTGGACTTGCCTATACTTAGTACGAGTTATGTCTTCTCTTTTCTCTCCGATCTATGAGGACATAGCTCAAGCTAAGTATAGGGGGGTCGTATATACTGCGTATATACTTTAGCCATAACTCGTACTTTCGTATTTTCCTAATAATATGGCTAATCATTCTTTAAAATTCATTAAAATCCTTAATAAAAAGGTGTTTTGTTCCTCAAATTCTTTTGTATATCTACTGATTAAGAATCAGGTGAAAATGTTTTTTGCAAAATGTTTGAAAATAGTTTGAAAATCTTTGTGAACATCTATTGGAAACTATTTTGAAAATATTTTGTTACATGTTTTCAACCTGTGTAAAAAGGTGTGGTTTGTAAAATTTCTTTTCTTTGTGTGAAATAAAATGTTTGAAAAATGATTTGCAAATGGTTTGGAAAATGGTTGCAAAAATATTTTGAAAAATCTATATATACTGTTTCGAAAGCCTTTGCAAAATGATTTTCAAATGTGTGAACATGTTTGCAAAAATGTTTGTAAAAATTATTTTGTAGTATAGTTTTCAAAAATTGTGTGAAAAACTTGTGTCAAATAAATTTGAGGAATACTTACATCTCACCAAAATCCACTATATATATGTATAAAATTGACCACTTACCTTGTAAATTCTTAAAACCCACTTCTTGTATATATAAGAAGCACTCCCGTGTACAGATTTTTAACCTAGATTTTAGCCAAGATCTTTTTATTTTCAAAAAGCCCAAAAACATTTGCAAAATCAAAATCCAAAAACATTCGAAAAATCTTTTTGAAAAATACAAAAAAAATGCATCTGCATATGCATCATCATGCATCATCTTTTCAAAAGTCCATAAAAAGTTCAAAATCTTTGAAAATTGCATTACAAAAATATTTTCTGCATTGCATTGCATAGCATTCGCATTTTTCGGATTGAGTTTGATAGTTGAACAAGTCTAAGTAAAATCCGGAGATTGGAGCTTGATTGGACCTTAAAATCTACCTAATAACAGGAACCTTATAGGAACTGGGTTTGAGGTACTTCAGGTCCAGTTGACTTAATTCTTTGAGGATCACGAGACTTGGTTCAATGGATTCTTGACTGCCTAAGTAGAGTATTTCAGAGCACACGCACGACTCTTGTTGATAATGACCTAACTTGGACACCTGCACCTCTCACATGGCTCAACTCAGTTGGAATGGTGAGGGGATTGTATTTGCCGGTATGAGACGCACACAAGTGGAAACATTTGTCCTCCTCTAGGGTGGGAAGTGCACCCCAACCCATCCAGTGATTAGGAAGTCTAAAGACAGGAGGCTGTGGGTTGCGATAAAGCTTCAAAAGAGGGATAGTCTACTGGCTCAAGAGGAAAAACTCCTTATGTAAATGCTGCTGTGAATAGTATTTGAAAAAAAGGTTCAGGCATGTACAAAAATAAAAAGCCTGCAAGTATGTACAAATGTTGTAAAGTCAATAACCAAGCTTGAGTTCCAAAGTCAAATATGTGAGCCTGCAGCAGGATGACTTGACTACACTGGTCTTGCATCCCAGGATAGGTAGCTACACTGGCTACCATCCATTCTTCTCTTCACCCCCTCCTCTTGAGCTGGTTGCCACTTGAACTTAGAAGGGAATACCCCGCTCCTCTAGGATGAAGTTATTGGATTGGGGAATCATTGGGTTGTCGTACTGGAGAAGTCGGTCTCTTTGTCATTCTAGTTGGGGAGAGCCACCATCACTTACACTGTACGAGTCAGATTCATAGTCGTAAGGGTTTGCGTATGAATTGAGATATTTCTGACCTGGCTATTAAGGAGACATGGACAGATTTTTGGGATTCTCAAGGACTGTTGAATTTCAAACACGGTTCTCACTAAGGTTCCGCCCGCACTAAAATTCCAAAGGTCCGACTTAAGCTCCAAACTTTGATTTTGTGAAGATGAGTTTGATAGTCAAATTAAATCCAAGTTCTTCTTTTTCTTTTCTTTCTTTTTCTTTTTGCACTTATTGCATAAGTGTTTGCTAGGGACTAGCAAAGGTAAAGTATAGGGGGATGATGAATCCACATTTCATCATCTTTATTCTATCATTTTGGCACCAAAAAACCCTAGCAAATGCCTGTAAATAGCATTAATTCCATCATCTTAGCATCCATGCGTGTGCATCTATTTACTGTATAAAGTACTGTAATTAAAGCCAAAATTATAGAATAAATAAAAGAAAAGAAAAAGAAAAAAAATATTGTATATATTTTATGACCCAAAACCCCCGAGACCTGGGCATCTTGATGAATAGGTCGACCAGGAATAAAGTAGGGGGAGATAAGGGCCAACATACAGATAAAATACCTATACATTCTATTCATTCTTTATTCATTTTGGACCTATTTTTGGTTCCACTTTTTATACATCAAATAAAGAAACTATGTACATAAAAGTTGTAGATAATATTACAAGGAAAAATACAAAATTGATTTCACAGAAAAAGAATGTACAGATAAAAAGTTATGGTCTGAATAAGAATCCAAAATCCCAACTTCCCAGACCTGTATCTCACAACTGACAACTCCAAATGCAGCATACTCACCTTTAATTGTATATAGAAGAAAATAAGCTATTTAATGGCATTGGTTTCACATTTGGCGGAGCTACGGTTTGAAAGTTGAGTTTTGGACCCTCATTGTATAACTGTACATAATAAAATATTCAATTTATTATTTATTCATTATTTCTATATTTTTATATTTTTATAATGTTGTAAATATTACTTATAATATATATGTGCATTAAAATCAGAATAAAAATACAAAGAAAAATAAAAATAAAAATAAACTTATACAGATTATACAGGTATTATACCTATATGTATACCTATACAAAACACTCTTATATTTTATTAAATATACAAAATAAATCAGAAAAATAAAATAAAAATGTATTTGTGTATATAAAAATATTTTATAATTTTAGAAAATACTAAATAAAAATAATAAAAATAAAATACAAAATAAAAATAAGAGAATACAATATATAGAATAATATACCAATATAGGGGTATAAAAGCAACTTGTAAAAATATAACTCATAAAAATAATTAAAAATCGGAATAAAATACTATATAAAATAATAAACATTTTCATTAAATAACCTAAAATTAATTAAATCATTTATTATTTTTAATTTAATTTACAAAAGTTTTATTTAAACTTTGTCTTTTTGCGGATGACGTGGCCCAATCAGGCCACACCATCCGTTGACCAGAGGTCAACTCCCTGACCCCAGGTCTTAGCCTCCTGGACCGTTGCAAGTGCCCATCTTCTCGATTTTTTCCAAGCCAAGTCTTTCACCGATTGGTCTCGGTCCCTTCTGCAAAGTTGATGCCCTATGATTCCTCTAGCTCGCCCTAGGATTTTTTCGGGGAGAGCATCACTGCTCTTCCCGTTGTCACCTCGTTTTTGCCGCCGCTTCACCATGTTTCAAAATAGGCACCATCCCCTCCATTACACTTTGAACCAGTTCTGGGCGCCAAAACCCTCCAGGTGGGGTCGAGGGCTAACATCCGGTGACAGGGGAATCCTCCCCCATCTCAGGCGAGGTGCGGTGAAGCACCTAGGCTGCGTTCCAACCCACCTCCGGTCTCTTGGCCGTCGAGGTTTCTTCCTCGTGGTTCCACACCACTCGAGGGTGTTTTTCTTCCTGTTTTATGCTTTTTCTTGTTGCTGTTAGTTTTCGGATTAGTGTTTAGCATTTAGTTGGTTCATCTACCCATCAGAGCATCCCGATTTCACCATCAAACGCCTCGCCGGAGCTCTTGAGCTCCGGCCACCATTTTCGCCACTCTACGCCACCATCACCCCTTTTTGCTGGCCCTGGAACCTTTTACTGCTGCTTGTGCTTTGATTGCAGGTCCAGGTGCGAGGAGACCCCCTCCTGGGGTCGAGTTTTGTAGCATTCGAGCTACCTGGGGGACCTCCGCTCCTCCTCCCTTTCCGGTTAACACCGGAGCTCCTCCGGTCTTTTTGAGGCCCCCAGTCGAAGCAGGGATCTCCCAGGAAGCCTCCGAGGCATTTTGGAGCGTCAACTCGCGGCGGAGGCGGAAGATCGAGGCCTGGGAAACTCGCCTAGCGGCGAGTTCATCCCGGTTCTTCGTCGATCCCTCCAGGCCGTTCGATCAGCCTCGTTCTTCCAGGAGCACAGCTGCCCTTGGATCGAGCATTGCCCCAGCCATTAGATCATCACGCCAGATCTAATCAGAGCCGCTGGATTGTGAAGGGGTACCGGACCATCTCATCACGCCACGTGTATTAGTGGGTGCCTCCACGCCGTTGGATCCGCTGAGGTTGGGTATTTTGCAAACGCACCCAGCCCGTTTTTGGTATTTTAGACATAGTTCTAAATCTTTCGTAGGCAGCTGTAACTTTTTGTGACATTTGCGGACTTGCCCGTGATTTTTGTGTAATTGTTTGGAAGCCCCCGCCAGGCGCGTGCGTCGCGCGTGAGCCTTGGCGTCTTTGCAGGTGGCCCCCCGGAGCTTCTGCCTATTTGCCTTTCACCCAAAAATATTTAACTGCAGTTTATATTTTGTGCAAATTTTGCAATCAAGCCCTCGCCCTTTGAAGTATCACATATAGCCCCTCCCAGGCGCACGTGCGTAGCACGCGCGCCTTGGGTATTTTGCGCGGAAAGTGTTGCGGGTTTTGTTATTAACATTTAGTCCAGAAAATATTGTATTCCATTCAAATTTTTGCGTGAAAATTTTGTATATGCCCCTGGGATTTTGCCTATTTACAGAAATGCCCCTGCCAGGCGCGTGTATAGCACATTCTTGGCTTGGACATTTTGCATTAAGGCCCTGCCGGGTTTTGTAATTTGTTTTTAGTCCAGTAAATGCAATTTTTAGTGTAAAACTTTGTGGAAATTTTGCAAGTAGCCCCTGGATGTTTTGGAAATTGCATGTATGCCCCTCCCAGGCCTTTTTAATGATTGTGTGCTTGTAGTAATTATTTGGAGCCTCATTTGAATCCCAAAATTTCTCAAAATTTGAACTTAAGCTCCTGGTAACTTGTACTTCCACGCCCTAATTATAGTTTTTAATTTTATTTCATTTATCTATTTATTAAAAATCAAAAACATGCTTTTTGTTCACTGTCTAGCTTAGAAAATACCAAAAATAGTAAAATACCTCTAAAAATTCTAAAAAAAAATTCCTAGTGTCTATTTTACCATATTTTAGTGTCAGTCCAAAAATCACTAAAAATCTCAAAAGGAAAACACTAAAAAATTAAAAATACTCAAAAACTTCAAAAAAATATATAAAATCATAGAAAACTCCAAAAATAGCAAACTCAGTTCCTGTTTGTTGTATATTTCATCATTTTTATTTGAAAAATAGTTTGCAAAAATTTTGTGGCTGTTGTCTTTTTTTAATTTCCAGTTACCTTACAGCCAGCACATTTTCCACTATTTTCCCTTATTTCAGTATTTAAAAATACCAAAAACACTTTGAAAAATTCCCAAAAATCCCAAAAATAGTACAAAATCCTAAAAATATCAAAAACATTTTATTTCTAAATTTTTGGTTATTTTTGCACATTTTTTATAAATACTTTGTCTAGTCTTCTATTACTTTGTCTTTATATTCCAATATTGAAAAAGAAATTAAGAAAAAAAATAGAAAATATAAAATTATAAAAATAATAAAATTAAAATTCAAAATACAAAATTAAAAATTAAATTAAAATAAAAAAAATTAAAAATTAAAAACCCACAAAAGTTTCCTTTGATTGCTTGCTTAGTGTAGACACTTCACACACATTCACTTGTGCACAATTGTTTGAATTACCCTGTTTGCTCCCTGTGTTCGAACTCTCTGCATACTTGCCCTTTACATCATTTGTGCAGAGTTAAAAATAAATTTTAACTCCACATTATTTCTAATTTATTGATCTTTAGTGTGGGTTAATTGTTGACTTTAGTCCAGATTTAGTGTGGTCAACACACCGACTGAGTTCATGCTTTGTGTTGAACTTACGACCACCTGATTTCGGCTAAATCACTGGGTCAGAAGGTATGGTTGTTTGATGCAAAGCTCAAATTATTCCTAGGGAAGTTGAAGAGAAAATGGATTGGGCCTTTCAAGTAAATCACATGCGTGATAATGGAAGCATTATGATATCTAGACTGTCAGTGGACGTACAACCATTCATGTTCAACAGATAGCTACTTAAACCTTATCTCGAGCATGATATGTTCTTGTTCGTGGTGGATTCAGTACAGGTGGTTTATGTTGATTAAATTCATGCCGCAACATAAGCAGAATCAGATGAGGCACACAAAAACATTTTTGATTAGTTAATCTTTTCTTCAATTCTTCTTTTCGTTTTCATTCTTCAAATTCTTTCTTCCATGTTTCTCTCACCCCATTCATTTGTGCTATACTTAGTACATACTTCATCCTAAGTATAGGGGGTGAGCGCTCTCGGTTATTCATTCTTAGATCCCTCACCTATCTCCTCAAATCTTCACTTTATGTATATACTTACGGATATTTTACCCTAAGTATAGGGGGACACAGGCCGAGCCAATGATTCATTTATTCATTCCCACCCTCGACCCTCTCTGCATTTAGAATACAGTCTGCTATACTTAGGATTAATTGATCCTAAGTATGGGGGGATGGTCAACTTCTCATTCATTATTCAATCATTATAGTTTAGACTTTTCTATACTTAATGTGAGTTATGTCTTCCTTTTCTCTTCGATCTATGAGGACCTAGCTCAAGCAAAGAATAGGGAGTTCAATGTATACTATGTATATTTTTTAGCCATAACTCATAGTTTTTTATTTTCAATAAGTATGACTAAAATCCATTAAAACGAGTTTAAAGATTATACTTGTATAAAATATACATAAAAATCCTATGTATGTAGAGATTAATAAATTGGGTAAAAATGTTTTTGCAAAATGTTTGCAAAATGGTTTGATAATCTTAGTGAAAAATCATTTGAAAACTAATTGGAAAATATTTTGCAAAATTTTTCAATCGTTGTAAAAATATTTTGTTTGTAAAATTTTCTTTTCTTTGTGTGAATAAAAGGTTTTGAAAATTTATTTGCAAATGGTTTTGAAAATGGTTGTAAAACCAGTTTGAAAAATCTGTACATACTATTTGAAAAATCTTTTAAAATGGTTTTCAAATTTTGTAAATGTTTACATAAATTATTTGTCAAATTAGTTTACAAAATAAAGTTTTCAAAATGTTTGTAAAATCTTTTCAAATTATTTTGAGAACTATGTATATAAATCAGGAAAAATAAACTCCTTTACAAACCTTGTATATCCAAACCTGTAAATTCCTAAAAACCAACTCTTGTAAATAATAATATGCACTCCCATATAAATAATTGCACATATGTCTTTTCCTAAAAACTTTTTGTTTTGAAAAATCTGTAAAAATTTGCAAAATTAAAAATCCCAAAAACATTTGCCAAATATTTACAAAAACTTGCATAAAAAATTACGAAGCGTTTTCAAAAATCCATAAAAAAATCAAAATCAGAAAATTACTTCGTAAAAATATTTTCTACATTATACATAACATCCACATTTTTCAGAATAACCTAGACAATTCAGCAAGTCCAAATGAAGTCTGAAGATTGGAGCTTGGAATAGACCTTAACACACTTAATTTCAGAGGAAACCATTGAGGACTGGAATTGGAGATATTCCAGGTCACCTTGACTTAATTCTTTAGGTTCCATAAGACTATGTTCATGACTCATTCAATATGCCTAAATAGAACTCTTCATACCATCCCTAAGACTCTTGAGATAGTGACTTGATTGGAAACCTTGCACCTAACACTTAGCTCAATTTAGATGGATTGTTGAAAGATCTTGGAGTCGTCAAGGGTTTCTCAGGAACCATTCTTGGGGTTTTCTGACACTGGTACTTTAACCCACTTTTTTGGTAAAAATGATATCTAAAGACAAGAGATGGATTGAGACAATGCTTCGGATTCGGAATGGTGTACCGACACAATTTTTACCAAGACCCCAAAAATGGGTGGAATGAAAGATGTTATATCCACAACGGCATAAGAAAGAATGCAAAAGTTATACAAAGTCAAAGAAAATACCCAAAGAAGCCTATACAAAAAAAAATTCACAAAAATTTGAGCTTCAGAAAAAGCCTGCTTCTTGGTGAAGAATCGGTTACACTGACCGACTTCACAAGGGAATGAAGACTACACTGGTCCATTCCAACTTCTTTGCCATTCTTCTAACTTCTTCCCCATTTGGTTGTAAAGAATGGGAGCTCCTAATCCTATAAGGTAATATCTATCTCGACAAGGACGAGTTACTAGAAGAGCAGACACCTCAATAGTTCAACAATTTTGTTTGGGGAGAGCTGAATAATTTCACACACATGGTTCTATCACTTCAAGGTAGTAAGAGTATGCGACTGAGAGGATGGTTCTGACATGACTGTGGATAGGACTGGATGGTAGGAATATGGAACCTAAGGGTTGTTGTTTCACACTTCCAGACTTCGATGTGGTTCCCAACACACCATTAATCCAAAGGCCTTCTCCGAGCTCCAAGCTTTGACTTTATTAAGATAATTTTAAAAGTAGACAACTATTCAAAGTTATTTCTTTTTCTTTTCTTTATTTTCTTTCTCTGCACTTATAGGCATAAATTATTGCTAGGGACTAGAAAAGTCAAGTATAGGGGGTGATGAATCCTCATTTCACCACCATTATTCTTTCATTTTAGCCTTTAAACCCTAGCTAAATGTATGTATATATATCCTTAATTTGTCAAAATAAGCACTCTATAAAATGTTTTAAATACATTATAAAATATTGTACATGTATTGTAGTTATAACCAAAATAAAAGAATAAAAGAAGAAAAGAAAAAGAAATGGGACACCATAGTGTTGAGTGACCCTAGCCCCCAAGACTTAGTCATCATGATGACTTAATCGGCAAGGAATTAAGTAGGGGGAGATAGGGCAGACAATTGTACAGATCACACAGTCTAAAAATGCTAAAATATAGGCCAATAATTACCTTTTTGGGACCGACTTTATTCTTTAGTATTTATACATCAAATCGATAAACTTTGTACATGAAAATTGTAGATAAAAATACGTAAAAAATACAAAATTTATTTCACATTAAAATAATATACATTGTGTATTTTATACTCAGAATAAAATTCCAAAACCCAAACTTCACAGACCCATATCTTCTCCATATGAACTCAAAATACACCAAAATCACCTTTAATTATATATAACTTTTTATTAGCTATTTAATGAAGGTTGTTTCATTTAATTTGGAATTAAGATCCAAAAGTTAGGTTTTAGACTCTATTGTACAATATACTTGAATAAAATATCCAATTTATTTATTCTTTATAATTTTAATTATTATATATTTTTATAATTTTGTAAAAAATATTTATAATATATGTACATAATTAGAACAAAATAAAATCGGAAAAAAATACACCAAAATAAAATTATGTACAAAAATACATAGATGAATTATACAACCTTATATCTATATAATAAATACATATATTTATTTATGAATACAAATAACCTATGAAAAATAAAAAATATTTAAGTGTATTTACAAGCTATAAATATATAAATTGAGTGTATAAAATAATAAAATATCAAATACAATATAAAAATAAAATATTCCAAACATAAGTCAATATACCTATACTTATACTTGTAAATAATAACTTTTAATAAATCACCTCATAAAAATAAATAAAAATAGGCATTAAATTCTATATAAAATTAGAAATACCTTTTATTTTATAATCTTTAAAATTAATTCATTTATTAATTTTTATTCATTTTCTAAGGCATTTTTACCTCGGAATTTCTTTGTTGGTCCACGTGGACCAACCAGGGGTCTTGAATGGTTGACCTAGGTCAATTGTACGTCTGACCCAGGCCGCCCTCGTCAGACTCATGGGACGCCCGACTTCGCCAATTTCTCTATGCCATCATCTTCTCCTTCTGACCTTGAGCCTTCCACCACACTGTAGCCTGATCATCCCTTACCTTCGCCCATCCTTGAATCCTCGCCTACCACCTCCTCCGTTCACGTAATCTTCCATCGAAGTCCACCCAAAATTCACTTATAAATATTACATCCTGCCCCTTTTTACTAATTTGATCCCTTTTGAGCCAAACTTAGCCCCTTAGATCGATTTCTAGAGCTGTTGTTGGTGATAGGAGCGAGGCTCCATGATCTGTATCAAGGAGGTGCAGGGCGGGAGGCGCATCGGCAAGCTCGCCCTAGGTCCTGCCTCTTTTTCTTTCGAGCCAAATCAGGTCCATTTCCAATCAATTGTAGGTAATACAAGCAGTGTAGATTTCGTTTATACAGTTAGTTTCTAGCGTGGATTAGTAAGTTAGCTAGGAATCGCAGTCTTAGTTGACCAAGAGCTTTGGCTCCAGGTACGATTCATCGTCAATACGCTTGTTCATCTACTCATTTTCACCTCATTATCGTGCCCCCAAAGCATTCTACACTAATCGTTTTGTTTCCCCCTTGATTCCGGCGTGGAGTCAAGCAAATCAAAGCTCCATTCTTTCACATCGTCGGAGCCTCACCACCCGCATCATCCATGAGGTCCTAGACCTCCATTTTGGGCCGAGACAATCGTATCGATCCTAGTAACCTTTGTATGCAGGACTGAGCTGAAGTAACTCATCTGGAGCCACTTCGAGGCATATGTTTTGCTCTAGGTAGAAGACCATCCATGTTCCCATCGCTAGGATATGGAACCCATCTAAGGGTAACTACACGTGCGGAGGACCTCCGGGAAGGGGAAGAGCCAATTGACGTAAAGAATCGTGCCCAGATGTAGCTAGAATAAGAGATTGAAGTTCACCATCTGCAGTGTTCTTCCTGCTCTTGGAGGCTACCCAGTTGCCCTCCAATCGAGCCCCTCCTCCTAGATCTAATCGCATCCGTTCAATCCAAGGCAAAACGGTGTACTCCCCCAACTGACGGATCTACCACGTGTCTGCACGAATTGGGTAAATTTCGATTACCCCCTCTGTATTTTTATAATAATTAAAAAGTCTTGTAATTATTTCGTAACATTTAAAAACTAGTGGGAAAATTTCATGTAGGCCCTCGTCCATTTTTAATATTGCGACTTAGTCCTCCACCACGTCACCTCACACAACGACCCATATGCGTGGGTATTTTGCATGTATGCCCCTCCAGGTTTTGTAATTGTAGTTTAATAATTAAAATTTTAATATTAGTCCAAAACTTTTGGGTATTTTGTAGTGTAGTCCCCATGCTTTATTTCAATTGCAAATATACCCTAGCTAGTTCATTTATTTTTGTACTTGTTTCCTAATTAATAAAAATATAATTTGTGCTCCAAAATTATGAAAAAATAGGGTTAGATGCCTATTAGCATGCTTTTTCACGCAATAATTTTAATTTTGCATTTGAGACATTTTTCATTTTTTATAAAAATAAAAAAGAGCATATTTTTCTCCTAATTGACATATAAATTCCAAAAAATACAAAACTATGTTAAAAATTCCAAAAAATTAATATTTGTTTATTATAGTATCTATTACCCCAGAATAAAAATCTCTAAAAATAGAAAAAAGAAAATAATAAGAAAAATTAAAAGCTCCAAAATCTTATAAAAATATAAAAATTCTTCAAAACCCCCAAATATTTGTTTTTATTTAGAAATTTTATTTATATATTACTAGGTACTAAAATTTGTTTTGAGATTTTTTGACCTCATATAGTATTTTTAAAACTCAAAGCAACTCAACCTATTTATTCAGTCCCTATTTTGGTATATTTGAGACTTTAAAGAGACCTAAATTTAGCGAAAATCTTCATGAAACCACAAAAAAACATTAGAAAAATATAAAATGCAAAAAATATTTCACTTTCCAATTTTTATTTACTTTTACATACATACATATATATATATTACCCTATAATGCATTATATAACTATAAATAATTATGTATATGCTATATTATTAGTAATTATTAAAAATATTTTAATTATTTTAAAACCAATATATATATTATAACAATTAAAATTAAACAGAAATAAAAAAATAAAATTTAAAACCTAAAAAAATAGTGTGCATTTCTATATACATCTATACACATTTTATTTATTTATAAATAAAATATCCATGCTATCACGTGTGTTCCCTGAGTTCGGCCCCTTTTTCCTGTCCGATATACACTTGTTTGTAGGGTATAATAAATTTTGATTCACACTCTGCTTATTCATTGCTTGATTATTATACTGTCGGTTGATTGTTGTTTTAGCTGCTTGGACTTCTTGGGCTATCATCGCAGCGACTCAGTGGTCTCTCTTTGTGTGGACCACAAGACAATACATAGGGTTTTAAGCGGATTAAATAATGTGTCCTACCTACGATCCAACATAACAAAATTAGAATAACATATGCTCGAAGAGCCACATGCCTAACCCTATATCTGACACTACAGTGGAGTACCAGTTTGGTATGGGTGAAAAAAACTTCATACACCACAATTAGAGTCCAAGTCTTTGAATACACATGTGAGCCCTAGAACAAGGACCGTTAGAAAATGCTTTTATTACAAGAATATGCATACTTGAAATGAACATGGATGCTAATTAGCATTTTTTGATCTCTTCGGGCCCCTTGCAGCTGGAGCTTCCGACTCCATGCCTCCATGTTTTCCAAATGTCCTCGGTCTCCATGGGCCCTACCATAGAAGACGTGCATTAGGTATACAATAAAGAAATTTATTTGACAATAAAATAATGTAAAGACAACACAGACATTAGACCAAAATGTCAGACATAAACAACTTAATTGAATATAAAAATCTAAGAAATCATGATAATGAGCCGTGTTCCCGACAATGACGCCATCTGATGAACCACATTTTCCTTATTTTAATAGGCATACTTTATCATATCACATGAGGAGAAAAAGGATCCACTCATAAACCACAAATGTTCAAATATTGGGGAGTATTTTAAAACTTGGTAAGTGTACTAAGATTGAACTCTGACCACACACTTTCTTCTTGATCAATTCAAAGATTAATAGTTCAATTAATCGATTAAAAATTCAATCTAGGTCAACAATGCAATACAAGATAAATGCAAAGATGATGAATGCCACATAATGAATAAAAAGGATACTTGAAGAGAACAATCCAATGGAATTTTTATTGGCTTTTTATACAAGATAATATGCAACACTATGTCATGATATACAAATAGATATATATGCACATACAAACCCCTAAGTGATAAATAAATTGAGCAAGAATTATGTGATTCAATTTCATGATGAAATGATGCATCAGAATATATCCAATTTCACGTAATGGCATTTAAATAAGCGAGCAATATGAGATTGTATCCCTCAAATTAAACACATTGTTCTAAGTGTAAAATCAAGAAACCAATATTTCTATTAGCTAGATAATCAAAAGAGCATAAAAATGAAAATGAAAATGAAATCAACCAAATCGGTGTTCAGATGCTCAAGATATGAAGGAAATGGTCCGTGGACAAAAACACAAATACAAACATAAAAATAAATAAAAGAAACTTTACAAATTGGTCATGTTAAGGGCATTTTTGTAATTTCATAAAGCCAGTAAGGCCCATTTGAAATTAACCCTAGTGCGACACGTGATGCACATGCACATGGACCTATTCGCAAATATGGAGAAGATGCAGGCATGCATGCAAATTTTCCGAGCAACACGTTGCACACACACAGATGGAGGGTTGGGCCACTAGGTGGCTCGGTCCACGTTGTGGCTCGAGCTAACTTTGGGCGAGGCTCGGCCACACCGAGCCTCTGTGCTTCGGGTGGGAGACGTGGTTGATCTTGAGCCATTGGATGGACACTGTTAGGGTGCCATCCAACAACATCTGTAGAGTCTGCTACCCCCTCCTCCGTCATGTGGTAGCAACGTAATTGGAGCTCCAATGAGGCTGCCAAAACTCCACCATGCTCCTTTGTGCACGTTGAAGATCTGTGACGACTCCTGACAGTTGGTGAGGAAGCTCTAATGGAGGAGGAAGCGTCGAACCCTCTGAATCTTGGTGGTGACGTTTGCTCGTGAAAGGTGGATCTCTTGAATGGAGCTCCGCCCAAATTCTGGCCATTGAGGATGGACCTGTAAAAGGGGTTAGAGGGGACATAACCGAAGCAGGGCGAGGTCGAATGGAGGGCTGTGGGGCGAAGAATTATGGACTCCTGGATGGGTTCTTCTCCATCATGGTAGAGGAGAAGGCCTAGGATGGAGGCACTACTGGAGAAGGAGGGAAGGTGGCCTAATGCTCCCACGAAGATCAATGACCTCCGGTGGAGGTAGTCATCGAATCAATTGAAGGTTAGGGTCTTGGTGTGCATGTAATTAAAAGGAAGAAAATGAGGTCAAAGCAAAGGGAGACTTACCTGAAGAATCGAGGATGGAGATGATGGAGAAGAGGCTGGGGGCGAGGCTCAAATTGAGCCTCCGGTCTTCGCTTGATGTGCTCAGCCGCGACACGGAGCTCGAACGGTCATGGAACGACTACGACATGGTCGAAAAACCATGGTTCGTACCTGGGCTCCTCCGTCTTCACAACATCATCAATCCCTTCTTCTCTATCACAAGAGGAGGAAGAGATGTTGGGATTTGGCCCTTGTGAAGGTGGACAAGCGGAATGGAGGGAAGAGGAGGCTTTGAAGGAGGTGGGCAGTGGTTATAGGAGATGGAACATGGTGTTTGTAACCGTTGCCCAATTGCCCTAGAATGTAGGAGGTGGGGCAATAAGGACATGACGATAGTGGGGGTGGGCTTCATTAAGATGTGGTCAGCGAGGGGGGAGGTTAGACCAATAAGAAAATAAAGAAATAAAAAAAACAATGAAATATATAAAAGAAATAACTACAAGCATTAAATCAAAAGGTGCAAAACATGAAAGTTGTAAATCTCAAAGAAGTCATTTGTATAAATTTATATTTTTGTAAACATTTTTTATGATTTAAAAACACTTCTTTTAATTCTTTTGAGATTTTTTGTATTTTTAATTTATAAAAAATACCAAAACAAATATATACAATAATTATTTATTTTTTAGAATTTTTAATAAGAAGAAAAGAACATAAATAAAATAAAATACCATTAATTATATACAATAATTAGGGTTAGTTAAGTACATTAGATTAGTAGTTAATTAGTTAATTAGTGTCAAGTTTTATTTAATTATTTAAGCCAAAAGAAAAATTATTAATAAATAATATGGTAAATCTCATATTCATCAGACAAATAGATGAAAAGATCGTAAACACAACTTCAGAGATCGATATCTTCTCCATATGAACTCAAAATTCACCAAACTCATCTCCATTATATTTAAAATTAAATTATCTATTTGAAGGTAGTTTCATTTAAAATATAATTAAGATGTAAAAGCTGGGTTTTTGGGGTCCCCTTGTACTATGTATCTATATATTTTATTCAACTAATTTATTCTTTATATTTTTACTATTCTTATATTTTTAAATACTTATATATATATATATATTATTTGAAATATATTAAAAAATAAACATAAGATAAAACCCTTAAAATTTACTCAAAATAAATAATGTATTAAAATTTATTGGTATACTATACCTATAATGCGTATACCTCTATTTATTTAAGTATGTGAACAAAATTATTAAAAATTGTAAATATGTATTTAAATCTATTATAAATATATAAAATATGTAAATATAATAATAAGCATTAGAAATACAAATAAAATAAAATAGATAAAACATAGGTAAATATATTTATAAGTATACTTGTAAAAAATAACATTTAATAAATAAGTTTATAAAAAATCATGATAAAACATCACATAAAATAATAAATATATCTCATTTTTTAATTTTAAAAAAAATTATTTATTTATTTATCTAATTTACATGGTTTTTGGATTTCTTCTTTGTCGTCTAGCGGGCTGAGGTGGCCCAATCAGGTACGAGGGAATGTTGATCCCCCGATCAACACCCCCTCTCACCTCCTCTCGTCCCCAAGCATGCCAAAATTGTCGAGTCCCCGATTTCCTCCTACTTATCTGCTTGATTTAATCATTATTTTACACAGTCTACGAACAAAAAATGTTGGTTTGATTCCCCTAACCCACGCCTAAGATATCAAATCGATCTTCATCGATTGAAGTGAAACCCTACTTGCAAGATAACCTTTCACCTATGCTATAAAACTCCTTCTCTAACTTCAATTCACGGTTAATACCTCCATAAACAACGTAACCCCTTGAAATCATCTCCATGCATGAGCTCTTCTTGACAGGAAGAGTCTCCACCTATTTTCGAGGCGAGGAGAAGATCGTTCGAGGTGATTCAAACCCCCACCGATGAGCTTGCCACCAGGTCTAGTCTCCTTAGCTCCCAGCCAGGTGATGCCCTATTTTTCAGTTCATTTTATCCATATTTTAATTCTTAGCTTATCTTTGTAGATTGTTTCCTTCAATTTCATATAAAATCCAAGAATCCCAAAAATTTATGTAATCTAGAAGTATTGAGCTCCAGATCTCTATTCATCACTCAACCCTCTCGTTCGAACTCATAAGACATTTCATTTCATTCCCCCAATGCTTCCCCATCCGATCCCCATCATTTCCCTTTCGATTATGCTTGAATCGAGGATTTCAGATCTCCTCCATCATCTTCGCCTGAGATCTCACCTGCTCCACCTCATTTTCATTTGGTTTGACCTAATGCTTGGTCGAGAGCCTTCTCCCTCGAACCACCGTCATAACCTTGCAAGTCCAGTTGCCCAAGGACCCCTTCTAGGGTATATTTGATTCTTCGTGAGACCACCAGGTGCTTCGACTCATGAAAGACCCCATCGATGGGTTCTTTATTCCCTGAATTAATTTGTTTTGCATATTTTGTGTTTTTTAAATAGAATTTTAATTTGAAATTCTAGAAAAATTGCATTAAATACCTAGAACCTCACTTTATCACACATTTTTTTGGAACAATCAAAGATATTCTTCTATTAATAAAAAAAATAAAAACATTGTAGTTTCCATGTCTTGGCTTAGAAAAGTTATAAAAACTTCAAGACATCCCCAAAAACTCCCAAAAATTATATTACCTATATTATGTTTATTCTATTATATATCCAAAAACCATAGAAATATATAAAACCAAAACCATAAAAACTGCAAAACATTGAAAACCTTATAAATACTTAAAAATCCAAAAAATATGTTTTAAATTCTTGAATTTTCTTTATTTCTTCTAGATTATAGGAAAATTGATATCGGGCCCTATATAATCTATTAATTATTTATTAAGCTGATTTCAATGTCCTAAATTTCTATCTTCTCCTATTTTATGTATTTTCTGATTTAAAAATCCACAAAAATCTCAAAAATGCCCCAAAAATCACCAAAAAATAGATAAAAAACAAAAAGCACAAAAATATTTTATTTTGAAAATGTTAACTTTATTTGATATTTTAAAGTTTCAAAAAAGTCAAGTTTTCCTTTTATCTATATACCTATATATCCCTATTATATATTCATTATATATTATATTTATATTATTAAAAACTAAAAATCAATTAAAGACATTCCCAAAATCATAAATTAAACAATAGTATAATTTAAAACCCATGAAAATATTAGAAAATTTTAGAATGAAAAAAATAAAAACCTAAGTAGATTATTCATTTTGACTCTACTCCCTTTGCTCTAAGTGATTCGACACTCGACATACTTGCTTCTATACATACATTTTGTACAATTATAATAAATTTTAACTCACATATTTTTATTTCTTATCTATTTGTGGATTGATTGTTGATTGGGTCACTTGGTTCGGGTACCGAGTGTCGTGAGAGCTGCCGACACACCGATTGCTGGACCCGACTTGTCAGACACCATGGGCCCTCCAAGACTGGACGTTAGGCACCCCGTTCGTAATGGTTTATCAAATGCCGCCATTGTCGAGGATCAATGGTTGAGTATAGTAGTATACTTGGTTTTTGTTTCATTATTCGCTACATTGTCATCTTTTCTCTCTTTACTCTATTTCCTATATATTCTGTTCTTGCCATATTTCTTATTTGACTTCATTGTGAGGGCATGCTTATCGAGGGAGAGCTTCTTTGGAGGCTCAAATGTGTCGAGAGACGTGGAGGTTGGTGGTTCTACACCCACCAATAGGAAAAACACGTTTTATGAAGTATAAGCAGTCAAGAGAAGATTGATAGGTATAAATGATTCTTAATAATTGGTCCTTACTTGACATCACTACCATACATAGGAATATCTTCAAACATCAACCATAGTGCTTTCTTTTGATGGAAAACCTAATTGTATGTCGATCATTGACACCATGGGCACATACGAAGCACTCAAGCTTTAGATGAAGGACACCCCTCCATCAGTTGTTAAGACCAAAAAAGAAGCTTGAGTGGCATGTAATGAGCTCAAGGATTGGGTATGCATTGAATGGGTATCTCATTTAAAAACCCTAAAAGTTAATTAATGACACAGGGACACATACTGACAAAGCTGAGCGAAATTAACACAGGTAACAACGATCTTGCCCATCAATCCTAGTATGGAGGTAGATGTACGTGCAAGAGCACATGAGGGGAAATTCACGATTCTTGCTTGATGTCATTTCTTAATTCAAGGAAGCACCATCTAATAAGATAGCAATGATACGGATACCAAGGCCTGATCAAGGAGGGCATGCGGTGTCTGACAAGTCTATCTGGCCATCGTTGTATCAACTGCTCTCTCGATGCAGAACACCCATTCCAAGCTAAATAAACAAGCAGTCAACGAATAGTATATGCAATGAAGAAAGTGTGAGCTGAAATTTATTATAGCCTACAAAATGTGTACATATTGCGCAAGTATAGGGGGGTCGAATGGTGGATAGTTGCAATTAGTAGTAATTAATAATAACTAATAATAATAATTTGTACTTTTTTAGCATTTTTCTAATTTTTATGTGAGTTTATAATTATATTTAATTTTTATGGATTTTAAATTTTATTATATTTTTATATTATTAAATTTTTTATTTTCTTTTTAATTTTGCAAATTTACAGTTTCTTTTTATTTTTAAATTAATATATAGATATAATTTTAATGATATTATATAAAATATAAGTATTATAAAGAGTATATACTATATATAAGGTTTCTTATTTTAAAATACCTAAATATAGTCAAAATATAGAAAAATAAAATGTTTTTGTTCTTTTTTAATCTATTTTGGGTATTTTTATTAGAATTATTATTAATTTTTATGAATTTTGAAGTATTAAATATGTCAAGATAATATAGAATTTAAATATCCGAGCTAGTTTTATGTTTAATAAGTACAAATGTGTCCAAATTAACCTAAAACTATTTTAAATATAAGATAATATATATATCTATAATTTTCAAATAGAAAGATATATTTTTTAATTTGTCAATATTTTTTGATAGTTTGTATAAAGTTTTTGGGGTTTACAATTTTAGGTTTTATATTTTATAATTTTAAGAGGATTTTGGATATGTGTTAGATAAAAAAATAATATAGCTAATATATTTTTTTGGTAATTTTTGGAAGTATTTTTATAATTTTTATGGTTTTAAAAATTAGACAAAATAAAAATGTGTGTTTTATATTTTTATATATATAGAGAAATTAATAAAAATGCCATGTAAAATATACATGTCGTCAACCAATATGTCGAGAACTTAATTAAATTTTCCAATAATTTTTAGATCAATAAAATATTTATAAAGACAAATAAATAGAAAAATAAAATTCTAAACTAGCAGGGACCTTTTTGCAATTTATAAAAATATTCAATCTATTTAATAACAGGTCCTATAAGTTGAAGGGTTCATGCACAATTTTTACAAAAAGCGCCTCACATGGGGGCAACATGAGGTGACGTGGACTGGACTAGAATGCAAATACGCTAAAGCTGTAGGGTCCAGCTGCAATATACCCAATTGATTTTACACGTTATACAATATTTACAGAACCTAAGAATTAATTAAAAAAGGTGAAGGGGTTTGGTTGTATTTTACCCATAAAGGCTCTCTATCCAATGGCTCTACTTGTCCCACCTCATGTCACTTAAGCACGATCTACAGCTTCATAGGGTGCAACATTTCGATTCTCATCAATGGTCCAGATTAGATATGGGCCAAGACTTCAATCCAACAACACCTGGGGGTCTTCCGAGAATAGGGAAGAACATCATTTTCCCCGACCTTCAAGTGTTTTTTTCTCCTCATCCAAGACCTAACTCTCTCAGCCTACTGGTCTAGTATTGTTTGAAAAATATTCGCCTCTGCATGGGGCCTTCAAAGGCGTCCAAGTCCCATTGATGGGGATCTAGAGGGTTCTTTAGTTCAGGCGACCTGGGAACCAAGTCTAGCTTTGATTCTGTTCTCAGATGGACCTATAGGCCTTGGCTCATGCATAAAAAAATCCAAGGGCTCGAGGCGAGCAACCTCGACCCAAAGTAGAAGCTACTACACAATGGGAATAAAGGGGTGATGAAACTCAGGAGAAAGGCAGAGGGGGAGCTTTGATCTATCTATTTTTTACAAAATTAGAGGTGATGGATGGGTTGAGATAATGTAGAAGATGGTTGCAAGTGTGATGGGTGTGAAAGTGGGTAGAAACAGGGTCAAGATACATAGGAATAGTGGCCAGAGCTCTAAGCTCTAGCGAACATTAATATAAGATTCAAGCTAAACTGCCCTAAGTCAATTGGATATAAAATCGCTAATAATGAAAATGCAAGGATAAAAATCAAAGGTTATCTGCTCAAAAAGCTTACTTGGAGCAGATGGGAAGCTTCGTCGGAGGTGCTCTAGCAGGTCATGAATCTCACTCTCCCCCTTTTTATCCACACCGATAGGTCTGAGCGTAGCTTGCTGTCACCAAGAACGCACTCCAGATGAATCCTTTGGGGTTACAAAGGTAGAATTGGGATAAAAATTTAAAATAAGTTGGAGAAGATTACTCATAGACAAGGGACCATCGACTTTTGGAAGGAGGGTGGTGTGCATCTCGATGATGATTGATGGAGTCTAGGCATAAGGCATGGGAGACAATCATGGGAGCTTTAGAATGGTGTTTGGCTAGAGGTAAATGGTGGATTGGAGATTGAGTAAGAAAATGGAGAAGAGAGGGTCGCTTGTGACTTTTGAAAGAAGTCAGAGGAGGTTCGGACATCTGACCGACAATCAATAGTCCATCAGTTCTGATTGGTTCGTGTGGACCAATCAAGATAATTCAAAGATTAATTTCCTTATTATTTTATTATTAATAATAAATTTTTTATTACTTAAAAGTCAAAATATGAAAATATTTCTTATTTCATGTACTATTTTATTAGTATTTTTACTTTTTTGCAACCTTATTTATTAGGTGTTAATTTTTACAAGTGTATACATAGATATATCTACCTATATTTTACCTATTTTATTTTGTTGTATTTTTAGAATTTATTATTATATATATACAAATTTTATATATGTATAATATATTTGAATACATATTTACACACTTCTACTTTATTTTTCTGATTTTATTTGTATACTTAAATAAATATGTGTATATACATTATAGGTATAATATACCTATATATTTTATTATATTATTTATTTTAATATAGTTTAATCATTTATTTTATGTTGATATTTTTAATATGTTTCAAATAGTTTTATTTACAATTATTTAAGAATATAAGAAAAGTAAAATATAAAGAAAAATTATATGAATAAAATATGCATGCATATAATACAAAATGGACCACAGAAAATCAGATTTTGTATTGTAACTCCATTTTGAATAAAACCACCTTCATTAGATAGATAATTTAATTTTATATGCAATGGACGTGAGTTTGGTCAGTTTTGAGTCAATATGGAGAATATACGGATATGCGAAGTTTGGTTTACGACTTTTTCGTCTGTGTCCTAGTTGCAAAATCCATTATTTTTCTTGGGAATTATTTTTATAGTTTCCTATGTATTTTTATGTACAAGTTTCATGTATATAGTTTTATTATTTGAGATGTATAAAATGACGAATACAATCATGTAAAAATGGCTAATTTCAAGAATGAAATTTAGGGTTTTTGTATACAATGTAGACCCTTATCTCCTCTTAATTTGTTCCTTGTCGACCACATCAATATTGACCTTGTCACGAGGATTAGGGTCACTCGGTATATTTGATACTTCATTTATTTTCCCTTTATTTTCTTTATTCTTTTATTTTAGATTTAAATACATATATTTATATAGTATCCCTAGACAACTAATGAATGTTAATTTGTACAATTTATATGAATTTACGTGTGTTTTGATAAGGATTTAATTACAAAATGGAAGAACAGGGGTAGATGAATGACTATTCATCACCTCATTATACTTACCTTTGTTAGACCCTGGCAAACACTTATCTGAAGAATAAGTGACGTAATAGAGAAAAAATAAAGAAAAGGAAATTAAAGAAAGTAGAATGATTATGACCTTTAAAGTTGTCATTACAAAATCGAAGTTTGGAGCTCAGTTAAGACCTTTGGATTGTTAGTTTGTTCGAAACCTTATTGGGGAAAGGATATAAAACTTAAAAACCCTCAAGTTCCACAAGTCTCTGTCTAGGTCTCCTCAATAGCCATGTCAGAATAAGTTTATTCATATGCAAACCCTTATGACTATGAGTCTTACTTGTACAGTGAAAGTGTATGCAGCTCTTCTCCTAAGAAATAGCAAGGAACAGTCTACCTTAGCAAGATAACCTTGATTCCTTAGTCTAGCTACTCTTTCCTCGAGGATCGAGGTATTCCCTTCTAAGTTCAAGTACTGCCGACTCATTAAGAGGGGGTAGAGACAAGAATGGACTGTGACCAATGTAGTTACATATCCTATGGAGTTCGAATAGTGTAGGCAAGTCTCCTGCTGAAGGCAACCTTGAAATTTAATTTTGAAACACAATGCCTTTGCTTATTTCATACATACTCCGACAGGATTTGAATTTTCTTTGATTTTTACCTAACTATTCTTTTTAGAGTTTTTGATTTTTTTTATATAAAGCAACATCTACATAAGGAATTTTTACTCTTGAGCCAGTAGACTATCCCTCATTTTAAGCTTTTTCTTGCAACCCACAACGTCCTATCTTTTGACATCCATGCGACTAGACCAAGTTGGGGGGCACTAGCCACTTATTGTGACTACATATGTTTCCACATGTGTGCTTCATCAAGCTAAATAATCCAGCCCTCACTACCTCCTCAGAGTTGAGCTAAGTGCAGAGTGCAGTGTTCAAGTTAGGTCATTATCAGCAAGAGTCGTGCATGCGCTTCAAAATACTCTACTTAGGCTAATCAAGATGAAATGTGAACATATTCTTGTGGACTCAAAGAATTAAGTCTCTTGACCTTCAAAGTCCTATTTCCAGTTCATATAAGGTTCCCATGAAATTAAGTTGATTAAGATCTACACCAAGCTCCATTCTTTAGATTTTAGTCAGACTTGTTCAATTATCAAAATCATATAGAAAAATGCCTATGCAATGCCATGCAAGAATTTGGTGAAATAATTTCTGATTTTGAACATTTTATGGATTTTTAAAAAGATATGAAAATTTTATGGGATCTTTGAAAACATTTTCAAGTTTTTTGGATTTTTAGAAATTTACATTTTTTTTGGGATTTTTCAAAAAGGAAAAAGTTAGTATTCACAAGGAATTTTATACAAGGTATATTCAGGTGTATGCGGAATTTTATACTGGTGTATACATGTTTTATCTGAAGATTTTTTGTAAGAATATTTTTTGTATGGTTTTGAAAATAATTTGAAAATATTTTCGCAAACATTTGTCAAATATTTTGAAAACTTACTTTACGAATAATTTACAAAGAAATTTTCAAAAATATTTTTACAAATAAATTCTACAAAGTTTTTAGAAATATTTTCAAAATAGCTTATTTTTCAAATGATTTGAAAAATATTTTACAAAGATTTTCCAAAGATTTTTAAAAGTTTTTTCATGACATTTCACAACCATTTTCAAATCATTTTGCATAATAGGTTCAAACTAAATTTTCAAAGAATTTTTCCAAAAAAATTATACATATTTATAAGTGTATTCTTTATAGTTGTTTATTGATATACCCATACCTAGTGTAGTATATTATCCATATTTTTTTAAAATACAAAATTACAAGTTATGGATAATGTATATATACCTATATACGACCCCTTATACTTAGCTCGAACTATGTCCTCATAGTGATAAAAGAGCAATAAAATAAGACATAAGTCATGCTAAGTATAGAAAAGTCCTACAATGATTGAAAAAGAATTAGATGTTGATTGCCCCATATACTTAGGATCAACTACTCGTAAGTATAACAGACTCTACACAAAGCAAGGATGATCGAGGATTCGAATGTACGAAATAATCAATGACTCATCTTGTCCCCCCTATAGTTAGGGTACAATATCCCTAAGTATAGAAAAGAATTATTAACAAGTTGAGAGACATGCAAGAGTACGAATAAAGAATACCCAAATGCACTCATCTCCCCTTATACATAGGACGAAGTACATCTTTAGTATAGCACAAATGAATGGAATGAGTGAAATAATGAAAAGGATGAAAGAATTGAAAATTAAAATAAAAAAAAAGAAAAGAAGAAAAAAATTAATCAAAAATAGTTTGGACGCATCATCTGAATATTATGATGCTGTGGCTATGAGATCTTTATCATAAATCACACTAATTAAATCGACAATGGATAGGAATGCATCATGATCTAAATACGACTTTAGAAAATGTCCATTGACTACAATTGGCTTTGCATCAGATGACAATTATGATATGAGACTACTTCCATTGTCACACATAGTTTTCATGATGAAGGTCCCTATCCATTTACGTTTGAGTTTGCCCAAGAATATCTTCAACTTCGCATCTAATAGCCACACCATCTGTCCATGCTCAAAAGTCTTTCGTTTGATGTGCTTGTCATGCAAATATTTGACTTTCTCCTTATAAATAAGGTTATTATCATATGTGGAGTCTCTGAATTCCAAGAGTATGTTCAGATCTGTCTTTTGGTTCTAAGAACCTTTCTGTGAGTTTAAGTTATACATGTTTGTTTCCCAGAAAGATTTATGAATCAGTTCCATTGAAAGATGTCATGGCTTTCCATAAACTAGACGATAAGAAGACATACTAAGTGGGGACTTGTAGGAGGTCCGATAAGACCATAGAACTGAGTCAAGAAACTGAGACCAATTCTTCCTATCTAGTCTAATAAGTTTATGCAAGATCATCTTGATCTCCCTACTAGATAGCTCAGCCAAGCCATTAGATTGTGGGTGGTAAGTAGATGTGATATTGTGATTGATGAAACACTCCTTCACAAGCTTTCTAACTTCCTTATTGATAAAATGACCACCCCTTTTTGAAATTAGGATCTTTGCAATCCCGGACCATGAAATAACGTTGTCGTTGAGAAAGTGACAAATGGTACAATTACTAGTGGATCGGGCGGGAATAACTTTCACCCAAGGTCTCACATAGTTAACGACAAATAGGATGTATTCGAATCCTTGATTTTTTGGAAATGGGTCCATACAATACCCCAAGCATAAAAAACATCTGGTATCTAAATAAATTTGAGGAGAATCGAGTTTGTGGAACTGAGGTTTCCTCCCATTTTCTGGCAATCAATGCCGCCTTTCACATAAGTTGTATCATCCATGAATAGTGTGGGCCACCATAGTCCACACTACAATAATTTTGCTACCTTTTTGCTTCTAGAATGATGTCCTCCATATTCGAGATTATGACAGTACTCAAGGACACTGGTGTACTCCTCTTGAGAAATACACCAACGCCAAATGCAATCCGTACCTTTCATGAAAATATATGGATCTTCCCACTGGTAGAAATGAATATTGGAGAGAAACGTGTCCTTCTTTACTATTTTCCAATCTTGTGGAACTTTCTTAGAAACGAGATAGTTCACAATATCGGCATACTAGGGGAGAGAAGAAATACTAAGTATGGATTCATTAGGAAAGGATTCTGAAATCGACATGTTGCACAAGGAAGGATCTGTGCATTCAATTATGGATTGGTAATCTGCTACCACATTCTTGACTCCAGGTTTATCTCTAATTTCCAAATAAGATTCCTGGAGGAGGATGATCCATCTGAGTAGATGTGATTTCACATCTTTCTTATGTTGTAAATATCAAAGTGATCTATGTAAACAATAACTTTATAATAGAGAAGATGAGATTTGAACTTCTCAAAGGTGAATACAACTACCAGCAACTCTTTTTATGTAACTATATAAATCTTTTGAGCATCATCAAGTATTTTGCTAGCATAATGAATGGATAGGGCAGAATATCTCTTCTTAGTCCTAACAAAACCCCAATGGCAAAATCAGAGGTATCCATCATGATCTCGAACGGGAGAGATCAATAAGGTGGTTGTAGGACGGGAGCATGCGTGACCAATTATTTAAGCTGAGTAAAGGCTTGGAGAACCTTCTGATCAACAACAAATTCCGTCTCCTTGACTAGCAATTCGGTGAGTGGTCAGACAATTTTGCTGAAGTCATTGATGAATCTTTTGTAGAAACCAACATGCCCCAGAAATGACCTCACATTCTTGACTGTTTGAGGTGGCTCAAGTTTTGCAATAACATCCACCTTCATCGGGTTGACCTCCATGCCTCACTTGGAGATGACATGGCCCAACACAATTCCTTCTGTAACCATGAAGTGACTCTTTTCCCATGATAGAACCAAATTAACTTCAGGGCATCTCGTAAGCACTCGGTTAGGAGTATAAGACAAGCATAAAAAATATCACCATAGACTGAGACCATGAAAACCTCGAGAAATCTACCCACCATGTCAGCAAAAACAACCAATATGCACTTTGGAATGTAGTGGGCTCATTGCATAGTTCAAAGGGCATCCGCTTGATAGCATAGGTGCCGAACGGACATGTAAAAGTTGTTTTATCTTGATCTTCAGGAGCAATTGCCACTTGGTTGTACCCAGAGTATCGGTCCGAAAAGTAAAAGAACTCTTTCCATGTCAACCTCTCAAGAACTTGATCAATAAAAGTAAGAGGAAATTGATCTTTCTTGGTTGATGAATTCAAGCATCTGTAATCAACACATACATGCCATGAAGTGCGTACTCGAGTAGAAGTCTCCTCTCCTTGATCATTAGTGATCTCCGTAATCCCGGATTTCTTCAGGACTACATGCAATGGGCTAACCCATTTTGAGTCGGAGATGGGACAAATGAACCAGCCTCACACTATTTCATCATCTCTTTCATGAAAACGTCCTGAAGATTAGGGTTTAACAGTCTCTAGAATTCACGAGGCTGTGTGCATTCATTTTCTAAATAGATGTGGTGTGAACACAGGGTGAGATTTATACCTCAGAGATCTGAAACATTCGAACCAATGCTTTATGGTTTTTCTCTAGTTACGTTAGCAAGTGAGATTTCTAATCCATGGTCAATTTGCTATTGATCTGGATACATATTCGACTCACCAACAAGGAAAGCATAATTAAGATCTGTAAGAAGTAGTTTTAATTCATGTAATTATTGAGTCGGCTTCTCAGCTACTTTTGAAATTGAACTGGTAGGTGAATACTATGTTGACAATGTGGTGTTGTTCACCTATATCACTCGTGGATCTGACAATAATGTATCGAACATATCTGCAAGGATTTCTTCTTGCTTAGTTTGTCTTGAATTTTCTTCGAACAACTCGATCAATGCTTCATCTTAAATCTCCCTGTCTACAAAGGAGTAAGAGTAGACTGTGTTGTCTAGATCCTCTTCTAGAAAGAGGATTTCCTATGTCAAGATGTCATTCAAACATATTCATGGTTCTCTGATTTTCTCAATGGTGTCACAGTTTTATGTAGGCAACACTAGCTTTCCTTTCTTAAATGTGCTCTCCACAGCTTTCTACTCATTAATCATATCCATGGTAACCATTTCACTATAGGAGCGGAACATGATCTTTCCAGGCCCATAATCAACTACCTCTTCTGTTGTTCTAAGGAATGACTGACCAAGAATAATATGGGTCTGAAGTAACGGTGCATGGGAATCCATGTCCACGACAATGAAGTCCACCGGGACTTTCATGTCCTGGACTATTATAATAACAACCTCCAATAAACATATGGGTTTTCTAATGGATCGATCAACAAACTAAAGGATCATGTGTGGGGTTTAAGAAGACCCATCACAAATTCTTGAAGCAATGAGGAGGGCATAAGGTTTATAGAGAAACCATTATTAATCAATGTTCGCTCAAAAATCTGATCGAAAATTTCACATCTGATCAAAGAGGCTCCCTTGTCTTTCTTTTTGGCTAGGAGATCTCTGATCGTGTTCACTGTGGCCATGGTGAGTATGTGTTTTTCTGCTCTGCTATGTCTATTTTTGTGGGCTTGACACTTTGATGTACATGCCTCTTTCAATCCTTTCTTCACAGAAGGAATGTATTCCATGGCTTTTAATAGAGGAATTTCATGAAAGATGTTCTGAAGAATCTCAACAATGGCTGGATCAGACAATACATTTTTTTATTTTCAGAGTTCTTATTTATGGGAATTCAGAGTTCTTATTTACATCTGTATCATTATGTACAAATTATTGACTACGAGAGTGCAGTAATTCAAAATAGGTAGAAAATAAAACACAAGAGCTTCAACTTCTTCAATCTGTAGGAGATTGGATGCAGCTGCGGTATTCTCCTTGGCTGGATCGATTCTGCCTTGGATCTTATTATTTTTTATCCTTTTTTTTATTTTTGAATAATCTGGTGTTTCTCCTCCTCCTTATTTATCACCTGACCCTACGTGAGATCGGTTGATGCAGAAGATGACGATTCGACATATGATGCTTTATTCTTCCCCTTGGCAGCTGCAGACGACTGTAAAGTCCTATCGCTCCTTAGAGTCACAACATTAGATAACATACTTCATGGATACTTGGCTCTACAGGTTTGGATTATACATTGCTGACTACATGCTCTTTACCTTTAAAATTATTGGGTTGGTCTCGACTAGCATTGGTTTGATCGTTTTGGTGGTGGTGAGGTCATCTAACTTCTGGCTCATCTCAGTTAGGCTCTTCACCAGATGAGCCAAACAATCCAATACAGGATTGATGGGCACGACCTCTAATGATTTAGCATGCTAACCACGTTGAGACTGATAGTGGTGTTGTGGAGGCTATGGCTGATTGTTCTTATAATAGCGCTGAGGAGAATGTTGTCGTTGAGAATAATGAGGAGGGGGAGGATGTTGACTTTTCCGAGAAGCCGCATAATGGTAATATGGGTGTTGTTTGCAGTATGCCAGTTGCTGGTAATATTGTCACCATGTGTTGGATGGAGGTGGAGATTAGTGTTGCTGAGGCTGATTCTGGACAAATTTCCTACCATGTGATTGGTGGTACATGATAACGCGGATCTGACCTACGGTTAATAATAACGTCGGTGCAGAAAACCGCAAAGAGGGATCCGTGTTGATCAAACAAAAATCAACGAAAATAGGAGAGAGAGAGAGTGAAGTGAAAAAGTTTAACTCTCCTATTTTCATCTACACTATTTATTTTACAAGGTAAGTGTGCCTTGGTTGAACTCAAGGAGGTAGAATATTAAAATCTCAAAAATATTCTCTTTATTCTTGATTTTACAAAAAGACTCAAAACTAACTTACGATTGCAAAAATCAAATCGACATGACAAAGCGATGAAAAATCATGGAAAAATACAAGAAAAGTATCTTGAGTAGTTATGAAGCTACCCTAAAGAAATCGCGAAAAATACAACAAAAATGAGGTCCAAACAACCCCTATATGCCAGGGGTATAACTACAAAACAAAGTTTTATGTTCTGTTACAAAATGATCTCTGACAGGGATTGAAATGCAAAGGAAATAAAGTTTATAACATTTAGGTCCCTGTACAGGGACCTAAATCTAATTTCTAGAAACTTTGGGAATCTTCTAAGATTTTGGAAACAAGATGGGTTTATGAAGCAAAATATCCATCGTTTCACGATCAAGGGTTGTGATTAGAAGACGCAGACGATTCTGGAGCGTCGAATAAGGACACGTGTCAGCCGCCTGTAGCTCGCGTGTTCTTGAGGCGTTCTTCCTGATCTTGAGCAGCTGGCGCAGACGTCTTCTTCTCAGAATTATTCTCGACGGTCGACGCCGATCTTCGGCCTCCGACAAGGCCAGAGGAGTGTCTCCTACACCGCTCGAGCTCATTTATGTTGGCGCTCTGTCGTAAGTGATGGAGATCGACGGCTAATCGCTGTTGAAGAGGGCCGATCCGGATGAACCTGGAAGTTGGAATGAAGGCGATGAAGCTTTGAGCTTCTTGGATCTTTGATGCTCCAGATGATATTTTGATGGCTCCCAATGAAAAATGGACGCACAATTAACATTTGTATGCTTGATTTGCAGTGGAAATCGACCAAGAATTATGGATTTGCAAGTTACAAAATATGTTTCCAGAAAATGTGAACAGTGAAAATAAGATAAATGAAAGCGAATTTAAATGGATTCGATGTGGATTTGAAGATTGAAATTATATGCATCTAATATGGTGATGAGAAAATCCTAATGATGTACTTAACGATGCTAAACATGGCATGAGATTCGAGAAAGAAAAGGTTAAAGATGGACGAATGATCTGGGAATTGAAGTGTATTACCTCAGGTTGTCGCTCGACGACCAATCTTTGTCGGACCTCCACGTGTGCGAAGCGGCAATGCAAGGTGGTTGGCCACCCTGGAACTCTCCTCTAACGGTCCTTCTTCCACGTGGGGTGGCTTTTAGTTGCTGTCACCACCTTAGGTGGCCGGAACAAGGCTAGGAAGGTAGGTAATCATCTAGGTATCTAGAACTAGAGGTAGTTAGGACTGAGTTAGTTCTGAATGGCCGATGTTCAAGGTTTTTTATAGGACGATCGAAGGGAAGTTAGGTATAGATCAATGATGGGCGTGGATTAGGGTTGTTAGGAGTGGAAGATGGAAGGTTTGGATCGAAGGAAGAGGTTAGAATGGGCATGGAAAAATGTGATTAAGAGAAGGTGTTGGAAAAGAAGCTAACAGCTTCTTGATGGGGAAGAAGCACCAGGTGCTGATACGTGTCAGCACCTGGTTGGCCAAATGATGAATATATATTATAAATTATGTAATAAATAATAAGGGACGTTATTTTAAATAGGTATAAAAATGTAAAATATAGATAATTAAATTATCTAAATTATGGTATAATTATTTTTTTATAAATAATAAATATTGTATGAAATATAAATATTGTATTTTAAAATAAGTACAAATAATACTTAATAAATAGGTTTTGGATTTTTAATTTAATAAATAAATAATTAAATATTAATTTTATATTTTCTTGATTATTAGAATAATAAATATGGTCTTTATGAATTTTTATAGATTTTAAAAAATTAATTTAGATATATTAATAAATACGGGTATAAGTCATGTAGTTCAATTTCATCTATAAATTAGTCATTTGGATTTTATTAAAATAATAAATAAGCTCCAAAAAATCTGAAATAAGTCATGGTTAAAATATAATATCACAAAAATAATTAAAAATTATAAAATTAATAAATTTCTAAATAGTGTGTTCTAAATAAAATAAATATCCCAAAAACCCATTGTCATTAGGTCCAAAAACTGACTTTTTGCAAACAGACTCTGATTTTAATGAAATCACATCCATTAATTAGAGAATACTATTTTATGAACTTTAAAGGTGGGTAGAGCAAAATTGGAGTTCATATGAGAAAGTTATGATGTTCAGAAGTTGAGAATTTGTCAATTTGAGAGTAGGATTTCTTGGCATATATTCAAGCTATTATTTTTAATTTATTTTTATATACATTTTTAGAAGTAATTAGGAAAAGAGTTTGGTAAAAAAATAAGTACATATGAATTAGTTAAAAAAGTGCATTTTTATTCATGAATGTGGTTTTGATAAAAGATGGAAATTAATGGATATTTACATGTTTTTGTTAAGGGTTTTAAGACAAAATACGACAGAAATGTTAATGAATCATGGATTCATCAACCCCCTATACTTAAACTTTGCTAGTCCCTTAGCAAACACTTATCTGAAAAGTAAGTAAACAAGAAAGAAAGTTTGAATGAATTTGGTTTCCTAAACCAATTTACGAGAACAGATAAAGGACAGAGCTCGATCGAGCCTGAAACAAGCATTTTGTCGAAGCCTTAACTAGGATTAGTATTTTATCCTCAACAGTCCTCAAGTTCCACAAATCCTTATTTAAGTTCACCTCAACAACCAGCTCGGATTCACTTATTCATATCGCAAAATCTATTAACCTTGAAGTCAATTTGTACGGTGTGTGATTTGTTTTAGCTCTTCCTGCTTAAAGAAGCGAAGAAACCGTCCATCCTAGCTATACACTTCCATTGGTTCCTCATCCAGCTACTCTTTCCTCAGGGAGGGATGTATTCCCTAATGAGGTCAGTTCGTGCTATGTCTACAATCGAATATAGAGAGGAAGCAGAAGAATGAGAAAAGAATTGGAGTGCGACCAGTGTAGATGCATCTCCTTGTGAAGCCCAACCGGTGTAGCCAAGTCTCCACTAAGATGTGCAGGCATTTTTGGTGGAAACTCGGACCATTGTGGTCGTATTTGTATTTAGTGGCTTCTTATTTGAATTGTCTTTATAATTTTCTGGCACTGCATTCATATCTTTGTGCCTCGACTGATATATCATCTTTTATTCCGTCCTTTTTTTGAGGTCTGGGAAAAAAATGTGTCAGCAGATCCTTCCCTCATCCAAAGCGACTATTGCAACCCCAATCTCTCTCGTCTTTAGACGTCAATGCTGCAAAGAAAAGGATAGAAACACGCTACCAAGATGGATTGCCCTTTGCAGCCCCATGCAAGTCGAGCTAAGTGCAAAGTGCATGTGTCCAAAATTGGTTCACTGATGCAGAGTTGTACGAATGACACCAAGTGTTCTACTTAGGCAAATATGAGTTGATTTCCCAAATATGGTCTTATGGAACCCAAATATTTTAGTCAAAGACCTGAAGAGTCTAAATTACAATTCCTAACTAGGCTCCTTACAATGATAGTTAAAGGCCATAATCAAGCTCCATCCTTTAGATTATTCCTAATCTTTAGTTCTAGAAATCAAACTTATTCTGAAAAATGCTAATGCAAATGCAACAATGATTTTTGTGAAGTATATTTTCTGAATTTTACTCATTTTTATGGATTATAAAGCTTTTGTAATTTTTTGAATTTTAAGACGTTGTATTTTTTATGGATTTTTCAATTTTTATAAACAAGCATATGTACAAGAATTTTACAGGATATATTACCCATATTTTATTTGGATAAAATAACAAATGTATTTTACAATTTTTTATATGTAGGGAATTTTACAAGGATTAAATGATTTTTACATATATTTTTAATAGGATTTTAAATAAGTATTATACATATTAAAAACATATTTTAAATAAATAATTAAATTAAGTATTTTAAATAAAGATTTTAGACATATTTTACTTATTTATAAGGATTTTATAAATAATATATAAATAAATAGATATATAGATGGATTTTGAATTAACCCTCACCCACTTTTAGTGGATTTTATAGATATAGAAAATACAGAAAAGTACGAGTTATGGACGCAAGTATATATACAATATATACGCACCCCCTATACTTAGCTTGTGCTATGTCCTCATAGCATCAAAAGAGAAAAAGGAGGACATAACTCATGCTAAGTAAAAGTGGGTGAAAAAGAATGAAAGAGCAAAAGTTAGTTGACCCTCCTGTACTTACGATCAGGTCATCGTAAGTATAGTGGAAGACAAAATTGAGGTGACTGAAGGAAAAGAATATACAACGAAGGAACAAGAGAAATAGAGAAACGAGATTAACGAAATCACTCGATCCCCCTATACTTAGGATAAGGCATCCTAAGTATAGAAAAGAATGTGGCCAAAAATTGGGGACCAGTGATTCGTGGAAAGGAAAGGATATACAAGAGAAAAATAAAAAGAACAAAATCGAAGACGCTAATCAACGGGCAATCATTCCCCCTATACTTATGATCTGGTATCTTAAGCATAAAAGACAAGAAAAAAAACGGAGATGATTGTGGTCTACGAAGAATTTACAGGTGGTGGTGTACTCCAAAAATCGAATGGCTCAAACGTCTCTGCACAGGACACAATGAAGTGGAAGAGTAGTCATGAGTCCTGTACAAACTAGATCACTTAAAATAAGGTCATATTGAATTTTCTGCTTTTTATGTGCGTACCGATCCTTGGCTGAACAAGTAGAGCCTCCTCTGTAAGTGAACTCTGTACGTGGCATAGCCCTCTTTTCTGAAATATGCATCTCTGGAGTCGGACTACAGAAGATGTCTATTCGTGTAACCATTACACCATCCGACTCTCTATGTGGAATAGACTTTATGATATGTGCTATATAATCGGCTGACTCACTTGCTGGAATATATGTACTCTCAATTTGCAACACTGAGATGTCTACTGCTACTAATTGCTCATATGGATCTGGTGTAATCTGTATATCTGTATGAGAACAATCATATGCAAAACTAGGTACCATATGATCTACCCTATCCTCCTGTAGGATATTGTAGGTATCAAGATAAACGCTCTCAAGATCAAGAGACTGTGACTCAACTATTTTCTGACAATCCTCTGCAAGGCTGGAGTCCTCTGAAGTATATGACAATACTGATCTAGGACTGCTACATTCTTTCCTTATCTCAATGTGTATCTATCCACAGTCTATACGGAATGATACTCTCCCAGCGTCATAGTCAAAGAGTGCTCTTGCTGTCTGCAAGAAGGGTCTCCCGAGAATGATTGGAGCAAGATGTAACTGTGTTGGTCACGTCATGTCTAGGACAATAAGGTCTACTGGAAATTGCAAGCCCTGAACGGTTACGATAATGTTCCTCAGCACACCTCTAGGTCTCTTCACAGATCGATCTGCAAACTGAAGTATCACTCATGATTTGTAGAGAGGACCTAGCTTGAGCTTATCAAGAAAAGAGGATGGAAGTAAATTGATAGAGGAACCATTATCTAAGAGAGTATAATGGAATGCGGCATCTTCAATTTGACAAGTGACATAGTGAGCTTTAGAATCTTTCTTTTTCTTGGGTACCTTATTCTGAACAGAACACGAAGTTGCCTTGGTCAATATATGCTTCTCAACTCGTGGTCTCTTCTTCCTACGCGTGGTACATCTATTTTTCAACTGATTCTTGAGCGTAGGAAAATGATCCAAGGCATCGTGAAGTGGAATCTTCAGGAATATGTGATCTTTCAATAATCAGGAATATGTGATCTTTCAATAACCTCTCGGTCTCTGGAGTAACACCATTCTTTTTGGTAATTTTCTTTCCTTTTCCAAACAAGGCATCAGGAAAAAGAACAATTGCAGGAATGACAAAATCATCATCTTTATTCATATCAGAAGTGGAATCAACGTGTACATCAAGAGTTTCAGAATTATGTACAAAACTCTCTCAAACAGGGAAAGAAACAGAATTATCGGGAGTATCTGCATGGTCTGGCATGATATCATCATCTGACTCGCCCATGTCCATGTCGACTGTCTCCGCATCGCTCCCCTCTCTGATCATCAATTTGGACATTATGATGGTCTTCATCATCGTGGTGGTCCTCCTCCTCAGCATCAGATTGTGTGTGATCAAGATCATCATGGATTGGCTCTCGCTCCTCATCATGCACCCTCTCCTCTGCTCTATCAGGTGCTCGTGGTGATCTATCGCTCATCAGACGAATGAAGTTATATAAAAAGTTAAGAAAAGAGATCGTACCTGTAGTGATGTCTACCTGATCTGAATACCTCCTCTTGTTGTTCAGATTCATCTGAGGCTGGGTTGGGAGAGTGCTCTTGGGCGTGGTTAACTCATCCAGACGATGGTTAACCCGCTCCATCTTTGTCCTATGTGCAGTATGGAGTGTTCTCAACATATCCATGATCTGGTTTAATGCCAGGGCTTGTGAAGACATCTCAGACTCTATGTGGTGACCCTGGCTGTCTAAGCTCTCCTGCCTAGGAGTGTGTTGCTGTGAGGTATAAGGCTGAGGAAATATCTGTGGTGTGAAGGAAGGCTGCTGCTAGTGTTGGTAATGATGTGTCTGTGAATGTGTAGCAGGATACTGAAAAGAATGTGGTCTCTAATGTGCATGCTGGTGAGATTGTTGCTGCATGTAAGGCTGTCGGTGCTAAAAATGTGGACGCCCATGCTACGGATGACTATACTGCTGCTGCTGCTGCTGATGATGATGATGTACACTTGGTTGCTGAATCAGAGTGTACCATATTCTGTTGATCTCAAGAGTGGCTTGAGGCTCAACATTGATGACTACAGACTGGTGATTTGACCGGAATTGGCATGAGTCTGGTCCTCTTACTAATCAATCTATCGAGTCTCTGGCTCGCTCCGAATGAAATAGATCTATCGGGTGGGCGAAGCGGGTAAAGATCTCCGTGCAGGTTGTGAAGTCGAAGAAGCTTGAGCCTGCTGATATTGAAGTTGCAGTTCTATTACCTTCTTCATAAGATCACTCATCTGCTCAGGCAGAGATGAGATTTTCTCCAACTCTCGCAGCGGTTGCAAGTCCTGAACTTGTTTTTGAATCACATCCACCAATGTTAACTTCTTGCTGATAAAACCCATGTCGGTATTGGATTCAAAGTCTGAAATGTTTGCTACCTTATGATGCTCTAGTCGTACTGTAGCTAAGGGGCCTTCTTGAATGCCCGAGTAGAGTCTACGACTCTCGAGTTTTCTACCATCCCTTCGAAGATGGACCAGGCAGACTCGGCATCCCAATTTAGATAGCTTCCGCCACATGCGGCACTCACAAGTCCCTGAATATCTGGATGGAGTCCTCCAAAGTAGTTCTGTATAAGCACCTTCATCGGTATCTCATGATGAGGACATCTCTCGGTAAGATCCTTGAATCGATCCCATGCCTCATGGAAAGATTCATTTAGTAATTGCGTAAAGTTGGAGATCTGATTCCTTATCATGTTCGTCCATCCCAGAGGAAATATTTATGTAGGAATGTGGACTTCAGATCATCCCATGTAGAAATCTCCCGACCTAAGTGACTAAACCAGTAGAGAGCCTTATCTGCTAAGGTGAAGGGAAAGGCCTTGAGGCGAACATCCTCCTGCGTAACTCCTGAGTAACTAGCCGTATCACAAATCATCTCAAACTGTTGCAAAAAGGTAAACGACTCCTCTTTAGTGTTCTCATATAACTTAGGAAGTAAAGAGATAAAGCACGGTCTCAGCTCGTATGACCCTTGATCCGACTGTAGACGAATCCAGTAGTGTAGCATCCTAGCTTGGATCATACTCATCTCGTAGAGTAGCGGGAACCACTGCAGGTGCTAATGGATTCCCGGCTACTGCTCTCAGCGCGGTGATCTCAGCTCGCAACTCGTTCTATGTTCTGAATTGGTCTCGGATTTGAATATTCATCAGTTGTAGTGTATCGAGAATCCTGGTTGTGATATCTGCAGCTGGATCCGGTCTTCCATCAGCATGATGTTCCTCAGCTAGCCGCTCCTCTGTTGGTCCTTTTCCACAAGCCATATTCTTCAAATCTTCTGGAAAGGAAAACTTCTTGTGAGAACTCAGAGAAAAATCGGCTCGAGAAAGTGATGATAGATTGAGGCAGGGGTCTGCCTCAAAAGACGGGCTGGGAGGAGAGGGAGTCTGGGTTTGACTCTCCTTGAGATTAGATGGGATCAACTCGGGAAGAGGGTCTTCCCGAGTTTGTGTAAATGTACGACGAATGGTGAAAGATTGATAGCTCACGGAGTCTGAGAAAAAGAGACGTCGAGTCGTCATCTTCAATATCAAGAGAGTAATCTGGAGAGCACTTGTCAAATCAAGAGAGATGGGAGAAGGTGTATAAGATGCGGTAACTCACTACTCACAAGCAAACATAAAGCAAACCCTGCATTCACCAACTTGTCAGTTTTAGGGTTATTTTGGCATACAAGTACATTCACCAATTATCGTGAGCTGATAGGTGCCCGAAATTTCCTCGCAACACTGTCCCGAGCCTTTACAGAAAACCACTTGTTCCTAGCCAGTATGGGAGCAAGTACGGACCGTTTCCGATTACCCATGTTACTTGAGGATGGAGCCTTACGTAATGTCCTTTAAACCCCCCACTCTGCTAAGTAAACTCGGACCATTTTTGGCTATCCGAGTGTACCCACTGAAGAACAGTGATCACATGTATAGACTAAGTAGTATCTTAAAGGAAACATAGACTTTGGTTCTAGCCTTAAGTTTGTCCCTCACTCATAATATCTGGAAATATACCTGCAGTCGAAGTGCGGGGATTGCTCTCCCAAATCAAATAATCCTTACATTTTTTTAAAGTCAGATACTTAGGCAGTCCTAATTTTATTTTTGGTTTTATCTTTTTTGGATCTTTTTCAGACAAGCATCTAATGAATGTCTTTATTTTTTTATAAATCCTAAAAACATGCACCTAGGTTGCGAGTCCTAAAACTATCTACAAAGGCAAAATCAGAAACACCTAAGCCGACACCTAGCCTCGTGAAAAATCGCGGAAAACCAGCAATGTGAGATAAATCGCGGTGGGTGCCCTGCTCCCCCGAATGCATGACACTCGGTGAAGCAGACCCCAAGAAAAAGGGAGGGGAGGTACAAGTCGGGATGGCCTTACGAGGTCCCTTTCTATAAAATACAAAAACACGGGCAAGTGCCCCTTCTTTTTTTATATTATTTTTTTTACAAAAATATTACAAGATAAATCCTAACTAATTCTTCCCTCAGCAACTGACTCGTGAGAGAAAGGATCAGTCTTTGCACTTTCAAGTACTTCGACTTCTAAGAAAGTTAGTTGAACCTTTAGGCCCTGCAAAGATTAGTTAGGAAAAAGAAGAAGCACATAGAAAGCCATACAATTAAAAATTCAAAGAAACATGAAAACCATAAAAAACGAAAAGAAAGCCGTAAATCAAATACCAATCAAAAATTGAGAAATAAATAGAATTTGTAAAACAAAGAACATCAATAATTTTCAAAATTAAAATAAAAATACGATGTAAAAATAATGCCTCCCCGGCAACAGCGCCATTTTGAAAACATGGATCCGACCTGTGGTTAATAATAATGTCAGTGTAGAAAACCTCAAAGAGGGATCTGCGTAGATCAAACAAAAATCAACAAAAATAGGAGAGAGAGAGAGTGAGTGAAGTGAAAAAGTTCCTCTCTCCTATTTTTGTCTACACTACTTATTTTACCAGGTAAGTGTGCTTCGGTCGAACTCAAGGAGGCAGAATATTAAAACCTTGGCTTTTGATACAAGAATGAAATATAAAAAATATTCTCTTTATTCTTGATTTTACAAAAAAGACTCAAAAATTAACTCAAAACTAACTCACGATTGCAATCAAATCGATACGACAAAGCAATGAAAAATCACGTAAAAATATAAGAAAAGTATCTTGAGTAGTTATGAAGCTACCCTAAAGAAATTGCAGAAAAATACAACAAAAATGAGGTCCAAACAACCCCTACAAGCCATGGGTATAACTGCAAAACAATGTTTTATGTTCTGTTACGAAAAGGTCCTTGGCATGGATTGAAATGGAAAGAAAATAAAGTTTATTACGTGTATGTCCCTACGTGGTGACCTAAATGTAATTTTTGGAAAGTTTGAAGCACTTCTAATATTTTCGAAACTAGATGGGTTTATGAAGCAAAATTTCCATCGTTTCACGATCAAGGGATGTGATTAGAAGGCACGGACGATTCTGGAGTGTCAGATGAGGACACATGTCAGCCGCTTGTAGCTCGCGTGTTCTTGAGGCATTCTTCCTGATCTTGAGTAGCTGGCGTAGACGTCTTCTTCTCAGAATTATTCACGACGGTCGACGTCGATCTTTGGCCTCCGGCAAGGCCAGAGGAGTGTCTCCTACACCCCTCGAGCTCACCTGCGGTGGCACTCCATCGTAAGTGATGGAGATCGACGACAAATCGTTCTTGAAGAGGGTCGGTTCGAATGAACCTGGAAGTTGGAATGAAGGTGATGAAACTTTGAGCTTCTTGGATCTTTGATGCTCTAGATGATGTTTTAATGGCTCCCAATGAACAATGGACCTGCAATTAACATTTATATGCTCGATTTGCAGTGGAAATCAGCCAAAAATTATGGATTTGCAAGTTATAAAATATGTTTGCAGAAAATGTGAACAATGTAAATATGAATAATGAAAACAAATTTAAATGGATTCGAAGTGGATTTGAGGATTGAAATTGATATGCGTCTAAAATGATGTACCTAACGACGCTAAACACTGCACGAGATTTGAGAAAGAAAAGGTGAAAGATGGATGAATGTTCTGGGAATTGAAGTGTATTACCTCAGGTTGTCGCTCGACGACTGATCTTTGCCGGAGCTCCACGCACACGAAGCGGCGATGCAAGGTGGTTGGCCACCCTGGAACTCTCCTCCGACGGTCCTTCTTCCACACGGGGCGGCTCTCAGGTGTTGTCACACCTTAGGTGGCCGGAACAATGCTAGGAAGATAGGTGATCAGCTAGGTATCTGGAATTGGAGGTAGTTAGGACTGAGTTAGTTCTGAATGGTCGATGTTCAAGGTTTCTTATAGGACGATCGAAGGGAAGTTAGGTATAGATCAATGGTCGGAATGGATTAGGGTTGTTAGGAGAGGAAGATGGAAGGTTTGGATCGAAGGAAGAGGTTAGAATGGGCGCGGAAAAATGTGGTGAAGAGAAGGCATTGGAACAGAAGCTAACAACATCTTGACGGGGAAGAAGCACCATGTGCTGGCCAGATGATGAATATATATTATAAATTATGTAATAAATATTAAACGACGTTATTTTAAATAGGTATAAAAATAAAAAATATATATAATTAAATTATCTAAATTATGGTATAATTATTTTTTATAGATAATAAATATTGTAAGAAATATACATATTGTATTAATAAATAAGTATAAATAATAATTAATAAATAGGTTTTGGATTTTTAATTTAATAAATAAATAACTAAATATTAATTTTATATTTTCTTGATTATTAGAATAATAAATAAGGTCTTTATGAATTTTTATGGATTTTAATAAATTAATTTAGATATATTAATAAATACAGGGTATAAGTCATGTAGTTCAATTTCATCTATAAATTAGGCAGTTGCATTCTATTAAAATAATAAATAAGCTCGAAAAATTCTGAAATAAATCATGGTTAAAATACAATATCACGAACATAATTAAAAATTATAAAATTAATAAAATTATAATAGTGTGTTCTAAATAAAATAAATAACCCAAAAACCATGTTGTCATTAGTTCCCAAAGAAACTTTTTGCAAACGGGCTCCAATTTTAATGAAATCACCTCCATTAATTAGAGGATATTATTTTATGAGCTTTGAAGGTGAGTAGAGTGAAATTGGAGTTCAGATGAGAAAGTTATGATGTTCGTAAGTTGAGAATTTGTCAATTTGAGAGTTGGATTTCTTGGCATATATTCAAGATAATATTTTTACTTATTTTTATATTTTTATATACATTTTTAGAAATAATTAGGAAAAGCGTTTGGTGAAAAATAAACACATATGAATTAGTTGAAAATCAATGAAGATTTGATATTTATTTGATAAATAGTGAAGAATGTGTGGAGTGTATATTTATATTTTTATGATTTTCTTTCTTTATCTCCCCCTACTTGTTTGTTTGTCCACCAACCTATGTTGACTTGGTCTCGGGGATTAGGTTATATAAATATATCTTGCGGCTATATTTATATTTTATAACTCATATTGTACATATATACATATTTACAATCTGCCTTCTTTTCTTTTCTTTATTTTTATTCTTTTATTTATTTATATATTTTTGATGCATAAAAGTGCATTTTTATTCATGACTGAGGTTTTGATAAAAGATGGGAATTAATGGATATTTATACGTATTTGTTAAGGGTTTTAAGACAAAATACGACATAAATGTTAATGAATCATAGATTCATCAGTACGACCGAATGGCATTCGACTGACCCTACTAGTGTCTGCTCAGACAGGTCATTTAGTGTTCATTGTTCCAAAAATCCTTCATCTCCTAAATTTTGGTTAGAGGTTGGAGCAACGACTCTACAAAGAACAATGGATCCAGATGATACACTATCATCTGTTGCGGCTGGGGTGACGGTGGTGCTAGGCTTGGGGCCTACACGTAATGCATGTGTTGGATAGAAGATGGCTGCTCTGGACTCTTATGATGATTCCTTTAGCTCGGTAGAAGTCGTGGCAGATGAGCTCACAGATTGGTATTTGCTAATGGTGCTTACCAAGAGTTCCAGATGCTTGGTGAACTAGTCCAATTTTTCCAGGTTCTTGGTTCAATCACATATAACTTGTCACGGTCTTATGATCATTTTTCAATGATGTCTACATTTGACAGGTGGCTTCCAATAGTGCTGAGATTGGAGCTCTCATCCCTGTCCTCTTCCTAAAATGCCACCATGTTGATAGGCCTGTGGTGGATCTACGGTTGTTTTGATATGCATGAGATGAAGACACATCAGCCACTCCTTTAGCCATTTCTTCAAAGATATTGTAGACAACATATTCATCTTTGCTGAAGTGAGATTCACTAGATGTGGCGTCTAGCGGCCTATGGATTTCTTGGTTAAGCCCTAAAGAAGTGTTAGACTAGATTGGTCCTCGGAATGTCACGATGGGGGGATATTTCTTTTAAATCTTTAAACCTCTTCCATGCTTCATGAATGGACTCGTGCAGCAATTGGGATAAGTTCGAGATGTGCATACACAATTGGTTCAAAAGATTGAGAGGGTAAAACATATGGAGGAATGCAGATTTGAGCACTTCCTAGGTTGTCTCTACCTTCCCTAAATGATTTATCTAATAGAGATCCTTGTCCTAAAGGCTGAAGGGAAAGGCAATCATCTTGTCTTCACCTAATGAGATGTTAGGGTAGTGAGTGGGCCGCAGATGCAACCAAACTGTTGGATATGGATATACGGTTCCTCATTCGTGTCCCGTGTAATGAGGGAAGAAGATATAAGAGTTGTAACTTCAGCTCGAAATGTCTGTGGATCGGTGGAATATGGATCCACTCTTTCATCTGGCCAGTGCTAGGATTTTAAGTCTCCTTCAATATAGGCTTGGGAGACTCTCTTATTTCCTCATCTTCCCCTCCATGGGATCCATCTTCCTGTTCTTCTCCTCCTATTCCTCCTCTTCTATTTTCTATGTATTTCCTCAGCTCCAGTAACATCTCCTAAAAGGCAACCTAAGTGTTGACCTACGCAGTCAGTTGTTCTTGAATCGCCTGTATAGAGGAAAACATATGAGCATTGACTTCATTTTGCTCAACTTGTCTTGCCTTCTCCTTCAGTAGAGCCATCTCTAAATCAGACTCAGAGTCTACAGAATCCTGATTGAGTTGCAGATCTGCATGAGGAAATGAATTCCCATCACTCTAGAATGGTGCACCAGATGTGCAGAGATGCTCATGATTAATGTTAATTCTGAGGTTTATTGAATCAAAAAATGTATATGGATACAAGTTGATATCCATCCACAAAAGGGGAATATTGGGACAAGAGTGATCCCAGTTTATTTGAGATGTAGAAGATGGGGATGCTGGAGAGTGGCTTGTAAAGTTCAAACCAGTCTCTCTACAATCTCCTTGAATTATTGGAGATGACAAGGTCATGAAATTGATGTGGTCGTCTACAGAGTCTAGACTAAGCCAACCAAGAACCGATGTCTTGAGACATAAAAGAAGTAGAGATGAAGAATAATGAGCACGTAGTAAAACAAGGAATATAATGAAGAAAAAAATGAGAAAAGGTTCAAATTAGTAAAATGAAAAATGGAATGACACAAGAAGTAGAAAGAAAATGTGTAAGTGTACGGGACTATGATCTTTGACTTAAATATAGATCCAAGCAAGACACCAAAGCAAATGGATTCACCAACATACACAAATGAATCCATAAAATTTCAACTATTTTTATCTTGTTAATTTTATTGTATTTTGGGTAATATTTTAGCAAGTCCTTATCGGCTAACCCTATAGGAAAGTGAGTACAACCAAACAAGTTTCTTGTACTTCTCACTTTCTTTATAACATGTAGAATGTACTTTTTAAGAGAATCCTTGCTATTCAGTCTGGATCCAGTACTAAGCTAAAGAATAGATGAGGAAGCTGATAGGAGAAACCGTTACCTTCCCTTGGAGGGGTACTCGATCGTGATATGATGAGACAAGAACATGTCATAGCAGTTCCCATATACTCAATATTTCAGACTAAGCCTGCAAGCAAACTCATCCCTACTTGCCCACGCACTAATAGAAGCGCCAATACTTCATGAATCCAGTTAACAATAAGGCAATACCCAAGCTGGGATTTTAGCTCTGATTCCTAGGGTCATGCATCACTCTGTCTGGAATGTACATGAAAATAATGTGAGATTTATGAACCCATTACAATAAAGTCCATTACAGATTTTAAATATGTTCAAAGATTTTTTAGCAGTCCTCTTTTTAATTTTGTATTTTCACTTTTTGAGTATTTTTCAGAAAATAGAGGGAGAACGAACAAAGCAATGCAAGTCAACACAATGATGGAATGATCACCACTATGTTTGAATGATGAATGCCTAGTCAGAATTACTTACAACACTTCCCAACACTCTTCATGAAGGATGCTAGACAGATCTAAATTACACTACATGAGATGCAAGTCACTTGAAATAACCCTAAGTAGGAATTGCCATGAACATGAACAACCATATTAGTTTGAGTAAGTCCAAGTGCATTAGATTATAGGCACATGCAAATAAATAGGCTTAGGACCTGGTTACCGAGTCAAGTAATCCTAAGACTATGGGCTCAATCAACTAAGATGTAAATAGGAAAAAGTCAGAAAACATAAATCACGAGAAACAAATAGAAACAAAGGAAAAATAGGGAGAATAGAATTGAGAATGCGGTGAAAACACGAGGAAATTGAATGTGCCCCCAAGTGAACAGTCTCTTTGTAAAATAAGCCTGATTAAAGTCCGAGTGTCATGAGAGTATTCCCATGTATTATTAGAACAATAATATGTCTCTCTCTTACAAAATAAAACTAAAACTAAAAATCTACACTATACCAATTTGCATCTCTCTCTCCTTGTCTTCTTCTTGCTCTCTCCTATTAGCTTGGTCAGAAATGCCAATCTCCAACTCATGAGGCTGAACATGTCCTCCTAAGAAATCCTCCACAATTGGCAGACCCTTGCAGAAAAGTCAATAAAAGAGAGTGGTCATAACAGATAAACAGTTAGTGAATAAAAAAGAAATAGAGACATAAAATCATATATCTAATATATGTAAACTAACCTACGTGGTGCTCCCTGGCTATGATTCCATTTGATAATATAGCAAGGATATTGGTACCAAGGTCCAGTCTTGGAGAGTTGTTGGTGTCCGATAAGTCAGATCCAGTAATCACTGTATCGACTTCTCTCTCGGTGCACGACACCTAATCCCAGCTAAATCAATAATAAATACACGAATAGTATATGCAATGAATAAATTATGGGTAGGAATTTATTATACCCTACAAAATGTGTTTATAGTATGCAAGTGTGGGGGTCAAACCACTAGTAATCGAGTTTTTGAGAGCAGTAAAATGAATATGTTGGTATAGAAAACTGCTCGAAAACAAAATCTTGATTAATCAAACAAAAATCAATAAAATAGGAGAGAGAGAGAGAAAAGAGTGAAGAAGAATAAGTCAGCTCTCTCCTATTTTATCTACACTAATTATTAACCAGGTAAGTGTCCCTGGGTTGAACTCAAGAAATAGAACAACAATACTTAGATTTTTGAGAAAAAATACATTTTGGTAATTTTTAATCTCTTCTCGAAGAAAAGGAGAATCTCTTTTTATTGGTTTTGATTTTTGTGATTTTTATTTGATTTATATCTTTTCCAATTTTTATTTAATTATCAAAGGGATATTTTTTCAAATAAAAGTGATCTACGATATAGTATAACGTGGTAGATATATGTAGAATGATACTATATATTAGATCCACGAAAAACTCGAGCAACGAGCTCGAAGACAAAACTCAAGCAAAATTCAAAATGGATGCAAAGTTTGAAAAAAAAATCAAATCAAACACACGATGAAAATCGTCAAAAATGTACAAAACCTCGCTAGGGTAGTTGCATAATTAACCAAGACAAATCGATGAAAATAATGTCAAAAAGATGTCCAAATGATCTATACAATACAAGGGTAGATCTGCAAAGAAAATAAAAGAAAAGGTTTACAGTTTGGTCCCTAGAAGGGACAAAAAAGTAACGAAAAGAATTTTTTCTTACATTTTGGTCCTCGTGTGGGGACCTAAATGTAATATCTGGAAACTTTGAGGCGCGGATGAATCTTGGATCTTCGTTGGGCACTTTTGTAAATGTTCCACCTATTCGCCAAATAACAGTCATGATTAGATTGTGGTGGTCCATCTGGATTTTCTAATGTAGACATGTGTCACCAGACTATAGAGTTTGGTGTTCTTACCCCTGTTCTACCCCAACTGAAAAGCTGCAGCGATGGTTTCCTCCTAGCATCGATCGCATCTCTTGTAGGGTGATGAATCTCGTATTCATCATGCTAAAATTGGTCATTTAGGCTCTGTTCCCCAACATTCACTTGTAATTAATCATTAATAGAGCATTATTAGCCATCATACATGTGTAAATAGTATCTGCATTTCATCATGCATAATTGCATTTAAAATCCAAAGTGTAAATTAGCCTAAAAAGCCACTAACTTCTCACTTTTGTAAATAATTCATCCTAACTCCGATTGACCCAAAACTACCTCCATTGTGTAGATATTACTAACCTTATTAAATAAAAATACAAAAAAACTACTAACTCCAATAAGTGTCAAATAATCCCAAAGTCTAATTTCACATCTGACGGACTAAAACAAGCATATCTCCCACATACAGTTTCCAATTTTGGTATACTCACTTTTAAAGTACTCCATTTTCAAATACCTTCAAAACAAGACCAATTTCGTAAAATTCGGAGCTCATTTGTGAAAGTTGGGTTTTGGGCCTCTTTTGCACATTTTGACTTTTTGCTATTTTTGACCTCAGTTTTTATGTCCTTAATTAACTCTTTTAATTTTATTTCTTATTCATTTGTGTTCTTTGATGAATGTTATATTAAGCGACATAAAAATCCAAATCCAGATTAAAATTGAAAGCAAAGAAACTGACCAAGTCCAAGTGTCTATTATTGGTCTGTACAAAAGTTGTGTGATTCTGACTTCTATTTTATTTTCCTATTTTCTTATTTATTAAAAATTCAAAAAAATTAGATTAATGTGTAAATAATTTTTTGTATTTTATCGTATTTTTTCTATAATTTTTATCCCCTCTAAAACCACCAAAAAAATACAAAATCCCCAAAAGTTGGTTTCTCAATACACATGGAGAGGCACCAAAAATACCACTTCACACAGTTGATCTCTTTTCTCCCAGGACGTTCATGAAAGTTGTATATCTCGTCGAGACAAACAACTTTTGTGAAGAAAATTTTTCGATCCGAGGTATCCTTCTATTTCTTTTATATTTTTCATTATAATTAAATTTTGAAATTTTTTTGGAGTGCCACGTGGCAGCCCCTGGGCGTGCCACGTGGCACCCCGTTTTATTCACTCACGCCACCCCCGGGTCACGTGCCCAGAACGTGACACCATCTTCCTCCTTCCCCAGCCGTTCTCCCTTCACCCCCCTCCTATAACGCACATGATCTAGCCGCGCCTCCCGAGCTCCGCCCATTACTCCTCGCCCATGTAACGCTCGCTACCCACACCTCCGGCCGTTACACCCAGCCCTCTATAAATCTCCGCTACCCGCCTCCTCTCAGGCCATCCGCCTTTCCCCTGACGGCTGGTGACAACAGCCAACCGGCGTGATTCACAGGGCTCGTCCCTGTGCACCTGCTCCTCCGTGAGCAACAAAGCTTCTGGAGCTCGCCGGCTCCATTGAGGCGAGCATCGGAAGAGAGCCCTGCTCCTCCCGCCCTCAAGCACCCTCGCTGCACACCGAGCGCCTCCGCCTCGACCAGCTCGCCCAGCCGCATCCCCGCCTCGCAGACTGCCCACGCGGTGCCTCCTTCCCATCCGCACCCGCCACCGCTCGACTGTGTGTCGACCGAGTTCTCGAGCTCCGCCTCCATTCACCTCCGCCCTCGCACCGTGTGTCGGCCGAGGGGCGGCACCACCACCTTGGCCGGTCTCGGCCACTGCCTCCGCCGTGCATCGGCCGCCTCTCCGCTCCGCCTTGGCCCTAGCCCTCCGACCGACCAAGGAGCCGTCAAGCTCCACCGCCTTCCGCGCCTCACCGGCTTCGCCAGCAGCACCACCGCGCCACCTCCGCCTCGCGGTCATCAACCGCGCACGCACGGCCGATGCCTCCGCCCCCGTCGCGTCTCCGCCTATGCACAGCTGAGCCCTGATCCAACGGCCCAGGATCAGCCATATGCCCCCCAAGCCTCGGTCCCAGCCTCGAGGCTCGGGGCCCCCGAAGCTCCATTCGCCGCCACGTAGGCTTGGGCATCCGAGCCTGAGCTCCACTGCCCGAACCTCAGGCTTGGTGCTCCCGAGCCGTAGCCTCCACCTCCAAGCCTCGGCGCACGTGCTTTGCACGTGTGTTTGGGGGCAAATTGCATCAAGGCCCTCGGAACTTTTAGGATTTACATTTATACCCCCGCCTGGGGTAAATTTCACTAGGGACCCTCAAGTTTTTATTAATTACATATAAGTCCTCCCATGGAACTCTTTGCAAGAAAAAACTTTTTTTATTTACATTTTAGTCCCTGGAATTTCATTCTAACATATCTTTTTCATATGAACTCCGATTTTAGCGTACAATATGTCATTTTGAAGCTATTTTCATGCTCTACCATTTAGCATAGTTTGTGAACAAATCTGAGGGTGTTTACTGGATATTATCATTTGTGAACTTTTGATGACATATGCAGGCTAAAGTTTGACGTATTGTGTCCTTTTAAGATATTCATCATTTATTTTGAAGGACTTTGATTTACGCAATAATGAGATTGATCTAAGATATGAGGACTTAATTTGTGCAGGGGTTAAATGAAGGAGACTGAGTAGATGTATTGACTTGTGGACTGCAACTTTTCTTGAGATTAAAATTAGAAATATTTAAAGATAAAATCATTGCAGGATTAATATGAGATCTATTCACTCTTATTTGCATTAGGAATTAATTTGATAAATCTTGCTGAATTTGATATTAATTGATATGTAATTTCATTTTGAGGATATTCATTATTTTTATTTAGATTAAACATCACTAAAAATCGCAGATCCTGGGCATAATTCGCTCTGTTTATTTTCCTTGCATCACTTTACATCTCCATCATTGCATTGTATATTTTTGCAACACATAAATTAATCGAGCATTTATTAATTATTTAATTTGATTTTAGGCCACGCAACTAAGAATCAACATTCCCTGAGTTCGACCTTGGTACACTTGCCAAGTAAAAATACTCCACAACATTCAAAGATTGTGGTTTTTGATCGACCGAAATTTACTTCCTATACTACAATTCATCAATATTAAAGAGGTGGATTTCATGCTCATCAATGGCGCCGTTGCCGAGGAACGACGAATTTTTAGGGTTTTAAATCATTTTTGTAATTAATTTTTGCGAAATTAATTTTTGTGACATTTTTTTCTTTCTTTTGATACTAACCGCACTCTCTTTCTTCGCAGATTACTCAGAGATAATTTTGGATATAAATCAAGGACCTGCGAAGAAGACTAATTTGTATTTAATTTTTGTAAGAGAGAGTTAGCATAGATTTAATTTTCCGCAATATTCTCAGGGTCCCTCTCTTTGAACCTTTGTAATAATACAGACTGAACAATTTCTGTGGTGTGCCGGGTCTGTTTCAACCCCTTCTGTGTGGTTGGGACCCGAATTGAGTGGCGTAGGACTTAGGCACATATACGCTTATTTTTCTATCATTGATTGTGCTCGTAATTCTTAGGCCACACTCTCACTAATATACGCACTATAGATCGTTCAACATTAGCCAAATTCTGAAATCAATTCTTCCCGCTAATAGAACTATCTGTTTAGGGCGTTTTTCATCTGTGCATATCATTTAGTGTAAATTTTAAGTCCTTGTACTGCATCCCGCATGAAGAACGTGAGGAGTCACTGTAAGTCTTTCTCTTAAGCATGCATCATTGATTTACGTTTGCATTGGCTTTTCCGATTTTCCTTCCTCGAGTTTTACAACTTAGGACTTAAAGGAATTGGGACTGTTCGGTGGGCGTGAATTTTTGTGCTCACATAAACTACAGTGATAACCTTAACTTAAAACTGGGACTGCTAATCTAGGTGACTGTTAATAAACTGATCTAAAATCAACCTGTGTTTGGTGGAGAGAAACCCACTCATTGTTTGTAAGGACTAGAACGCACACTTAGATAAGAACCCAAAACCGAAGTGGTTCATTCGGACTACTGATTTTAAAAACAATTAGCTACTTTTCAGTGAGGGTCTCAGGTAGTCGTTTACGGTCCGTCTTCCCTTAGCAGAGTAGGTGGTCTAGAGGACACTGCGAAAGGCTCCGTCCTCAGTTAACACGGGTAGCCGTTTAAACGGTCCGTACTTACACCTATACTGGCTGAAAGTAGGTGTAACTAGTTGTATGAACTCGGGACAGTCTTTGTGAAATATTTTGGCACCTAACAGCTCCGCTTAATTTTTAAGACTGTTTTGTCATTAAATTAAAATTCAAAAGATAAGTGGCCGAACCCTAACGTGCCTTCACCAGTGTTGAGTGGGTGAATCGACGTGTTTGTTTTGTGTTTGATTTGTTTGTGTCAAAGACTTTGCAATTGCAAGCAAATCGTGGTTCGTTAATCATTCCATTCTTTCTTGACAAGATGCCAGCACAGTGGTCTTCTTTTCCGATCTCCACGACCTTGTCCCGATATTCTTCTTCTCACACTCCTCAAGAGAACCTGAGCTTCAAATCAAATTCTCTTCAGCCATCATTCTCTCCCCGCCCATACATCCCACCCTATGACCACACTTCTTCTTAGAATACTCCTCTCTCACATTCTGACAATTTTATGGACACGAGAGAGAAACCAGAATCGAGGATGAACAATAGAGTGACCGATATTGACAACAGAGCACGATTTCCGGTTACTAGGATCTCACAGCATCTTGAACCATTCCCTATTTAGGATGACCATCAATTTTCCTTCGACAATCCATGAGAAAACCAAAGTCAAGGAAATATAACTCATGACCAGACAATAATGTTTAAGAACAATCAATACTCTCTTCGAGGTTACATGCCAGAATAACGACAAATGGAGAATGATTATTCAATCACTAGTCATGAGATGTTTGAGGATGAGATTACTCGGATTAATCATAGAGCAGACACTTTAACAGAGAGAATATATGATCTCATCCAGTCCATGCAGAATTCAGAAGAAGTGAGGCCACCACCATGCGAACCACTAGATTATCATGTGACTCACAATCAGACACAACCACTGACCTCTGACCCCCCCACTGACCATATTACAGAAAATACCAAAAAAATGAAAAATTTGAAAATTCAAAAAAATTGGACAATTCTGAAATGGAAGATTTTGCAAGAGTCTGATCTTAGAGCTTCCATTGATCAAAGCCATAGAATATGTGCCCGATCTTAAGAGATTTGTTAAGAGTCGACTGAACCCCAAAAAGACGGGCAAGAAACGATCAAGAACTCAATATCATGTCACATCTATGGCTAGTTCTTTGGTGATGAATCATAAAATCAAAAGCTGTAAAGTCAAGAGGTTGACTCGGATCACATGTGAAATTGAGGATTCTACATTCACTCATGTTCGGTTAGATGACGACACTACTTTAATTATTCTCCCTAAGTCTGTCTTTGACCAACTCAAACTCGGACAACTCAAAAAGACTAGGGTGATCGTTCAATTACCCGATCGATCTACCAAAAGACCACAAGGGATCGTTTCTGTCGTCGTAAACATCCGAGGTAAAGAACATAAAGTGGACTTTATTGTCCTTGACATTGACCATCCCGGAAGGATCTCTGAGTCTCCGATAACTTTAGGAAAGCCGTTCTTAGCCTCCGCTAAGGCGATTATCGATTGTGAGACTCAGGAAATCAAGTTCCCGAACTCGGACCACGATGAACAAACCCCCAATGACACAACCTGCTCTGAGGAAAATCAACTTGAAACCGACAGTTACATTTCACATTATCAGACATCTCCGCATGATACACTGAGACAAACCCTAGGAGAGCCACCTAAAAGACTAATTGTTGGACAAACTTCAGATTCTCACCACCCTATCACTGCTCCTAGGAAAAATCATGATTTTGGAGCTTATCAGGAATCGGACCAAATTATTGAAGATCAACACGATTATTTGAGTGGTCCAATCTTTGAGTCGGTAGTAATTCACGAGATACTTGAACCATTTAAAGAATTGACTTCGGAAACATCCAATGTCACCAAAATTCATGACCATCCGGATGTGACATCAAAAATCCCAGACATAAAACACAAAATCACAAGAAATTATATCCCTCGACCGAAGCAGTGCATGACCCATCAAGAATTGGTCGACTTTTACGGAGATTCATCTGATGAGGAACTCACGAATGCCACATCAGTTACTCAAGACAGGGAGATGAAGACTGTCCAACTTCCTCCCAGTACTTCTCAAGAAAACAAACCGACCAAGAAAGTCACCTTTGACCTTAGACATCAGGTGATTTCTGAAGAGTCCTCGTCCGGTCCTGATGTGGTTCATCAGATAAGTGCAATAGCTGCAGCTCTGATCCATGGGAACTTACCTCTGATCGACAAAAGTTGGAGATCCTCTACAGAGAACTACTATTCTTCTGAGGACGACTCCGACGATGGCTGGTCTTCTTCATCGGCCCCCTCTTCATCACAATCCACATCTCCATACTATCTCCCTCCACACTCCCGCAAGAAGGTTCATCGCAAACCTCCTTGATCTTGTACATCTGCAAATCTACCCGGTTCCCCATCTATAATTATCCGATTATACTTAGGCTGACATGAGCCTAAGTATAGGGGGACTGCTACCATTGTTTATACATCGTTTATCTTCTTTTATTTTTGTCACATCTATACTCCGTACGAGCTATGTCTACATTTCACTTTGTGCCATGGGGACATAGCACAAGCTAAGTATAGGGGGGTGTGTTTGTATATATTTTATCTACTTTATCCATAGCTCGTACTTTAATCATTTTTATCTAACATCGGGGATGGGTATAAGTAGTGTGTATAGTACCTATTTTTCAAAAAAAAAAACCAAAAAAAACTTTTTGCATTAAAAAAAATCATCACTCATGGTCTTGCATGTCATCAATCATTTCATGCATTCCTTGGTCGATATATTCCTGACATATTCACCATCACTCAAGGCTTGAGGATTTTTGAGGACACTTGATTTCTGAGATCTTGAGATTCTGAGTTAGCCTGCCTTAGTCATTAGGGTTTTGAACTTAATAATCCACACTTCCCTAGTTTGAAAGATTTGAGCGCTATATCGCACTCTTCATCTCTACCTTCAAAAAGAATATGATCAGCACAATCATTCCCACAACTGCATGATTGATGAGATGAGTTGAGATATCACTTGAGGAACTAGGACTAGAGATTTGAGTTTAGACCCGATCTAATGATATTCGAGGATGGGATAAAGTTAATGAAGGCTTCAAAAAATCTAAGTGTCAGCAAAAACCCTCGCCAGTATGTGAACAAGATTCATATGCTATCTTTTTGATATTGACCTAAGTGCCAGGGTGTGATGAAAATTAATGAAAATTGTTGATCAGTGTGCGCCAACTTTTGGTAAAAGCAGTGGAGCTAGCGAACAAAAAAAAGAGAGAAATAGAAATGTAAAGAAAAGCTCTATCATCCAAGTCAAATCTAAATGAGCTTCCACCAATGGCGAGCGCTCCCAAACATTTTCAAAGTCTCCACTTGGACCAAGCGCTAATTAGGACCAAGGAGTCGGGCTGACACCACAAAAAGGGCTCTGCATCGTAAGTGATACAAGTCTGGGTGTTGAAGGTATCTTAGATACTCAAAAGAGACACACCCCGGTGTACTCCCAGAAAAACAAGTGCAGACGACTCCAAATTCTCTTGACGGACACATTGATCAACAAAATAAAATATACTTGTGTTGAGTAATAAGGCACTCGAGAGGCACCTTGTTCCAATGAAAGGGAGAGAAAATCAGACACAATCCTATGCCCTCCATCATCTGGCCGTCCATCTTCACTTTCAAGTCTAACAAACTAATGAGACAGTTGACTGAAGCAAGAATAGACTTATTCCCTAGTATTGAGGATTAGGTCTAGAGGAGAGTCTCTTGGACTGGAACTTTGAGTGATGCCCCGACTCGACTCTCATGAAATGCGGTACACCTAAGTTCGTATCTTTATATTATATGTACAAAAAGAGAGTCTGATAATTAGAGAGGTTGGATTCCTTTTGATTAAAGCGTGGTTGAACACAGAATTTTAGGGTCGCTCAAATTAAGGGTCTTCTATGAATTAAGCCTTGAAAATTCACATGCACAAGTAAGGGATGTATTCAACTAAGTCATTCATTCAGTAATGCTCGGGGACGAGCATGGTCTAAGTATAGGGGTATGATGAATCTCGTATTCATCATGCTAAAATTGGTCATTTAGGCTCTGTTCCCCAACATTCACTTGTAATTAATCATTAATAGAGCATTATTAGCCATCATACATGTGTAAATAATATCTACATATCATCATGCATAATTGCATTTAAAATCCCAAGTGTAAAGTAGCCTAAAAAGTCGCTAACTTCTCACTTTTGTAAATAATTCATCCTAACTCTGATTGACCCACACCTCCATTGTGTAGATATTACTAACCTTAAATAAAAAATACAAAAAATTAACTCCAATACGTGTCAAATAATCCCAAAGTCTAACTTCACAACTGACGAACTAAAACGAGCATATCTCCCACATACAGTGTCCGATTTTTGTCTACTCACTTTTAAAGTACTACATTTTCAAATACCTTCAAAACAAGACCAATTTCGTAAAATTCGGAGCTCATTTGTGAAAGTTGGGTTTTGGGCCTCTTTTGCACATTTTAACTTTTTGCTTTTTTTTACCTCAGTTTTTATGTCCTTAATTAACTCTTTTAATTTTATTTCTTCTTCATTTGTGTTCTTTGATGAAAGTTTTATTAAGCGACACAAAAATCCAAATCCAGATTAAAACTAAAATCAAAGAAACTGACCAAGTCCAAGTATCTGTTGTCGGTCTGTACTAAAGTTGTGTGATTCTGACTTCTATTTTATTTTCCTATTTTCTTATTTATTAAAAATTCAAAAAAATTAGATTAATATATAATTAATTTTTTGTATTTTATCGTATTTTTTCTATAATTTTTACCCCTCTAAAACCACCAAAAAAATACAAAATCCCAAAAAGTCGGTTTTCTATACACATGGAGAGTCACCAAAAATACCACTTCACACAGTTGACCTCTTTTGCTCTTGGGACCTTCATCAAAGTTGTAGATCTCGTCGAGACGAACAACTTTGGTGAAGAAAATTTTTTGATCCGAGGTTTCCTTCTACTTCTTTTTTATTTTTATTTATCATTAAATTTTGAAATTCTTTTGGAGTGCCACGTGGCAGCCCCTGGGCGTGCCACTTGGCACCCCGCTTTATTCACTCACGCCAGCCCCGGGTCACGTGCCCAGCACGTGACACCATCTTCCTCCTTCCCTAGCCGTTGTCCCTTCACCCCCCCTCCTGTAACGTACATGATCCAGCCGCGCCTCCCGAGCTCCGCCCATTACTCCTCGCCCATGTAACGATCGCTACCCACACCTCCGGCCGTTACACCCAGCCCTCTATAAATCTCCGCCACCCGCCTCCTCTCCAGCCATCTACCTTGCCCCTGACGGCTGGTGACAGCAGCCATCCGGCGTGATCCATAGGGCTTGTCCCTGTGCAGCTGCTCCTCCATGAGCAGCAAAGCTTCTGGACCTCGCCGGCTCCATTGAGGCGAGCATCGGAAGAGAGCCCTCCTCCTCCCGCCCTCAGGCACCCTCGTTGCACACCGAGCGCCTCCGCCTCGACCCGCTCGCCCAGCCGCATCTCTGCCTCGCAGATCGCCTGCGTGGCGCCTCCTTCCCAGCCGCACCCGCCACCGCTCGACCGTGTGTCGTCCGAGCGCTCGAGCTCCACCTCCAGTCACCTCCGCCCTCGCGCCGTGTGTCGGCCGAGGGGCGACACCACCGCCTTGGCTAGTCTCGGCCGCCGCCTCCGCCGCGCATCGGCCACCTCTCCGCTCCACCTTGGCCCTCGCCCTCCGACCGGCCAAGGAGTCGTCAAGCTCCACCGCCTCCCCCCCCCCCCCCCCCCCCCGAGCCTCGGTCCCAGTCTCGAGGCTCGGGGCCCCCAAAGCTCCATTCGCCGCCACATAGGCTCGGGCATCCGAGCCTGAGCTCCGTTGCCCGAACCTCAGGCTCAGGGCTCCCGAGCCGCAGCCTCCACCTCCAAGCCTCGGCGCACGTGCTTTGCACATGCGTTTGGGGGCAAATTGCATCAAGGCCCTTGGAACTTTCAGGATTTACATTTATACCCCCGCCTAGGGTAAATTTCACTAGGGACCCTCAAGTTTTTATTAATTATAGATAAGTCCTCTCAGGGACCTCTTTGCAAGAAAAAATTATTTTATTTACATTTTAGTCCCTGGAATTTCATTCTAGCATATCTTTTTCATACGAACTCCGATTTTAGCGTACAATATGTCATTTTATATCTATTTTCATGCTCTACCATTTAGCATAGTTTGTGAACAGATCTGAGGGTGTTTACTGGATATTATTATTTGTGAACCTTTGATGACATATGCAGGCTAAAGTTTGACGTATTGTGTCCTTTTAAGATATTCATGATTTATTTTGCAGGACTTTGATTTGTGCAATGATGAAATTGATCTCAGATATGAGGACTTAATTTGTGCAGGGGTTAAATGAAGGAGACTGAGTAGATGTATTGACTTGTGGGCTGCAACTTTTCTTGAGATTAAAATTAGAAATATTTAAAGATAAAATCATTACAGGATTAATATGAGATCTATTCACTCTTATTTGCATTAGGAATTAATTTGATATATCTTGCTGAATTCGATATTAATTGATCTGTGTTTTCATTTTGAGGATATTGATTATTTTTATTTGTATTAAACATCACAAAAAATCACAGATCCTGGGGATAATTCGCTCTGTTTATTTTCCTTGCATCACTTTGCATCTCCCATCATTGCATTGTATATTTTTGCAACACATAAATTAATCGAGCATTTATTAATTATTTAATTTGATTTAAGGCCACGCAACTAAGAATCATCATTCCCTGAGTTCGAGCTTGGTACACTTGCCTAGTAAAAATACTCCACAACATTCAAAGATTGTGGTTTTTGATCGACCGAAATTCACTTCCTATACTACAATTCATCAATACTAAAGAGGTGGATTTCACGCTCATTATAGGGTTAGACTGGTCTCCTATCCCTTCGAGCTCGCCTACAGTGGTGGAACGAGAAGAGATGGTAGTAGCGAAAGACTTGGATGTCGGCTAGGGTTCTGGTGTGCAATATCTAATGATCTACGACTTGATTTCTTAACGAAGAAGATGATGGACCTCCAGTTGATGATTGGTTCTCTAGATGGATACAATACCTGCAATTGAAGGATTAAATGCTCGATTTCTCTAGAAATCATCAAAAAAGGTAAGATTGCAGTTCAAAATGGATTCCAGGATGGGTTTTTGAAACAAGTTGATTTGGATGTGGATTGATCGATTTGAACAATAGTTTTTAGGGTGAATCAAAGAATGGTGATTAAATTCGACGGTGGAATCGATGAATGAAAAGAGATGGAGGATGTTCACATGGGGCTTGGAAGTTTATGAATTCCATGTCTTCGCTCAATAGGTCAGTGTACCTGGAGCTCCATGTGCGTGATGGCACGGTGCAAAGCCTTGAATGTTTTTTAACGCTCCTCCGACTTTGAGACTTCCACGTGGAGTAGACCCTTGGCCATGTCACGACAAGAGTGAGGCAGAGCACGATGGTAGAAGTTGCAGGTCAGCCACTGTGTTAGGTGGTAAGGGGGGATTTTTAGAATGAATGAACTTAGGATCGATTTATAGACGAAGCGATAAGTAGTTGTTGGTGATCCTAGGTAAGTGTGTAATTAGGTGGTTAGGTCTAGAGAATTAGTGGATTAGATTGGGTGAAGGTGTTAAGATGGTCATGAGGAAATTAGGTGAAGAAGGAACGGTTGCAACAGTAGCTTAACAACTTGTTCTTGAGGAAGATGAACCAGATGCTAACACGTGCCAACACCTGGTTGGCTAGATGTTGGAATTAAACTATAAATTTGATATTAATTGATAAATAACATATTTTAAATAGATATAAAAAGGAAATATTTATATAATTAAATTACTCAAATTATAGAATAATTTATTTTTATAAATAATACATATTTAGTGAAATAAAAATATAATAATATTAAATATGTATATAGTATACTTAATAAGAAGATATTGTATTTTCAATTTAATAATTTAATAAATAATGTATTACTTTTATATTTTTTAAATAATAGGATTATAAAAAAAGTATATGTGATTCTTTCCAAATTTTATAAAATAATTTAAATACATTAATAAATACATGTATATCATATGTAGTTCAATTGCATCTATAAAATAGGGTATTTGATTTATTAAATAGTGTCAAAAATACTGAAATTGAATCATGGTTAAAATACAATATCAAAACAACTAAAATTATAAAATTAATAAAACTATAAATAATGTGTTCTAGATAAAATCAATAGCATAGAAACCCAGTTGTCATTAGGTCCCAATAGCGACATTTTTATAAACGAACTCTGATGTTAGTGAAATCAACTTCATTAACTAGAGAATATTATTTTATGAACTTTAAAGGTGAATAGAGTGAAATTAGAGTTCATATAAGGAAGTTATGATGTTCAGAAGTTGAGAATTTGATAATTTAAAAGTTGAATTTCTTAGCATATATATAATAATATTTTAACTTATTTTTATATTTTTCTATACATTTTAATAAATAATTAGTAAAAGAGTTTGATGAAATTTATATCCATATGAATTAATTAAAAAATCAATGAATATTTGATAATTATTGTATAAATAGTGAAGAATGTGTGGAGTAAATAATTAATTATCTTTATGGTTTTCTTTCCTTATCTCCCCCTACTTATTTGTTTGTCGTCCAATTCATGTTGACTTGGTCTCGAGGGTTAGGTTATATATAAATATATCTTGCAACTATGTTTACATTATATATGTCATATTGTTCATATATACATATTTACAATCTGCCTTCTTTTTTTATTTTTATTCTTTTCTTTAGTTACATTTTTTTGAATCATAAAAGTGCATTTTTATTCATGACCGAGGTTTTGATAAAAGATAAGATTTAATGCATATTTACATATATTTGTTAAGGGTTTTAAGACAAAATGCAGACAGAATGTTGATGAATCATGGATTCATCAACCCCCCTATAATAAAACTTTGCTAGTCCGTTAGCAAACACTTATTTAAAAAATAAGGTAAAAAAGAAAGAAAGTTAGAATGAATTTGATTTCCTAAACCAATTCATGAGAACAAACAAAGGACAGAGCTTGGTCAGGCCTAAAACAAGCATTTTGTCGGAGCCTTAACTAGGATTAGGATTTTAGTCTCAACAGTCCTCAAGTTATACAAATCCGTATTTAGGTTAACCTCAAGAGCCAGCTCAGATCCACTTATCCATATCGCTAATTCTATCAATCCTTGAATTCAATTTGTACTGTGTGTGAATTGTATCAGCTCTTCCTGCTTAAAGAAGCGAAGAAACCACCCATCCCAGTAATACACAATTTAGTTCCTCATCCATCTACTCTTTCCTCAAGGAGGGGGGTATTCCCTTCTAAGGTTAGGTCGTGATGTGCCCACAATCGAATAGAGAGAGAATGTAGAAGAACGAGAAAAGAACTGGAGTGTGACCAATGTAGTCACATCTCCTTGTGAAGCCCAGCTAGTGTATCTAAGTCTCCACTAAGATGTGTAGGCTTTTAGGCAGAAGCTTGGACCATTGTGGTCATATTTGGTATTTGGTGGCTTCTCTTTGGATTGCTTTGTAATGCACTGCATGAATCTTTTTGTGCCTCGATAGATCTAACATCTTTTTATTCCATCCATTTTTTGAGGTCTTGGAAAAATTGCGCCAATGGATCCTTCCCTCATCTGAAGCATTATTTCAACCCAACAACTCCCATCTTTAGACATCCGCACCACTAGATAAGGATAAAAATGCACCACTGAAACGAGTTGCCCTATGCAACCCCATGCAAGTTGAGCTAAGTGCAAAGTGCATGTGTCCAAATTTTGTTCACTAATGAAGAGTTAAACGGATGACACCAAGTGTTCTACTTAAGCATGTTTAAGTTGACTTCCCAAACATGGTCTCATGGAACCCAAAGATTGAAGTCAATGACCTGAAGAGTCTAAATTCAAGTTCCTAACTAGGCTCCTTACAATGAAAGTTAAATGCTATAATCAAGCTCCATCTTTTAGACTATTCCCAATCTTTAGTTCTAGAAATCAAACTTATTCTGAATAATGCTAATGCAAATGCATCCATGTTTTTGTAAAGTATATTTTCTAGATTTTACTCATTTTTATGGATTTTAAGGATTTTGTAATTTTCATGAATTTTAGGACCTTGTATATTTTATGGATTTTTCAATTTTTGTAAATAAGCTTATATACAAGAATTTTACTAAATGAATTATCCATATTTTATTTGGATTAAATAACTAATGAATTTTACAAATTTAATATACACATAATTTTACAAGAATTAAATAAAATTTTTCCATGTATTTTAATAAAATGAATTTAAATAATTATTATACATATTAAATACATATTTTGAATACATATTTTAAATTAAGACTTTTAAATAAGGACTTTAGACATATTTTACTTATTTACAAGGATTTTATAAATAATAAATAAATAAATGCATAAATGGATTTTAAATTAAACCTTACCCACTTTTTATGGATTTTATAGGTATAGAAAATACATAAAAGTACGAGTTATGGACGCAAGTATACATATAGTATATATGCACCCCCAATACTTAGCTTGTGCTATGTCCTCATAGCGTCAAAAGAGAAAAAGGAAGACATAACTCGTGCTAAGTAAAAGTGGGTGAAAAAGAATAAAAGTCAGTCGACCCCCTATACTTACGATCATGTCATCGTAAATATAGTGGAAGACAAAAATGAGGTGACTGGGGAAAAGGAATATACAAACGAAGGAACAAAAAGAATAAAGGAAAAAGAAATCACTCAGTACCCCCTATACTTAAGATAAGGCATCATAAGTACAGAAAAGAACGTTGTCAAAAATTAGGGACTAGTTATTAGTGTAAAAGAAAGGAAAACAAGAGAAAAGTAAAAAGAACAAAATCAAAAAGCATAAATCAACGGGCAATCGGTCCCCTATATACTTAGGATATGGTATCCTAAGCTTATAAGATGAGAAAAAAATGGGGACGATTGTGGACTACGAAGAATATACTGGTTGTATACTCCAGAAAACTAAAAGGCTCATAGGTCCCTGTACATAATGAAATGAAGTAGAAGAGTAGTCATGCATCCTAAATAAAGTGGATCACCTCAACACGTGCCAGATGATCAGTAGTCTCCATGATGTGCTTCAACATCTGCCCATTCACTATGAATGGCTCTACACCAGGCGACCCATCTGATATAGCAATACATCAATTGTCATGCACCATTCTGACTATGTACGGTCCTTCCCACTTACTCTTTAGTTTGCCGAGAAAAATTCTCAATCGTGCATTAAACAACCAGACTTTCTAACCGGGGATAAAGATCTGATGTCGAATGTGTCTATCATACCATCTCTTCACTTTGTCCTTATAAATGAGGGTGTTCTCGTATGCCTGATTTCGAATCTCTACTTGCTCATTTAGATCCATCTTCCTCTTAGTTCCTACCTTTTGCATATCTAATGAAATCTCTCTGATAGCCCATTTAGATTTGTGCATGATCTAAACTGGCAAATGGCATGTCTTCCCATAAACCATTCTGAAGGGTGAATTACCTAAGGGAGTCTTATGTGTAGTACGATATGCCCAAAGAACCTAATCTAGAAGCCGTAACCAATTCTTCCTATCGAGTCGTACTAATTTCTGAAGAATGGATTTCACCTCCCTATTTGAAACTTCAACCATGTCGTTTGTCTTTGTGTGGTAAGGAGAAGTTACACTATGATCAATGCCATAGTTCTTCACTAGCTTTTTTACCTCTTTATTAATGAAGTGGCTACCCCCATCTGAAATAAGAATACATGGAATACCGAACCGTGAAATAATATGTTCCCTCAGGAACCTGCATACTTTCCTGCTATCAGTGGTCTATGCGGGTATAACCTCCACCCATCTACTAATATAATCTACATCGAGAAGAATGTACTCAAAGCCGTTACTTGAAGGGAACGATCCCATAAAATATATGCCCCATGCGTCGAGGATCTCGTAAATGATAATAAGTCGCATATGCATCACATCTATAACACTGACTATCCCTACTGCTCTCTGACATTCTGGGCAACTCTTCACGAATGTGCAAGCATCTATAGTAAGAGTTAGCCACCAAAAGCTGTTATGAAGTATCTGTGTTGTCGTCTTCCCTGAATGATGTCCCCCTGCCTCTAAGAAATGGAATAGAGTGAGGACACTATTGTATTCCTCCTGAGGAATACATCTCCTGCAGATACAATCTGGTCCCTCATAAAAAAGAATCTAGACCTCCTAATGGTAGTATCGTGGCTCAGAAACTAACATATCGACTCGGTCCTTCAACCAAACTCATGGACTCTTCTGTGTAACCAGAAAGTTCACCATATCTTCATACCATGAAAGCTCTGTAACTGCAAATCATGAAATCTTTCTGCAATCTTTAGTATGTACTCATCTGAGGGTTGCTCTATCTACGATCGGGAGAGGTGATAAACTACCACGTTCTTTACCCAAGGTTTATCCTTAATGTCCAAATCAAACTTCTGGAGTAAGAGAATCCATCTAAGAAGGTGTGCCTTGGCATCCTTTTTCGCTATCAAAAGTTTGATAGTTGAATGATCTGTGTAAACTGCAATCTTTGAACCGAGAAGTATGATCTGAATTTGTTTAATGCAAATACCACTGCCATCATCTCTTTCTCTGTTACTGTGTAATTGCGTTGAGCATCATTTAAAGTCTGTCTAGCATAGTGGATAGCAACAAGAATTACATTCCTCCTCTGTCCTAAAACAGCTCTGACTGCAAAATCTAAAGCATCCATCATGATCTCAAAGGGAAGAGACCAATCAGGTGGATGCAGGACAAGAGCATTGATAATCATCTCCTTCAATGTGAAGAAGGCACTAAGACATTTTCCATCTAACAAGAACTCGATGCCTTTGCCTAATAATTCAGTTAACGGTCAAGCAATCATAGAAAAATCCTGAGCGAGTCGTTGGTAGAAACCGACATGCCCTAGAAAAGGCTATAACTGCTTGACGTTGGATGGTGGCTCGAGACACTTGATGACATCCACCTTGGCAGGTTCAACCTCCATGCCTCGCTTGAAGATGACACACCCCAACACAATCCTGTTTGTAACCATAAAATGGCTCTTTCCCATGACAAAACAAGATCTACCTCACAACATATTTAAAGAACCTAGTCTAGGTGCTCTAAACAATCGTCGAAAGACTCACTATAGACCAAAAAATCATCCACAAAGACCTCGAAAAAAATCACAAACCATGTCTGCAAAGATGGCAAGCATGCACCTTTGGAATGTAGCAGGGGTGTGCACAATCAAAAGGGCGTCCGTTTAAAAGCAAACGTGTCAAAGGAACATGTGAAAGTGGTCTTATCTTGATCTTCAGAGGCAATGGTAACCTGGTTGTATCCGGAGTAACTATCAAGGAAACAGAAGTACTCCTTCCTTGCCAACCTCTCTATACCCTGGTCTATAAAAGGCAAAGGGAAGTGGTCCTTCTTCATCGCACCGTTCAATTTCTGATAATCAACGCACACCCTCCACGACGTTTACTCTATTTGGAATCTCCTCTCCACTCTCATTCTTGACCATTTGAATTTGCAACTTCTTCGGGACAACATGTAATGGGTTAACCCATTCAGAGTTAGAGATGGGATAAATAAAACCTACATCGCACCATTTTGTAATCTCTTTCTTGACAACATCTCATAAATTCATATCAGCCTACATTGAAACTCTCTAAAAGGTTGGTTGTCCTAATCGAGATATATATGATGGGAGCACAAAGTAGGATTTATACCGTAGAGATTGGATACACTCCACCCCAATAGCATTGCGATTTCTTTCAAGAATCTCCATCGGATGAGATTCTTGCTCTTCGGTCAAATATGAGCAGATAATGACTAGAAACTGTCGACGTGGACCTGCAAGGAAGCATATTTTATATTGGGTGGTAAGGTCTTCAGTTTTGGCAAGGTAGAATCTGGCTCTGTTGTATCCTCATCTGTATGTGTGCCAGGATATGTACTGGTGGTAAATGTATCTACAATATGGTTATCCACCATCCCAATATGCTTCAGAGTCGGACTACAAAAGATGTCTAAAACATCATCAAACTCAACAATGTGCTCTGATACGTCTCCCACCACCCTTGTTAATTCGATCAAATTGATGGTCAAATTAATTAATTTCGTTCATTGCAGTTCGATAATGAGAGCATATCAAAAACCACTTTTAATTAAAGCAAGTTAATCTCGAGCGGCAAATTTTTTTACTTGGGCAAGCCCAAGGTCGAACTCAAAGATGCAACTGTCTCCTCAGGTAGATTTTTAGCAAAGTCCAAGGTTTGATTTTTGGGGAATAATTTTTTTTGGGTCTTTTTCAGTTTTTTTATGCAAGACACATGCAGAATCCAGCCAGTTTACAAGTTAATTCAGGTAAGTGATCAAATCGAGTCCAAAAATTATGAAACTTGGCCAGATGATGAAATGCAAAGAAATTAAGGTCCTCTAATTTTTTTAGAATTTTCTGACACTAAATAAATTTACTGTGAATTAAAAATGAATGCAAGGTGATTTTGACAAAATTAATTTTAATAAATATCAAATCACAATATTTTTGGAAATAAAAATTATCCTAGATAGATCTGAAGGTGAGGAATCCAGGAAAATTATTAAACCTAAATTTCTATGTGAAATGAACCTATTAAAAATTAATTAAGTAAATCACTAAATGAATTATTTAGGCCTCACGATGCGTGCAATTGAGATGAAATTTTTATGCAATGTGAACCTAATTATCCTAAATCTAATGTGATTTTTTTGGGATTTTTGGACAAAGAAATTATTATCAATTAAAAGACATAAGTGGGCAAAATATAGCAAAATTGAACCAATTAATTAATAGAAAAATCCACTGATATTACAAAAATATGCCAAGCGTCACATAATTAAGAGGACAATGTAAGCTACACAATGCAATTTTCCAAATTGAAAAATGAATTAAAATGAGTGCCTAAATATGCGTGCAAAGACAAGGGTGTAAATGCATTACAATAATTAAAATTATTGAAAATAAAATGTGCTGACAACGACCAATATGCAATTACCTATAATGTTGAGGGGGTGGATGCAATTTTTCCACAGAACACGTGCTCCTCACGTGGGGTCTCCTGGAAAGGACTAAAATGCAATTTTGGAAACCTTCAGGGGCCTCGATGCAATTTACCTAGGACTCCCAGTCTCGGTGGTCTTCAGAGGCTCGTAGCGAGGTTCGGGTGGCTCTAGAGGTTCGACTCTAGCTCGGAGTAGCTTCGGATGATCCGAGACTAGTGGTCGGGGAGGAGGCTCAGATCGAGCGACGTGGCCTACTTTGGACCGTGGATCAAGTGATGATCCAACGGTGAGGAACTGCAGGTGCGTGGCATGTCTGGGTCCGTTAGATCAAGATCGATCCAACAGTGATGGGTCTCTCCTGAGACGAGGATGTGGTCGATCATTGACCGTTAGATCTAGATTGATCCAACGACACCTGGAGCGGGCAAGGGCGATGACATGGCGCTATCTGGACGTGTAGGATCTGCCTGATCCTACGGCTGCGGGGCGTGGCGACATGGATGGCTCCTGGACGTTCGATCAAGGGATCGGACGACTGCTGGCTGTCGTCCCCAATGGTCCTCTGCCTCCTGCAGTGCAGAGGACTGGGCTCCGACAAAGCTGACCTATCTCCGCCTCATCCTCCCGTCATCGGTGAAGGGTGCTGGAGGATCTGACGTAGCTCAGAAGATTCGTGGATGGCCGGCGGAGCGTCCGGTGAGGGTGGCTGAGGCTGGGGTGGCCTGGAGGCCACCGGCGATGAAGCTCGAAGGTACGTCGGTGAAGCTTCTATCCAATCAAGGAGATAGTACCTGCAGAGGGTTAGAAGATAGCCGAAGCGTGCTGTGTGTTCGTGGAGTACTGTAGAGTGAAGTGCGAGGCCTGTGGAGCAGTGAGGTGGTCCGGTGGTCGAGCTCTGCCAAGGAGGTGGAGCTAGCATCGGTGAGAGGTGAAGTATGTCGTCGGAGGGAACGAAGGGTAGATCAAAGATCAGAGCTCCCTCGTGGAGCTCGGAGGATGATTGGCGGAGTGGGATGGTGCTTGTGGACAACGAATAAAATGGAAGAAAACTAAGAAAAATCAAGAAGAAGATTGGGGAAGAGATGGAGGGATCTACCTGGGATCAGAAGCTCAGAGGGAGCTTCCAGTTCGTCGCACGAAGGCCGGTAGGGGACTTGAGCTCGTGCAACGCCTTGGAGGAGCTGCGACACGGCGGTGGAGGGCTGTGGATCTCGTCGGAGGTGGTTCTCGGTCTTCTCTCAACCTCGGGTCAAATTGCTGTCACCAATCTGAAGGTGGGAGCTCAGAGACACTCTTCGTGGTGGCGGATGGGGATGAAAGTGGCCCGAGGTGGCTTATTTATAGGATGAAGGTGACGGGGTAGCTGGCGAAGAGGTGGAGTTGCTGGATGTTGTGGAGCGAAGTTGAGGGTCATTATGGAGATCAAGGGTGTTGGCGAAGATGAGGGACGTGTGGGCTATGTCGTGGTGGCGCTAGGGGTCGAAGATGATGGTCGGCGTGGAACCTAAAATAGAAAGGGGGCGGCCCCTTGCGCACGGTGAAGAACGTGAGCGCGGGGTGTGCGGAGGTAGACGATGAACTCTTGGTCGTTGGATCAGAAGATCCAACAGTCCAGACGAAGGCGCGGATCGACGCTTGGCATTAGATCTAGGGCGCAACATCGGAGGGCACATGACGCACCACGTGGCGGACGCAAGGCGAGGCGCTAACGGGCGGTCTTGATGAGGTCTGGGTTTTGATCGGGCGGTTGGAAATAATTGCGGTGATGAACAGTGAAGATCAAGGCTCCCAGAGCGAGATCGGATGGCGCACAGAGCGCCACGTGGAGGCTTGTGGGCGAGGCGCTAGCGGACGGTGTGGATGAGAGCTGGGGATGATCAAACGGTGTAAAACCAAGGGCATACATGGAAGTGATTGGGCTATTGGATCTAGATAGAGATCCAATGGTCAGGGATGCTGGCGGACTGGTCAAAGGGAGCGCGCCGCGTGGCGCAATCAGAGAGCGCCACGTGGCCAGCTTTGAGTGGCTGAAAAGAAAATTACAATTAGAGGGAGAAGGAGTCCGAATTTGGAAAAACTCAAAACATGAAAGTTGTAGATATCGATGAGAACTACAAGTTTCATGTTGACCAAAAACGGAGATGAGGTCAAATATGATACAAAAATATAAGGATACAAATATACATGTGTATAGTATACAAGGAGGCCCAAAAACCCAAGTTTTGCCTACAAGCTCCGAATTGAGTGAAATTAGTCTCATTTTAAAGGTCTCTGGATGTGTATTCATCTGGAGGGAGACCTAATTCGGAATTTGTAGGAGAGAGATATTGACATTCTAAGGTCCAGGGGGTTTGGGGCTTTATTGGGTATTTTACAAGATAGGAACTTCTGGTCTTCTTCCTTAGATTATTAACAAATGGCGTACATTATAAGGAAGGTGTTATTTCATTTTGGAGGGAATAAAATACAAATAAATAGGTGGATATTTTACAAGTGAATTTTACACATGGATTGGCTTCTTATTTACATGCAAATATGAATGCTAAGATGCATATCTTGTGGATTGATGCATGAATGCTATTTATGCAAGATGAAGGGAAATATGATGCTAAATACCCGGGGACAAAGCTCTATTTTCAACTTTAAGAGTGATGAATCACAGATTCATCAACCCCCTATACTTAGACCTTGCTTGTCCATGAGCAACTAAAATGAAATGCAAAAGTGAAATGATTTTGGGTTCCATACCAAGGTCATGAACAAAAATTGAAAATGGAGCTTGACTCAACCTTTGGATTAATTGTGTGGCGGAACCTCATTGGGATCTGAACTTAAGATCTAACAGACTTCAAGCTCCACAAGTCTTCTATTCAAGACTCCTCAATAGTGAGGTTAGAACAAATCCTAAAACGCAAATTTTTGATGACTTTGATTCTTACTTGTACTGTGTAAGTGAAATGTAACTCTCCACATCAGAAATGGCTCAAAACCAGCCTCCTCTAACAAGGTAACTCAAATAACATGGTCCAGTAGCTCTTTCCTCGAGGAGCGGGGTATTCCCTTCTAAGTTCAAGTGCGACCAACTCAAGAGGAGGGGGTAGAGAAAAGAATGGACGGTAGCTAGTGTAGCTACCTATCCTAGGATGCCTGACCAGTGTAGCCAAGTCATCCAGCTGCATTTCTTTGCTAATATAAATACTCCGACAGGTATTTTATTTTCTATCTGGCCTGTCTATTTTTTTGGAGTTCTTGCATTTTTCTCTTTTTTTGAACTATATACAAGGTGTAGCATGTACATCAAGAGTTTTTCCTCTCGAGCCAGCAGACTATCCCTCTTTTGAAGCATTATTGCAACCCACATCATCCCGTCCTTAGATGTCAACACCACCAGACTTGGTTGAGATGCACTACCCTCCCTAGAGGAGGACGGATGTTTCCACCCGTGTGCTACTCCAAGCTAAAGGATTCTACCTCCTCACCACCTCATCAATGAAGAGTTACGTGCATTGTGCTTGTCCAAGTTAGGTCATTATCTAAAAGAATCATGCGTGTGCACGAGATATTCTACTTAGACTAATCAAGATGACATGTGAACATAGACTTACAGACTTAAAGAATTAAGTCACTTGACCTGAGAAATCTTAACTCCAGCTCCTATAAGGTTCCTCTAAAATTAGGTGGATTAAGGTCAAATCACGTCCTTCCGCAACATCGACTCACAATTTGGTTCAAAACCCACTAGCTTTTCACCTTGCATATACAAGATATGCATATGAGATGCAGATGAGATGCAGATGACATGCTATGTAGATGAATGAAATGCAAGACTCTTTTTTTTGCAAGGATGATATGCAAGAGTAAATAAGAAGCCCCTTTTTTTTGGTTTTTTTGTAGTTTTTGTTTTTTTCTCAAAGCTTTGGTATACCTCCTATGTTACAAAAATTTACAAGTGTTTTATAATCTTATACAAGTGTATGTTACAAAAAATTTTCTCCAAATTTTACCCAACCCGTAATTATTGCGAAATATTTACATAGATACATGAAAGTACGAGCTATGGGTAAAGTATATATGTAATATATACACGCCCCCTATACTTAGCGTGTTCTATGTCCTCAGAGCACGAAAAGTGAGGAATAAGACATAGCTCGTGCTAAGCATAAGAGAACCAAAGAGAACAAAAAATGTAAAGAAGTCGTCCCGGCCCCCTATACTTAGGCTCTGGCAGCCTAAGTGTAGAAGAAGGACAAAATGGGGCGGACGAGGTCAAGAAAGAAATGGATGAATATACAATGCGAGCATCGGTCCCCCCATACTTACGCTCAGGTCAGCCTAAGTATAGGACGGAAGTGAGTATGAGGACCAATGTAATCTAGAGGATGTACAGATACCTGACTTAAGTGTCTCATCCACCCCAATACTTAGGATCTGGTCATCCTAAGTATAGTCCAAGATGGTGATCAACGAAGGTGTGATGAGTTGCAAGAGTCGCAGGGGAGAAAGGACAGAATTTACAGGAATGATGGTATATACAAGTGAGTCAGTCTGAATCTTCCAAGATGCTGCTGATGGCTAGAGCTCACTGCTGCAAGGTGTCATACACGGCTCGAGGTGTATCTGCTGAATCTATCTCGCGCATGAATACAATCTCCTCAACATGGACTAGCTGCTCAGGATTCGACGAAGTGCTTCAACAGTTGTCCATTCACTAGGAATGTCGGTGCGTCATCTGCGAGATCTGAGATCTCGACACATCTACTATCATACACTGTACGGACGACAAATGGGCCTGTCCACTTGGACTTCAACTTTCCTTGGAAGATCTTTAGCCTAGCATTAAACAACCATACCTTCTATCCAGGAACAAAGGTCTCTCGTCTGATATATCTATGGTGCCAACGCTTAACCTTGTCCTTGTAAACCAAACTGTTGTCATATGCACGGTTTCTGACTTCCACTAGCTCATTCAAATCCATATCTCTCTGCTTCTGTCCAAGGTGTGTGTTCCAATTGACCTTCTTGATTGCCCATTCTGATTTATGCACTAGTTCTGCGGGCAAATGTCACAGCTTTCTGAATACCATTCGGAATGGGGAGGTTCCTAACGGTGTCTTATAAGCTGACCTATAAGCCCATAGGACTTGATCCAAGATCTGAGACCAGTCCTTCCTGTCTGGGCGGACAAGCTTTTGCAATATAGTCTTCACCTCCCTATTCGACGCCTCAGCCATACCATTAGTTTGTGGGTGGTAAGGACTAGCGACACGGTGTTCAATGCCGTAGTCCTTCAGGAGTTTCTTCACCTCCCGATTTACAAAGTGGCTACCTGATGAATACCCATTCATCACTCTTTATTCTTTCATTTTAGCTACAAAAACCATGCAAAACACATGTATATTCCTGTAAATAACAATAATTGTCAAATAGCATGCATTGTGTAAATATGCATTATTAGCATGTTTTTGTGCATAAAAAAAGAATAAAGAAATAAAATAAAAAGAGGAAGATATTTAGAATAAATATTGAGCGACCTAATCCCAAGGGAGGGCTCAGCATGGGCTTGACCGCAAAAAGAACCCAAGTAGAGAGAGATAGGGAAGCTCATGTGTGTATATATACCTATAAAGAAATAAAAATTATTTTCCTCTTATTCAGAATAAAAATGGGTGTGTATTTATTTGTATATATTTGTAAATATAAAATTAGAATAAAAATGAGAAAAATAAAAACAAATAAAATTAATTCCTCATTGTATATACCTACCTTGTACATAGAGCCCCACATCTATTTATTTCCCCTTATAAAATAAATAAATAAAAATCCAATAAAAATGTGTACATATTTCATATCCCATAATGTAAATAAATAAAATAAAAATCACAAAAACAAAAATAAAATAAAAAGAAATAAAATAAAAATCAAAACCTACAATATAAATATACCATGTAAATAGATGTATATATCTATTTAATTACTCCTTGTAAATAATTAATAAAATAGAATAAAAATACTATATTATTCCAAATTTTATTCTATAAATAAATAAAATATAAAATTGGAATAAAATATATAAAAAATAATTGAAAATCAAAAATTAAAAATACATATTGTATATACCTATATATAATAATACTATATTGTACATACCTTATTTTTATTTCAAAAAAATAAATAAAAATCACTAAAAAATAGTTTAAAAATAAAGAAACATTTTTCATGTTTTAAGTTTTTCAAAATAAAGTCATTTGCTAATTTTTATTTAATTTATAAATATTTAATAATCGGAGGCCTGTGATTGGTCCACGGGGGATTGTTGACCCCCGATCAACTCCCCCCCTGGACCGGACCACGCGGATCTGTCTTATCGACCCGACTTCACCCATTTATCTAAACCAGATCCGAGCCCCAAATAACTAAACCCCGGGTCCTAATCTGAAACACCCGAGATCCACGCCCGAGGATCTACATCGGGATCCGAGCTCCGAATCACCCGCCCGACTCCCCATCTAGCCGGACCCCTAGCACTATTTAGCTGGAGCTTCAGCCGCAATTCATGCCATCTTTGGCGTTACCCCTTACACCCAGGACCTCCATCCGATTCCTCTGAGTGACAGCTTTGGAATGGTGTGTTGCAGAGAGGCAGAGGAGCTTCCCGTCACTGATCCGGCAGCATCTCGCCGCCGTGCGTCACCCAGAGCAGCGCCTGAGCCTCAGGCCTTCGACGACCCTCGAGGCGAAGACCAGAGATCCACGAGCTCATCCCCAGTCGATCCCACGCATCAGGTAACCTTGATTCTTCCCATATTTCTTTAATTTCTGATTTCGCCCAAATCGCTCTGATCATCCCTTTCATCGATTCCGGCCACTCCGTCCATCCATTTTATCGATCGAATCGACCATCATCATTGCCATACTCCTCTCCATCTGCTACGCCTGTTCATCCAACCCATTTCGCCCCAGAACTGGGAGTCCACCCTCCTCCGCCGTCACATCGCCGGAGGGTGCCGCCCCGACGCGCCAGCCACCCATTTCACCCCTCACAGGGTCGAGGCACTTTTCCCCCGACCCAGCAAGATTTTTGTGCTCTATTTCAGGTCAGATGAGATCCATCTGAGGGTCTACGCATTCAGGCACAGGAGCCCAGCTCCGCCTTCGTCGCCGGAGCTCCTCGGAGCCTCCTGGCTTCATCGGAGGAGCTCGTCAGCTGCGGAGCGTCGAGGCGGATCCATTCCGCACCTTAGCAGCAGCAGAGGAGGCATCCAGCGCGAGTATTGGGCCGACGAACTTCGCCGGCCATCTGTTCTTGGAGCATCCTCCATCGCCGTCAGATCGAGCTCCCTCGCCCAGTTTTGATCACTACCGTCCGTTGGCGAGGAGATATCAGCCGTCAGATCAGAGACAAGACCTCATCTGGAGCGTCCGTCGTAGAGGAGAGGCGAGCCCACTCCAGAGCCGTCCGATCATACATGTGGCACACCTCCATCCGTCAGATCTCGGCCAGGGTTCCTCGAAGGGGCGCCAACGATTCTAGATCGTCAGATCAGCCACGTGGCCTTCCCTCAGCCATCGGATAATAAGGGGTAATTTATCCTTAGGCCCTTTTCCTTTTTGTCTTTATTATTTAGTATTGTAAATATAGAATATAGTTCTTTTTATTTTGGTTAAATTGCACTTAGGACCTGGACTTTTATTTTATTTGCATTTTCATCCCTGTGTATATGAGACACGTGCTTCGTCACGTGATATTTGGTGAATTTGCAATGTATGGGCTTATGTTTTGACGTGTTATGGAATGAAATATAGATTTTGATATTTACGTCCAGGCCCCTGTGAATACTTTTATTTGACATGTGCCAAATATTTGGGTTATTTGCAACTTGTCCCCGAAGCTTTTAGCACCTGTTGCTAATAAGCCCTCGGAACTAAGTTTTCTTACATTTGGGTCCCTCTGTGCCCAGACCACGTGCCGCACACGTGGGGACCTGGAAATTTTGCATGTGGACCCCCCAGTTTTTGAGCGTGTTACTTTTCAGCTCCTGGACTATATTTTTATTGCGAATAGGTCCCTGTGCACTGTGTGTTTGTTTTTTATTTTAATAAAATATTAAAATTAATCCAAATTGCATGAAAATTGGACACGTGGCTCCTAGCACTGTGTAAAATTTTCACCAATTTTTGGGTACGTTTTTTAGCATTTTTAGTATTTTTAAAAATTCAAAAACCCTTGTTTTTCTGTCTGTTCAGATTATAAAATCATAAAAAATATAAAAACTCTTTTAAAAATTCTAAAAAAATCCAATTTTGTTGATTTTTGTGTGTTTGATTTTCTACCATTGTTGGTTATTTTTGGATTTTTCAAAAGCTTAAAAATTTAAAAACACTTAAAATTATAAAAATTCTAAAAAATCATAGAAAATCCAAAAATTCATAAACTTTTCTTCTGAATTTTCCTTTTTGTTTAAACTTTTCATGAAAAATACTTCCAAGCTCTTTTAGGACCATTTTATATTTTAATTGGGTCCTCCAATCCGGACTGGACAGTTTGCCTTTGTTTTTACCTTCTTTCATTTTTAGAAAATTCTATAAAAATCATAAAATTTTCAAAAAGTCACCAAAAACAGTAAAAAATATAAAAATCATAAATATATTTTTGTTGGAATTTTTGGACCATTTTTGAGTAGTTAAATAATTTGTCAAAGTTGCTTGTTTTTATTGTTTTCTTATTTTTCTTATTTTTAAAAATCCAAAAAAAATATAAAAACATTAAACACCACCAAAAAAATTTCTTTGTTTTATTTTCTTTTCTTTTTCGACTACTTCGTAGGCCGCAAGACCAATTCGTGCTCCTCGAGACCGACCGTGGGTTCTATACCAGGTTAATCACCTAGCTAGACTGCTATTTGGTTTTTATTGTTTTTCTATCTTTATTTGGTGGTCCGATTTTGTTTCTTGATCGAGCTCTGAGTCTCGAGTGACTGAGGTCGCAATGACCTTAGTGATTCCTTTACCTTAGTCTATCGGGCGGCTAATCAAAATGGCTCCGTTGCCGGGGAGCACGGCTTAGTAGTCCATTTTCTGTTTCTTTGATTTTTATTTTCTTTTTATTTTCGCGGCTTTTCATGGCTTTTTCTTCGTCCGTGGCTTTTTGTCTTTCTATTATTTTTATTTTCTTTTATTTTATTTTCTTTTGTTTAGGGTTGTTTTTGAGTTTTTATTTTTATTGCCATTTTTGCATATATACCCTGTTTTATTTTATTTGCTCTTTTGCTTTATTTTTATCTGGTATGTGACACTCTTTTGCTTGCTTGCGAGGGCCCGAGGACCGAGGCGGCGACTTTTGAGGAGCCGACGCAACCGCGGCGATCGGAGGCGGCTCCCTTCTGCAGGGAGCCGCAGGAAACCGCGAGGAGGCAGCAAAGTGCGGGAGTAGATTAGGCTTAGATTAGTTTTTATTTCCATCACTATTTGAACTATTGTTGTAATAATATAGGGACACGACACTCAGCCGGACACTTAGACTCTCGGGGTATGTTTCGCCGAGCACCGGTGTGCTCGGGGGACCCCTCGGCTTTTTCGCGGTTTTTACGCGGCTTTTTACTGTTTATTTCCTGCCTTTCTGATTCTCGTGGTTTTCAGCCCCTAGACTTAGGATTTTTGCTTGACTGTGACGTAATTAGTAGGGTCCAAACACCTTAATAACTTTGTCGGTACCTATAGTTCAATTAATTGGACCAAGAATAAAAGGATAATAAAAAGACTATTTGGTCACCTGAGGGGTTACGCGCCGCTAGAGGTCGTATACAGCGCTGGTAGGACCCGTTGTGGCGGGCACCGATCGGCATCCGAGACCGGACTCCGACCCCTCTTGATTGACCACTTAGCCACTGTTCTGTCGAGTAGAACTGCTTGCTTAGGGCTCGGATTTTCGCCTGCATCATTTAGGTAGTTTTATTTCTGTCTTTAAATTCTGCACGGATCATTTTGCATGTAGACTGCTAAAGTCAAGTACACTTTTCTTACTCTGCATGCATCATTGATTTCTCGCGCATCGGCTTTTTCGACTTCTCCCCTCGATTTTTGGACTTAAATAACCAGGAGAACCGAAAAATTCGTTAGGCGATTGTTTTTATTTGAAAAATACTAAAAATTTGAATCATAAAATTTGGGACTGTTAACTCTATTTGACCCTAAAAGACACCACACCGAAAAAAAACTTGTCTTGGGGAGAGTAACCCCCTCCTTGTCTGGTTTGCATGTGCGAGAGAGTGACCCGCACCCTAGGATAGAGCCACATCTGGACCACCTTCAGACTACTGCTCTTGATCTAATCGTTCTCCAGTGAGGATCGCTCCAGTCTCCAGTAAACGGGCCGCGATATCCTTAACAGAGCGAGCCGATCGGGTAGCCGGTAAATGGTCCGCGGCTTGTACTGGCTGGGAAAGATCTAGTTCGGGAACGGGCCAGTCTTCTGGGGGAACCGGATTCCCAACAGGTCACATAATCGCTCTGCTATATTGACTTGATCACCTAATAAAAACTGACAAGATAATTGACCGAAACTTCACGGTCTTCAGCTCGCGTTGAGTAGGTGAATCAGAGGTTTGCTTGCTGATCATATTTGTTTCCAGATCCCATCCGCCCGACTCGCCAGATCACGATGATGGGCAGGAGGTCCCTTAGGCAACCTCTGGCTGCACCGCTTGACTGCACTCCCGCCCATTCATCTAGGTCGGTTCGCGAGAGTCGAGACCCGCTCTCCGAACCCGAGTTCGACTCCATCCTATTACCCCTCGACCACCATTCTACCATTTCAGAGACACCGGTACCAGATGAGAGACTACAATCAGATGCTTTATCGGCACCTGAGTTTGGGTCTTTTGCCTTTGTAGAGACCATAGCCGGCAGCAGTGATGATCACACTAGAGGTCCCCAGCCAGAGCAGACATTCATCTTGGACCAGGGTGCGATCAACTCCACCCTGATCACCTCCCTCGAGATAGTGCAGCAGCAATTGAGGGATCAGGGAGCTTTTATGATTGAGATGAGGTGCGAGATGGAGCGGATGAGAGCAAACCGCAACCAACGCGAGCCAGGAGACGGGCCGAGGAGACCCGATGATGCAGCAACAGCTGCAGCCGCAGCCGCAGCATCAGCCGCCGCAGCCTCGGCAGCATCGGACCAGCCGAGACCGATGCGGGAGTTACACAACCCCGGATCGACTTTGACGCACTGTTGGGTCATGTTACCAGCCATCGTGGGGGACTTCAAGTTCCCCCCGAACACTTTGCAACTCCTCCCTCGGCTCCATGGGCTCGCCACTAAGGAGCCCCATCTCCACCTACAGGAGTTCTTGATGATCTGCAGCACCGTCCATGACAGACAGATGGACGAGGACACCATCCACATGATTGCCTTCCCCTTCTCACTACCAGACAGAGCAGCCACTTGGCTGAAGCACTTGGGGAAGTTTGTCTACACCTGGGAGCAGCTCCGCACCGAGTTCTTGAACAAGTACTATCCACTCGGGCGGACGAATGCCGCGAGGGCCCTGATCAGCAACTTCTCCATGCTCCCCAATGAGCAATTCCACGAGGCATGGGAGAGGTTCAGAGAGTTGACAGATAGATACCTCCACCATGAGATATCGAAGCCGAATCTTGTTTAGAGCTTCTTCTGCGGGCTGACACTAGAGCTACAGAGCCTGGTGAATGCTTCTTGTGGCGTGTCCTATTTTGCCAAGGATCATGATCAAGTCTTGGCCATCTAGGAGGAGATGGCCGAGAACTATATGGTGATGTCCCAGACCCGACTCTACACACAGGGACGCCCTCAGCCACAGACCGTGTAGTACCAGAGGATCGCACGGGTCGACGCCAGTCCATCCACTTCGTCAGAAGTAGCAGCACAGGCCGAGTCCACAGCCGCCGACATGGGTATCATCAGCGAGAGGCTAGACTGGATGGAGATCATAGAGAAGAAGCAGTGTCAGGGCATCACGCAGATGGAGCAGATGGCACAGACTCTGAGTGACCTGAAGACACAGCTCATGTGTCTCCAGGAGGCACAGACGACTTCCCAGCCCCGTCTTCAGGCACGAGGCGATCTGAGTAGCACCGGCAGCTCGTCCCAACGCTCCAGCCACCAACAGCCTAGACAGGTTCACCTTGTACAGGCGGAGACATACCAGTAGCCGCAGCCCACTTACCAGTCGCCACCATCTCCAAACATGCAGATGGTGGTATACCAGCCGGATCAGCCTCTGGTAGTACTTCTACCACCTCCGTACGAGTCAGAGCCGTTGATGGATGTCAACAGGATTTGGTACGACCGACCACAACCCGGTATCCGACGAGACCATCCCGGATTCTATTGGTCGGCCGGAGGTGCCAACCCCCATCAGCAACCGTCTGGACAGGGTGGCCAGTACGACCATCAGAGAGATCACCAGCAGCAGCAACCCAAGTGTACCAGTAGCAGCAGCAGCAGTCACAGCAGTATGGTCCTCGTCCCTACCAGCAGGGACATTCTTGGAGGCATGATCAGCCTCAGCAGCAGCAGTATAATCCCCAGTCATACCCCTCTCACCCGTAGAACCAGCCACAGCAGCCTCACTACCAGCGAGGCCACCCGTCAGGCTCTCATGGGCCATCCTATGAGAGCCCCACCTTGGATGATATAGCCCACCTCCTTACCGATCAGCAGGCTACCTTCAGACGGGAGATGGACGAGTTCCGCCAGGAGATGCGGGAGATTGTGAGAGGGAAGGCCGCCATACCTGCCCAGATCAAGCCCAATCCAAACAACCTCAAGAGGAAATCTGAGCAGGTAGATTTCACAGAGTATGCCACTCCTAGTGATACATTTAGAGATATGTCTGCATATTTGTTTGATAATGATTTTGTCATACTTAGGAGCGGTAGGATGCCAACAGGCGGCGCCTCGTCTGAGCGACACCTCGAGGATACTTCCAGAGCGCCAGACGAGGAGGAGGAGCACGATACTGAGGCCGTGAGAGATGATGATGGTGGTTCTTATGCCACCATGGATGCTGATCCCACCGACGGTACTGAGGCCGTCGTTTCACCAGATGGAGGCGGTGGTACTGATGCCACCGATGTTGCCGAGCCATAGCGCGGTGCTGATGCCGCGAGCCGACCAGCCGAGGGTGGTGCCGATGCCATCGTTTTTACTTCTGAGAGTCATGTAGTCTTTCCTTCTGTTCATGTATCTCAGGACATTTCTAACAATAAAGGAAAGGGTTTGTTTTCTTCTAGTCCACCTGTGGTGCTTGATGTATGTGTGGACTCTGTCGTCGAGTAGCCTAGACCCTCTCCTAGTCCTTCATCTGAGAAGGACCCTGTGATCCCCTTCCCTAGAGCACTTCACATGGGAAAGGGGAAGAAAATAGAAAATCCCAAAAAGAGGCAGCAGGAAGAGTCCAGCCAGCAAATGATAGATCCTTTCCACATTCAGCTGACTCTTCAGGAGGCTTTGCAGCACATCCCTCTACTCCAGAGATCGCTCAGAGACAGGACCACAGTTAGGAGGAAGAGGAGGAACCACTAGTCAGAGATCCATGTGCTGACCAGAGCTACTTGTTTTGTGATTCAGAATCGTCTGCCGGTCAAGAGGCCAGATTCAGGAGCTCCTTATGTCAGATGCCATATTAGAGAGCAGAGGTTCGACCGTACTCTATTAGACAGTGGTTCATCGATCAACCTACTTCCAGCAGCCCTTCTTGACCGCTTCGAGTTGGGCACTCTACGACAGAGCAGGACAATCCTTCAGTTTGCTAATCTATCTGTCAAGAGGCCGAAAGGGTTGCCGAGGGACGTTGTCGTCAGGATTCAGGGCCTGCAATTCCCCATGGACTTTTTAGTGTTGGACATGGAGATCCCTGAGTTAGTGACCGATACCCCCATCATTCTAGGTCACCCATTCTTGGCCACAACCAAGGCAGTGACCGACCATGATAGCGGGAAGATATACTTTCGCGTCGAGGGCAAAAGTGTACAAATAGAGACGGTCGAGGACATCAGAGTCAGAGATTCAACATGCTCAGAGCTGACCACTGATTCAGAGCAGATGACAGATGCATGGCCAGACATCCACCAGGACTACGACTTTGTGATCACAGATGACGAGGCAGTTTGGGCAGACCCAGATGCACAGGCCATCCTCTCACCTTCAGAGTCCGCTGATGCAGAGACGCCAGCAGAGGAGAGCTTGGAGAGCGCATTCCTGGTCCAGGATACCTTACAGGCAGCAGAGCCGGTTCTTGACAGTGAGACAGAGTTTTTCAGTGAGTCTGATAGAGATCCCTCGGAGTCAGATTTTGATTGGGCAGAGTTTGATGATTTCATACCAGATCTGACTTCTACTGAGCCTACAGCTAGGGAGGAGGTAGATGCCATGCAGAGCAGAGACAGTCCAGTAGAGTAGCCTTCTCCAGATTCTGATTGTGAGCGAGAGTTTCAGTTCTCCCATGCAGATTTGGCAGCATTCACTTAGAGTTTTCAGAGGCCAGATCCACCAGCACCCAGTTGTCCAGAGCTGAAGCCACTTCCTGCATCGCTGAAGTATAGGTTCCTTACGGGTGAGCATGATATGTACCCAGTCATTATCTCCGTCGATTTGACTGGAGAGCAGGAATCCCGTCTGACGGGGGTTCTTGAAAAGAACCGCAAGGCAATAGGATGGAGCGTAGCCGATCTCCAGGGGATAAGTCCGATCTTGTGCTCCGACCATATCTATCTCGAGGAGGAGGCGAAGCCGTCATCTGAGTTCCAGCGGCGGCTGAACCCGAATCTGAGAGAGGTTGTCATGAAGGGGATTTCGAAATGGTGGAGCGCCGATTTTATCTACCCCATCTTCGACTCCAAGTGGGTCAGTCCATTGCATGTGGTACCCAAGAAGATGGGCATCACTACAGTTGTCAGCGAGTCTGGAGAGGAGATCGCTACCCGGGTACCAACTTCTTGGCGAGTCCGCATGGATTACAGACGACTCACCCAGGCCACCAAGAAGCATCACCCCTGCCCTTTATAGATCAGATCATTGAGAGATTGGCAGGAAAGAGCCACTACTGTTTCTTGGATGGGTACTCCGGCTACAATCAGGTGGCCATCACTCCCGAGGACCAGGACAAGACTACCTTCACATGTCGCTTCGGCACATACGCCTTCAGACGTGTTCCATTTGGGCTATGCAACGCCCCTGTGACTTTTCAAAGATGCATGCTGTTAATCTTTTCGGACATGGTGGGGGAGTGCTTGGAGGTCTTCATGGATGATTTCTCGGTCTACGGTGACGGATTCGACTCTTGTCTTGACTGCCTAGATCGAGTCCTTCAACGATGCATTGAGGTTCACCTAGTGCTGTCTTGGGAGAAGAGTCACTTCATGGTGACTCAAGGGACGATGCTTGGCCATATCATCTCCAACAGGGGCATGGAGGTTGATCCGGCCAAGGTAGATGTCATTAGAAAACTCGCACCGACGTCCAACTTGCGGCAGTTACGGTCATTCCTGGGGCACCTCGGTTTCTACCGATGATTCATTCATGATTTCAGTAGGATTGTCCGACCGTTGACTGATCTACTGATGAAAGACACTGAGTTCCTTGTCGATGACAAGTGTCTTAAGTCGTTTGAGACTCTCAAGAGATTTGTTGTTGAGGCTCCTGTTCTCCAGCTGCCTGATTGGTCTCTCCCATTTGAGATCATGACGGATGCCTCAGATTTTGCCGTAGGGGCCGTGCTGGGACAGAGGAGGGATGGAGTCCCATTTGCTATTCACTACGCTAGCCGTACATTGGATGCTGCACAGCGGAACTACACAGTCACTAAGGAGATGCTAGCCATAGTTTTTGCCCTAGATAAGTTCAGATCTTACATCATCGGATCTAGAGTGACCATATACACTGATCATACCACCATCAGGCACCTCATGGCAAAGAAGGATGACAAAGCCAGATTGACCAGATGGATCCTTCTACTCCAGGAGTTTGACATAGAGATTAAGGATAAGCCTGGAGTCAAGAATGTGGTGGCGGATCATCTCTCCCGATTAGAGCATCTTGAGGATTCTGAGCAGACTGAGCCTATATGTGAGACCTTCCCATATGAGGCGATCCTTGCTATCGCCTCTCTCCCGTGGTATGCCGATATTGTGAACTTTCTTGTTTCTAAGAAAGTTCCACAAGATTGGCCCAGGCAGAGACTTGAGACCTTCCTCGCGATGGCCAGGTCATAGCACTAGGAGGATCCCATCCTTTACCATGAAGGAGGGGATAGCGTCTGGCGTAGGTGCATTCCTCAAGAGGAGCACCATAGCGTCCTCACTTACTGCAACAAGCTTGAGGCAGGAGGACATCACTCTGGGAGGAGAACGACAAAGAAAGTGCTTCAATCCGGCCTATGGTGGCCTACCCTCTTTAAGGACTCTGATGAGTTTGTGAAGAGGTGTACTGACTGTCAGAAGATGGGCACTTGTGGACAGCGTGATATGATGCCGATGCAGCCCATTCACTTCTGTGAGGTTTTTGACGCATGGGGCATCGATTTCATGGGTCCATTCCCTATGAGTCAGGGATTCGAGTACATTCTGTTGGCCGTGGATTATGTGAGTCGTTGGGTTGAGGCCATCCCCGCCCGAACTGTAGATGCTAGGACTGTTTGCAGATTTTTGAGGAAGCATATCATTTCACGATTCTGGGTACCTCGAGTGTTGATATTTTATGGGGGGTCTCATTTCGTCAACGACCAGGTAAAGGCCCTTGCTAGCGAGTTCGGCATAGACCATCGAGTTGCCACTCCATACCATCCTCAGACGAATGGTCTTGCCGAAGTGTCGAATAGGGAGATCAAGACTATATTGTAGAAAGTCGTCCGCCTTGACCGAAAGGATTGATCACAGCTTTTGGACTCAGTCTTGTGGGCATATAGGATGTCTTTCAAGACACCTTTGGGCACATCTCCCTTTCGCCTCGTTTATGGCAAGTCGTGCCATTTACCTGTTGAGTTGAGACACAGGTCACTTTGGGCAGTCACTGATATACTTTTGGATCCAAATAGTGTAGGATATCGGAGGAGGGTATAGTTAGCCGCCTTGGAGGAGCTTCGTGATACCACCTTCTCAAACAGCCTACTGTACAAGGAGAGAGTGAAGGAGTGGCATGATTCTCATATTAGCCACAATCATTTTGAGCCTGGACAGAGAGTATGGTTGTTTGATGCTAGGCTTCGTCTATTTCCATGGAAGCTACAGAGCAAATGGAAGGGACCGTATCTAGTGAGAAAGGTACACGACAATGGGAGTATCGACATATCTGAGTTGTCTTCTGAGAGTACCTTTTGAGTGAACGGCCAGCGGCTCAAGCCATATCTTGATCATGAGCCGTGGGTCGTTGATGTAGCCCCTATTCACTTTGCGTGAGATGTGGTCTCTTGACTCACAACTATTGCATCTCACGCCTGATTATCATTGTTCTCCCGACTTGTATAGATCGAGTTGTCCATATCATTCCATTCTTTTGTCCCACATCCCTTTCCTCATCTTTTGATTATGCTATACTTAGGGTGTACTTTACCCTAAGTATAGGGGGGATGTAGGACTCTCGGGTATTTCTTTTGATTCATCTTTACCCCTGTTTTTTCTGCCTATACTTAGGGATATTTTACCCTAAGTATGGGGGGGTAGACCCTGTACATTCGCCACTTGGTTTTCCCTTTGTGTACAACCTGCTATACTTAGGATTATTTGATCTTAGTTATAGGGGGAAAAGCCAAGGTCCTCTTGATTTCTATTTTTTCATTCATCTTTGTATATAAACTTCCTTTTCACTTCCCTATACTAAGAACGAGTTATGTCTTCTCATCGCTCTTGACTCTGAGGACATCATTTAAGCTAAGTATGGGGGGGTGTATATATTCCATATATACTTTAGCCATAACTCGCACTTTGTGTGAGTGTGTTAATAAATAAAAATGACTAAAAACCCTAAAGTCCATAAAAATTAAAAATTTTCCCTGTAAATAAACATTCTTATATTTGCACATACATAGCTATTGTACAAATTATTTTGTAAAAATGTTTTCAAAAACTTTTTGTGTAAATAGTGTTTAAATATGTGAATATCAAAACTATGTATATAATACAAAATTTTTCAAAAATGTTTTGAAAATCAAAAGTTTGCAAAAACCTTGTGTAAATTTGTGTAAGTATTTTGCAAAACTTGCATTCATGCACACATTCATGATTTCAAAACATTTTTCAAAAATTTTGCATGTGTAAACATTGTGTAAATAGCATCCTTGTATATACTTGTATAGTTTTTCCTGGATTATAGTTGACATTTAAACTAGCCTGGAATTAAATTGGGAAATGGAGCTTGATTAAGATCTTAATCCACCTAATCATAAGAGGAACCTTATAGGGCTTAGGGTTAAGGCTTTTCAGGTCCATTGTGACTTAATTCTTTGAGTCCACTAGGCTATGATCACATGCCATCTCAATGAGCCTAAGTAGAGCACTTAACAACACACACATGACTCATATAGACAATGGCTTGACTTGGACCCGCACTTTACACCGAGCTCTCTACAAATGAGGTGGTGAGGAGGCAGTCTTCCTTGACTTGGGGTAGCATATGAGGGTAGTACTTCTAGGAGGAACCTCTCTTCTTCTTTTAGTGAAGGAAGTGCATCTCAACTTGGTCTGGTTGCCATGAGGTCTAACGACAGGAGTTGTGGGTTGCAATAATGCTTCAAAAGAGGGATAGTCTACTGGCTCAAGAGGAAAAACTCCTTATGTACATATGCTACACCTTGTAAATATGTTGTACAGATGCACTTGAAAAAAAAATGCAAAAAGAAAATAACTCCAAAAAAATGGTGGGTATGATAGAAATTGATAATCCCACCGGAGTATGTATATAGTGCAAATAAGCAAAGCTTGAGACTCATGTTCCATCTTATGTAGCTTGCAGTAGGGAGACTTAGCTACACTGGTTGAGCTCCCAAGGATACATGGCTACACTGGCCATGGTCCATTCACTTCTTCCCCCTCTTCTTGAGCCGGTTGAACTTGAACTTAGAAGGGAATACCCCGCTCCTCGAGGAAAGAGTGGCCAAATTGGGGTCATAGAGTTACCTTGTTGGGGAGGGTTGTCAAGTTTCTACTTCTGAGGTGGAGAGCTATACCTCACTTACACTATACAAGGAAAGATTCTTCAGGGTTTGTGTACGTAGACTTGTTCTGATCTAGATTGTTGAGGAGTCCTGACTATAGATTAGTGGATCTTAGAGGCTGTTGAGTTTTAAACCTAAGTCTAAATAAGGTTCCGACACATTAATAATCCAAAGATCTGATCGAGCTCCATATTTCAATTTAATGAAGGCATGTTTAATATTCATCATTAATACATGCATTTTCTCCTCTTTTTCTTTTCCTTTTTCTTTTTCACTTCTTTTTCAAATAAGTGTTTGCTAAGGGACTAGCAAAGTTAAGTATAGGGGGTGATGAATACCCATTCATCGCTCTTTATTCTTTTATTTTAGCTACAAAACCCATGCAAAACACATGTATATTCCTGTAAATAACAATAATTGTCAAATAGCATGCATTGTGTAAATATGCATTATTAGCATGTTTTTGTGCATTAAAAAAAGAATAAAGAAATAAAAGAAAAAGAGGGAGATATTTAGAATAAATATTGAGCGACCTAATCCCAATGGAGGGCTCGGCATGGGCCTGATTGCAAAAAGAACCCAACTAGAGAGAGATAGGGAAGCTCATGTGTGCATATATAACTATAAATAAATTAAAATTATTTTCCTCTTATTCAGAATAAAAATGGGTGTGTATTTATTTGTATATATTTGTAAATATAAAATTAGAATAAAAATTAGAAAAATAAAAAGAAATAAAATTAATTCCTCATTGTATATACCTACCTTGTACATAGAGCCCCACATCTATTTATTTACCCTTATAAATAAATAAATAAAAATCCAATGTGTACATATTCCATATCCCATAATGTAAATAAATAAAATAAAAATCACAAAAACAAAAGTAAAATATAAAGAAATAAAATAAAAATATAAACCTACATTGTAAATATACCATGTACATAGATGTATATATCTATTTATTTACTCCTAGTAAATAATCAATAAAAATAAAATAAAAATACTATATTATTCCAATTTTTATTCTATAAATAAATAAAATATAAAATTTGAAAAAAAAATTACAAAAATAAATAATTAAAAATCAAAAATTAAAAATACATATTGTATATACCAATATATAATAATATTATATTGTACATACCTTATTTTTATTTCAAAAAAATAAATAAAAATCACTAAAAAATATTTTAAAAATAAATAAACATTTTTCATGTTTTATGTTTTTCGAAATAAAGTCATTTGCTATTTTTTATTTAATTTTGAAATATTTAATAATCGGAGGCCTGTGATTGGTCCACGGGGGATTAGTGACCCCCGGTCAACTCTCCCCCCTGGACCGGTCCACACGGATCTGTCTTATCGACCCGACTTTGCCCATTTATCTAAACCAGATCCGAGCCCCAAATAACTAAACCCCGGGTCCTAATCCTTCCTGATACACCCGAGATCCATGCCCGGGGATCTACATCGGGGTCCGAGCTCCGAATCACCTGCCCGACTCCCATCTAGCCGGACCCCTAGCACTATTTAGCTGGAGCTTCAGCCGCAAATCACGCCATCTTTGGCGATGCCCCTTCCACCGAGGACCTCCACCCGATTCCTTTGAGTGACAGCTTTGGAGTGGTGTGTTGCAGAGAGGCGGAGGAGCTTCGCCCATCACTGATCCGGCAGCATCTCACCGTCGTGCGCCGCCCAGAGCAGCGCCTGAGCCTCGCGTCTTCGACGACCCTCGAGGCGAAGACCAGAGCTCCCCGAGCTCATCCCTAGTCGATCCCACGCATTAGGTAACCTTGATTATTCCCATATTTCTTTAATTTCTGATTTCGCCCGAATCGCTCCGATCATCCCTTTCATCGATTCCGGCCACTCCATCCATCCATCCATTTTATCGATCGAATCGACCATCATCATCGCCATACTCCTCTCCATCTGCTACGCCCGTTCATCCAACCCAGTTTGCCCTGGAACTGGGAGTCGACCCTCCTCCGCCGTCGCATCGCCGGAGGGTGCTGCCCCGACACGCCAGCCACCCATTTCGCCCCTCATAGGGTCGAGGAACTTTGCCCTCGACCCAGCAAGCTTTCTGTGCTCTTTTTCATGTCAGACGAGACCCATCTGAGGGTCTACGCATTCAGGCACAGGAGCCCAGCTCCGCCTTCGTCGCCGGAGCTCCTCGGAGCCTCCTGGCGTCATCGGAGGAGCTCGTCAGCTGTGGAGCATCGAGGTGGATCCATTCCGCACCTTAGCATCAGTAGAGGAGGCATCCAGCGCGAGTATTGGGCCGGCGAACTTCACCGACCACATGTTCTTGGAGCATCCTCCATCGCCGTCAGATCGAGCTCCCTCGCCCAGTTTTGATCACTACCGTCCGTTGGCGAGGAGATAGCAGTCGTCGGATCAGAGATAGGACCTCATCTGGAGCATCCATCGCAAAGGAGAGGCGAGCCCACTCTAGAGCCATCCGATCATACACGTGGCACGCCTCCATCCGTCAGATCTCGGCTAGGGTTCATCGAAGGGGCACCAGCGATTCTAGACAGTCAGATCAGCCACGTAGCCTCCCCTCAGCCCTCGGATAATAAGGGGTAATTTACCCTTAGGCCCTTTTCCTTTTTGTTTTTATTATTTAGTCTTGTAAATATAGAATATAGTTCTTTTTATTTTGCCTTTTATTTGCATTTTCATCCCTGTGTATGTGAGACACGTGCTTCGTCACAAGATATTTGATGAATGTTCAATGTATGGGCTTATGTTTTGACGTATTATGGAATGAAATATATATTTTGATATTTACATCCATGCCCCTATGAATGCTTTTATTTGACATGTGCCGAATATTTGGGTTATTTGCAACTTGTCCCCTAGGCTTTTAGCACCTATTGCTAATAAGCCCTCGGAACTAAGTTTTCTTACATTTGGGTCCCTCTGTGCCCAGACCACGTGCCTCGCGCGTGGGGACCTAGAAATTTTGCACGAGGACCCCCCCAGTTTCTGAGCGTGTTACTTTTCAGCCTCTGGACTATATTTTTATCGCAAATAGGTCCCTGTGCACTGTGTGTTTGTTTTTTATTTTAATAAAATATCAAAATTAATCCAAATTGCGTGAAAATTGGATACGTGGCTCCTGCCATTGTGTAAAAGTTTCAACAATTTTTGGGTATATTGTTGAGCATTTTTAGTATTTTAAAAATTCAAAAACCCTTGTTTTTCTGTCTGTTCAGATTATAAAATCCTAAAAAATATAAAAACTCTTTTAAAAATTCTAAAAAAATCCAGTTTTGTTGATTTTTGTATGTTTGATTTTCTTTCCATTTTTGGTTATTTTTGGATTTATCAAAAGCTTAAAAATTAAAAAACACTTAAAAACTTATAAAAAATCTAAAAAATCATAGAAAATCAAAAAATTCATAAACTTTTCTTCTGATTTTTTTGTTTATACTTTTCATGAAAAATACCTTCAAGCTCTTTTAGGACCATTTTATATTTTAGTTGGGTCCTCTAAGCCTGACTGTACAGTTTGCCTTTGTTTTTGCCTTCTTTCATTTTTAGAAAATTCTATAAAAATCATAAAATTCTCAAAAATTCGCCAAAAACAGTAAAAAAATCATAAAAATCATAGAAATATTTTTCTTGGAATTTTTGGACCATTTTTGAGTAGTTAAATAATTGGTCAAAGTTGCTTGTTTTTATTGTTTTCTTATTTTTCTTATTATTAAAAATCCCAAAAAATATATACAAATATTAAAAACCACCAAAAAAAATTTCTTTGTTTTATTTTCTTTTCTTTTTCGACTACTTCGTAGGCCGCAAGGCCAATTCGTGCTCCTCGAGACCGACCCTGGGAGCTATACCAGGTTAATCACCTAGCTAGGACTACTATTTGGTTTTTATTGTTATTCTATCTTTATTTGGTGGTCCGATTTTGTTTCTTGATCGAGCTCTGAGTCCCGAGTGACTGAGGTCGCAACGACCTTAGTGATTCCTTTACCTTAGTCTATCGGGCGGCTCATCACTACCCCCATCTGATATCATAATTTTGGGAATCCCGAACCTAGAGATGATATGCTCTCTGATGAATTTACAGACAGTCCTACTGTCTGTGTCTCGGGTCGGGATAGCCTCCACCCACCTAGATAGGTAATCTACCGCAAGAAGGATGTAGTCGAATCCGTGGCTAACAGGGAATGGGCCCATGAAATCGATGCCCTAAGCATTAAAGACATCACAAATGATGGCAGGCTGCATCGACATCTCATCCTTGGAACCAACGGTTCCTCCCATTCTCTGGCAAACTGGGCACGACTTCGCAAAGGTGATGGCATCGCGAAATAGAGTCGGGCAGTAAAAGCCACATTAAAGTACCTTCCATGCGGTCCTCTTTCCGGAGTGGTGTCCTCCTGCCTCCAAGTTGTGGCATAAAGAAAGGACACTTTGGTATTGAGGAATACGCCGTCTCCAGACACAATCCGATCCTTTAAAGAAAAGGATCGGATCTTTCCAATGGTAGTGTCTAGCATCCGACTTCAGTCGGTCGATGTGGCTCTTGGGCCAACCTTCGGGAACCTTCTTGGAGACAAGATAGTTCACGATGTTGGCATACCATGGGAGTGAGTCGACAAAAAAAATCGACTCGTCAGGGAAGGAGTCTCGAATTGGTGAATCCTCAGAAGTATTGATATTGTCGAGACGAGAGAGATGATCGGCTACTACGTTCTTCTTTCTAGGTTTATCACGAATGTCCAAATCAAACTCCTGTATAAGCAAAATCCACCGAAGAAGACGTGCCTGCACGTCCTTCTTCTCCATCAAGTATCGTAGCGTCGTGTGGTAAGTGAACACAGTTACCTTGGATCAGATTAAGTGAGATCTGAACTTATCTAAGGCAAACACTACTGCAAGCACCTCCTTCTCCGTAACTGTATGGTTACACTGAGCGGTATCAAGCACTTTGCTTGTGTAGTGGATTGCAAACGGCACACCATCCCTTCATTATCCTAACACAACCCCAACAACAAAGTCTGAGGCATCCATCATGATCTTAAAAGGTAGAGACCAATCTGGGGCCTGTAGGATCGGGGCATCCATGATCATTCTCGGTAATAGCTTCAAGGCCTCCAGACATTTGTGATCAACAATAAATTCCATGTCTTTGCCTAAAAGCTCAGTTAGCGGTCGGGCAATCTTAGAAAAATCCTTGATGAATCTCCGATAGAATCCGACATGCCCGAGGAACGACCGCAACTGCTTGACGTTGGTTGGTGGCTGGAGTCGTCTGATCACATCCACCTTGGCAGGGTCAACCTCTATTCCCCTCTTGGAGATGACGTGCCCCAACACAATGCCCTCCACCATCATGAAGTTACTTTTCTCCCAGGAGAGCACCAGATTAACCTCACAACAATATTTGAGGACTCGTTCCAGATTCCTAAGTCAGGAATCGAAGGAATAGATGTGGACCGAGAAGTCATCCATGAAGACTTCCAGGAATTCGCCGATCATTTCGGCGAATACATCAATCATGCACCTTTGAAAAGTACCTGGAGCATTGCATAACCCAAAGGGCATGCGCCTGAAAGCATAGGTACCAAAGGGGTATGTGAACGTTGTCTTTTCCTGGTCCTCTAGAGCTATGGCTACTTGATTTCCCGAGAACCCATCCAAGAAATAGAAGAACTCTTTCCCCGCTAGCCTCTCTAGGATCTGATCAATGAACGGTAGGGGGAAATGAACCTTCTTCGTTGCAACATTCAGGCATCTACACAGACGCGCCACGACGTGGGCACTCGCGTCACGATCTCCTCTCCGTCCTCGTTGGTGGTCGTCTGAATTCCTGGCTTTTTTAGGACTACATGGATTGAGGCTACCCATTTAGAGTCAGAGATGGGATAAATGAAACCCGCATTGCACCATTTCTCTATCTCCTTCTTCACTACCTCTCGTAAATTTGGATTCAAACGACGTTGGAATTCACGAGAGGGATTGGCTTCATTCTCCAAGTAGATATGGTGCGAACACAGATCGGGATTTATCTCGTGGAGATCGAAAATGATCCAGCCTATTGCCTTGCGGTTTTTTTCCAGGATCTCTAGGAAGCGAGATTCCTGCTCCTCGGTCAATCGCGAACTGATGATGATCGGATATTTCTTCTCTTGACCCGCAAGGAATGTGTATTTTAGTGTTGTGGGTAAAGGTTTGAGCTCAGGTAAGGTGTGATCGTCTAGGAGATCTGGCTCAATCGCATCTGGTTCAGTGTTGGAAGTGGCTGGATCTTTCTCTGTAATTGCTGCCACCAAGTTATTCTGCTCTAGAGTCAAATCGTCAAAGGTCTCCATCCAATCAGCAAATGCCATGTTCGACTCATCATCCTCATCTTCCGATTGTCCTGAAGAGGGAAGGATTGATAGGTCCAACTGGGCCTCTAAGTCATCGAAGATGTAGGGGGATGCAGGTTCTGAGTTGTACTCGTCTCTGAGGACCTTGCAAAATGACTCATGCACGGGATCATCTCCGGAGGGGAGGGAGTCATCGGTGCTGGCTGGGTTTTGTCTCCATAGCCCAACTGTGTCTACATGGTCACAGTCTGCTTCAGATGAAGTGTACTCGGTGTTAGATTCAGAATCCGGTCTCTGCCATCTGGTTTACTTCATCTCAAGTTCCTCATCTCCGCCTGATGTTTGGAACTGGATCTTCCTGATCTTATATCAAACAAGGCCCCCGCTGTCATGAGAAAGGGCCTTCCTAAGACGATCTGGGAATCTCTCCAATTATGAGGGGTTTCCATATCTAGGATAGTAAAGTCCACCATGTATTCTTGACCCTCGACTTTGATTACAACATTCCTCAATTCTCCTTGGGACTTCTTGGTTGATTTATCAGCGAACTGCAGGAGGGCTCTAGATTTCCTAAGAGGTCCGAGATTAAGCCGCTCATAGAGGGTTGTAGGCATTAAATTAATTGAGGAGCCGTTGTCTAGGAGAGTGCGTGCAAACGCAATGTCATCGACATGACTCACTACATAATTTACACCAATGTCTCTTCGTTTCCTTGGAAATGAGTTTTTTATTGCATAAGTCATGGATACTGACAGAACGTGTTTCTCAACACGACTTTTGGTCTTTCTGCTAACCCTAGTAGGTGTGCATCTCACCTTAAGGTATTTCTGGAATGCAGGTATCATTTCCACGTACTTGTCAAAGGGATTGTGACCTTGATATATTTGTTGCAGAACTCTGCCATCTCAGGGTCATCTTTTTGGATTTTTTTAGTTTTCTTCTTTCCACCCTTTAGAGCTCGGGGGAAGAGATTATTGACTCCAACTCAGCTTCTAAAATTGAAATGTTTTCATTCCATGCGGAAACTGAGTTCTGTACAAGACTCGGACTCTGCTACAGACTCGGACTCTGACTCTGAATAAAAGGAAAATGCTGTGGCGAAATTGGTGATGCGTCTTCTGTGACTTTTGGACGGTCCTCCTCAGATGGAGGTGCGGGCTCTTCGTCGGTTTCGTTGGACTCTCTGCTGGTGCAGGTTTGTTGCTACTTCAAGGACCCAGAAGTCCTCTTCTTCTACCGGTGGTGGTGACGGTGGTGCTACTCCTCTTCTGCCTCCATGTTCTCCTCAGGTAGAGACTTGGCAGCACCTTCCTCCGGTGCTTGTGCCCGATCAGGTATGATCACGGTCCTTCCGCTCCTGAGGGACATATGGTTCACATTATCATATGAAAGGGTCTCATGTTCAGATAAAGAGTTATCTGAATAGTATACCTGATCACGAGGTCGGTTCTGGCCTTGAGTTAAGATGTTCGGGTTGGCCTGAACCTGGGTGGGAATTGGGGTCTTTGGCGCCATTTGTTGATCATGGGTAGGAGAGACACGATTCAGATCGGTTCTTATATCCAGATAGTCATTCTGGATTTGTTGGACCCTATCAGACAGGGTCTGGATTACCAAGGCGAGGGACTCCAATTCGGTGGGATGGGCTGGCTGATGCCGACTTGCGGATGAGGTTCTATACTGGCCTTGCTGGCCATGCCGATACTACTGCTGCTGATGGGACGGTGACGGGCCCTACTGGCCCGAGTGGAATGTGCGCTGCTGCTGCTGGTGCTGCTGAGACTGGTACCCTCGTTCGGGCCTGGACTGAATAAAGCGCGGTGCGGGGAGGGAGCTGGTTTCCTGGTAAGCTGGGGAAGGTCGGTGAGGCTGACCATTCCCCATCCCCGACTTGCTGCCGACGGGGTTACGGCTGTACCACTGCCCGTTGATCTTGAACACCTGTGGAGGTTGCTCGTATCCGGTTTCCACTTGTGGGGATGCATGTCGGTCCTGCTGGGTGTAAGTCTGATTCTCTACCCTGCCACTCTGAGGCCCCGGTGCCTGTTCCTGTACAAGATGGACTCAGTGTACAGGTGCAGGTGGTGTAGAAGGGGCAGGTAGCTTCATTTTAGCTACCTTCTCAGCAAGATCCTCCACTTGCTTCGGCAGACATGAGAGAGACTCAAGGTCAGTGACCCTCTTGTGGATCTGCTCGACCATGGTTAACTTGTCAGCTATCATCCCCATGCTGGGGATGAGGTCCTCTGTTAGATCTGCTACAGTCCTCCTAGTTGTCTTGTTGGATAGGAATGAGGGAGACAACTGATAGGCCCTGGTGGCCTGCGACCTGCATGTTTCCACCATCTACTCTAGTATCTTCCATATAGCATTCTCGTTCTTGTTCAGATAGCTTCCTCCACAGGCAACACTGACTAACCCCTGCATCTCCGGGGTCATGCCACAGAACAAGGTCTGGACTAAGATCGCCTTAGAAATTCCATGGCAGGGACATTTCTGAATTAGGTCATTAAACCTATCCCAGGCTTCATGGAATGGTTCATTGGGTCCCTGGGAGAAACTAGCGATCTTTTTTCTCATTTGATTAGTCTTACTGAGGGGGTAGAACTTTTTCAGGAATAGGTCCTCGAACTGCATCCAGGTTGTACATATCACCCCTAGGTTCTTTAACCAATGTGTTGCCTTATCTCCTAAGGCAAATGGGGTGGCCTTCAGTTGAATGTAATCCTGCCCAACCCTAGGATGACTAAGGTTGTTGCAAACTAGGTCGAAGTCTCTGAGTAAGGCATATGGTTCTTCATTGGCATTTCCGTTGAACTTCGGTAGCAGACTAAGGAAGTGGGGCTTGAGTTCGTGGGGAACCGCTGGTGCTAACCAACTGTGCATCTCGTTCTCCGTTGGGTTGTAGGCATCAACCATTTGTCAGTCGATTCCTCCTACTGCAATGATCTGTCCCATTCTAGCTGTGAGACCCGCATTCTGTTGTTTGGCTGTGGCAGATGATAAATCAAGGAAGGGATTCTTACCGAGGCGATGGTCTTCCTCGATAAGCTTAGAGGAGAGGAAAGGGTTGGTTTGAGAGTAACCACCCTGGGTGTGAGGGAACCAGAACTCAAGAGGGTCATGAGTCATGGGTGGCCCAAGTTGAGCTTAGGTCGGTGAAGAGGAGTTTCGTGGGGGGCTCAAAGAGAGATTGGTAAACAAGGAGTCGATATCCCCCAAGTCACTCATCTTGATTTGGCGAGAAGAATCGGGAGTTCTAAGTGAAGAAATGATTTGACTCCTACCTGAAGCAAACAATCCAATCCAAGACCCTGGGTTCACACTCAACACAGTGAAGGACCCGAAACCGAGTCGAATTAATCTTGTTAATTTTAAGTGTGATTTTTCAAGAAAGATAGCAAGGATTTACGCGACCTATAGGGAAGTTGCCTCAGAGCCGGATGCGTCTTCCCTGTTTAACTTGTCGCCTAAGATACCGTCGGTCCTTCCTTTCTTCGCTCCTATCCCAAGTTGATGGATTCAAAGACCTGTCCCTATCTACCTGCAAGCAGGCAGAGGCTGACAATTCTGGAACTTCCCCCCGGGGGGTTACTAGCACCTTGTCGCAAAGTATCGCAATTTCGCCCCTATCTACCTGAGACAGGCAGAGGCTACTTGGTACTAGTAAGTGAACCTTAATAAATTCAACTTGTGATATTTGCTAGGATTAGTCTGGACGTGATATGGAAGGTGGGGATTTGGGATCTGCCTTAAGGTGTTCACACACACTCAAGTACCCTCACTCAGCCTAAAATGAAGGTCGGGGATTAGACTCCCGCAAACAAATTTTCCAATTTTATTGAATTTTTTTGGTCAATAATGTTAGCAGTCCCAATTTTAAGATCAGTTATCACTTGTTAGTCCAACCACACAACACCCTAATGTACAGTCCCAATTTCCGTTTAAATTTAAGTTTGAAAACAGAGGGGGAAATCGAGAAAAGCTGATGCACGAAAAATAATGATGCGTATGCTGAGTGGAGAATACTTACAGTGATCCCTTCGCTTTATGCTGGATGCAAGACAGAATTGAAATATTTTTACACTATACGCAAATGCAGGCGACAAAATCCGCTCCTAGACAAGCAGTTCTATCAGCGAGTGAAGCACAAGTTATTTTGACTAGATCTGTGGTCTAAGTGCATCTTTTAAATGTATTGTGTGGTCCTAAAAATTTACGAGCACAAGCAAATCCTAGAGTGGCTCGAGGAGCCGCTAGTGCAAGCCTAATCTACAATTCAATCCACACAGCACACGGGGACACAGTTCCACTATCTTTACACACGCAAGAACCCAAACGGGAACCACTGGAAATGATGTGAAAAAATAAAGAAATAAAAATATAAGTTCTCTCAAATCACTCAAGAAATTAAAATGTAGGCTCCTCGAAGCGTCTTCGACTCCTCGTGTTCCTCGCACCGAAATAATTTAAGGTCAGATAGAGAACGACTCAAAAAATACAAAAATTAAAGGACATAAAATATACACAAGAAAACCAGGGGTCGGACTACCCGGGGATTGAAAGTCAAACACTCAGAAATTACTGCAAATTAACCTAAGTCGTGCCTCCCCTGCAACGATGTCATTTTGATACGCCTCCCTCCACCCTTGTTAATTCGATCAAATTAATGGTCAAATTAATTAATTTTATTTGTTACAGTCGGATAATGAGAGCATATCAAAAACCACTTTTAATTAAAGTAAGTTAATCTCGAGCGGCAATTTGTTTTTACATGGGCAAGCCCAAGGTCGAACTCAGGGAGGCAGTTGTCTCCTTAGGTAGATTTTTAGCAAATTCCAAGGTTTGATTTTCATGGAATAAATTTTTTTTGTGTTTTCGATTTTTTATGCAAGACACATGCACAATCCAGTCTGTTTACAAGTTAATTTAGATAAGTGATCAAATCGAGTCCAAAAATTATGAAACTTGGCCAGATGGGCAATGAAATCAAGTCCTCTAATTTTTTTAGAATTTTCTGACACTAAATAAATTTACTGTGAATTAAAAATGAATGCAAGGTGATTTTGACTAAATTAATTTTAATAAATATCAAATCCCAATATTTTTGGAAATAAAAATTATTCTAGATAGACCTGAAGGTGAGAAATCTAGGAAAATTATTAAACCTAAATTTCTATGCGAAATGAACCTATTAAAAATTAATTAAGGAAATCACTAAACGAATTATTTAGGCCTCAGGATGCGTTCAATTGAGATTAAATTTTTATGCAATGTGAACCTAATTATCCTAAATCTACGTTTTTTGGGGATTTTTGGAGTCACAGAGAAATTATTATCAATTAAAAGGCATAACTGGGCAAAATATAGCAAATTTGAACCAATTAGTTAACAGAAAAATCCACTGATATTACAAAAATATTCTAAGTGTCACATAATGAAGAGGACAATGTAAGCCACACAATGCAGTTTTCCAAATTGAAAAAAGAATTAAAATGAGTGTCTATATATGTGTGCAAAGACAGGGGTGTAAATGCAATTACAGGATTTAAAATTGTTGAAAATAAAACGTGCTGGTGGGGACCAATATGCATTTACCTATAATGTTGAGGGGGTGGATGCATTTTTTCCACAGAATACGTGCTCCTCACGTGGGGTCTCCTGACAGGGACTAAAATGCAATTTTGGAAACCTTCAGGGGCCTCAATGCAATTCACCCAGGACTCACGTACAGATCACATGGTGGTTCTAGGCTCGATGGTCTTCGGAGGCTCGGAGCGAGGCTCGGGTGGCTCTGGAGGTTCGGCTCTATCTCAGATTAGCTTCGGATGATCCGAACCTAGTGGTCGGGGAGGAGGCTCGGATCGGGCGACGTGGCCTAATCTGGACCGTGGATCAAGTGATGATCCAACTGTGAGGAATTGCAGGCGCGTGGTGTGTTTGGGTCCATTAGATAAAGATCGATCCAACGGTGATGGGTCGCTCCTGAGACGAGGACATGGTCGATCAGTGACCGTTATATCTAGATTGATCCAACAGCACCTGGAGCGGGCAAGGGCGATGACATGGTGCTATCTGGACGCGTAGGACCCGCCTGATCCTACAGTTGCAGGGCGTGGCGACGTGGATGCCTCCTCACCGTTCGATCAAGGGGATCGAACGGCTGCTGGCTGTCGTCCCCGACGGTCCTCCGCCTCCTGCGACGGAGAGGACTGGGCTCCGGCGAAGCTGATCTATCCCTGCCTTGTTCTCCTGTCGTCGGTGAAGGGTGCTGGAGGATCTGGCGTAGCTCAAAAGATTCGTGGATGGCCGGCGGAGCGTCCGGTGAGGGTGTCTGAGGTTGGGGTGGCCTAGAGGCCACTGGCTATGAAGCTCGAAGGTACGTTGGTGAAGCTTCAACCCAATCAAGGAGATAGTACCTGTAGGGGGATAGAAGATAGCTGAAGCATGTTGTGTGTTTGTGGAGTGTTGTAGAGTGAAGTGCGAGGCCTGTGGAGCAGTGAGGTGGTCCGGTGGTCGAGCTTCGCCAAGGTGGCGGAGCTAGCTTCGGTGAGAGGTGAAGTATTTCGTCGGGGGGAATGAAGGGTAGCACGAAGATCAGAGATCCTTCGCGGAGCTTGAAGGATGATTGGCGGAGCGGGATGGTGCTTGTGGACGGCGAATAAAAGGGAAGAAAACTAAGAAAAATCAAGAAGAAGATCGGGGAAGAGATGGAGGGATCTACCTGGGATCAGAAGCTCGGAGGGAGCTTCCAGGTTGTTGCTCGAAGACCGGTAGGGGACCTGAGCTCGTGCAGTGCCTTGGAGGAGCTGCGACACGGTGGTGGAGGACCGTAGATCTCGCAGGAGGTGGTTCTCTATCTTCGCTCAACCTCGGGTCAAATTGCTGTCACCAATCTGAAGGTGGGAGCTCGGAGACACTCTCTGTGGTGGCGAATGGGGGTGAAAGAGGCTGGAGGCGGCTTATTTATAGGATGAAGGTGACGGGGTAGCTGGTAAAGAGGTGGAGTTGGTGGATGTTGTGGAGCGAAGTTGAGGGTTGTCATGGAGATCGAGGGTTGTTGGCGAAGACGTGGGACGTGTGGGCTATGTCGTGGTGGCGCTAGGGGTTGGAGGTGATGGTCAGCGTGGAGCCCAAAATAGAAAGGGGGCGGCCCCTTGCGTACGGTGAAGAATGTGGGCGCGGGTTGTGCATAGGTAGACGACGATCCCTTAGCCGTTGGATCAGACGATCCAACGGTCCAGATGAAGGCGCGGATCGACGCTTGGGATTAGATCTAGGGCGCGACATCGGAGGGCACAAGATGCGTCACGTGGCGGATGCAAGGCGAGGCGCTAACGGGCGGTCTTGATGAGGTATGGGTTTTGATCGGGTGGCTGGAAATAATTGCGGTGATGAACGGTGAAGATCAAGGCTCCCAGAGCGAGATCGGATGGCGCACAGAGCGCCACGTGGAGGCTTGTGGGCGAGGCGTTAGCGGACGGTGTGGATGAGAGCTGGGGATGATCAAAAGGTGGAAAACCAAGGGCGTACGTGGAAGTCACTGGGCCGTTGGATCTAGATTGAGATCCAACGGTCAGTGATGCGGGCAGACCGATCAAAGGGAGCGTGTCGCGTGGCGCAATCAGAGGGCGCCACGTGGAGAGCTCTGAGTAACTAAAAAGAAAATTAAGATTACAGGGAGAAGGAGACCGAATTTGGAAAAACTCAAAACATGAAAGTTGTAGATCTCAATGAGATCTACAAGTTTCATGTTGATAAAAAATGGATATGAGGTCAAATACGATACAAAAATACAAAGATACTAATATACATGTGTATAGTATACAAGGAGGCCCAAAAACCCAAGTTTTGCCTACGAGCTCCGAATTGAGTGAAATTAGTCTCATTTTAAAGGTCTCTAGATGTGAATTCATCTGGAGGTGAGTAGACCTAATTCGGAATTTGTAGGAGAGAGATATTGGCATTCTAAGGTCATGGGGGTTTGGGGCTTTATTGGGTATTTTACAAGATAGGAACTTCTGGTCTTCTTCCTTAGATTATTAACTAATGGTGTACATTATAAGGAATGTGTTATTTCATTTTGGAGGGGATAAAATACAAATAAATAGGTGGATATTTTACAAATGGATTTTACACATGGATTGGCTTCTTATTTACATGCAAATATGAATGCTAAGATGCATATCTTGTGGATTGATGCATGAATGCTATTTATGAAAGAAAAAGGGAAATATGATGCTAAATACGCTGGGACAAAGCTATATTTTCAACTTTAAGAGTGATGAATCACATGTTCATCATGCTCATCCTCGAAATGAGTAGAGGAAAATAACTCAACTAAATTAAAATCGATCTCTATCTCATCTGAAGTGGAGGAATTGTGTGAACTCTCAGAATCTGAAATGTCCGCAATGAAATCCTCAGGTATCTGCTCCATCTTCTCATCATCATACATGCTGAAATATAATGTACCATCATAAGAACCACCAATTGTAGTCTCGGACCCATCCTCTGCTAGGATATTACTGGTCTCTAATCGATACCTCTTAAGGTCGGTGATGAATCTGCGATTCATCATCTCAATATCTTGATATTAGCAAAATCCCCAAGTAAAATCCCAAATAAATGTTTATAAAATCAATAAATTAACAAAATGACTCTTGTAAATAAAACATATTAATTATTGTATATTAGATTGTACAAAATAAAATAACACTAAAAAGCTGCAAAATTAAAGGAGTTTTTCACCTATAAATAGCCCAAAACTTCATCTATTTTAATAATTTTATTTCAACTCCTTTTTGGCTAATTCTTTCTCTAACTTGTTCATAAAAATGTATATAAAAATTCGAAAATATAAAATAAATTTTACGTCAAATAAATGCTCCTAGATCCCAAAGGCAAAAAGCCGTAAAGTCCAACTTCCAGGCCAAATTCCTGCTCCGTATGAACTCCAAATTCACTAAACTCACTTTTAAAGTTCAAGTTAGAAAATTATCTATCCAACGGAAGTGGTTTCATTAAAATCGGAGCTCATTTGCAAAAGTTGGATTTTGGGACCTAGATGTACATTGTATATTTTGTATATATTCATTCTTTCCTCATTTTTTATTTTTCTTCCTTATTCTATAAAAATAAAAAACAAATCATTGTTTTTTGTATTTTAATTATATTGTTTTATTGTATATTCCAATTGTAAATATCTCTTATGAAAAAGATAAAAAAATACATATTAGAAAAGCAAACAAAAAAAATGTACATGTTATAAGTCTTCATGTGTAAATTCTCCACTCTTTTTCTTCTCTTTATTTTATTTTCTCTTTTAATGTCGCCTAATTTATTTCTTTATTTATTATTTAATTTCCATTCTCTACAATAACCACCAATTCATCTCCATTATTCCACCATTTTTTCCAACATCCCATTCAACTCCATTAATAATACAAACCTGTCATTCAACCCCGCCACCTTAATAACTTCTCATATATTCTCTTTATATAAATCTCATTCTCCTCATTTTTGCCTTTGATCCATCTTTATGTGAGGAGAGCCTAGTTTCTAGAGTTGAATCGCTGACAGCGACGCAACCGCGGTTGAGCGACGACAGCCCTCTCTCCAGTGAGATCCGTTGGCTTTTTGACCAACATCGCAGCCGCACCCGCGTGCTGCTCGAGCTCATCGCTTGCCGGCGATTCGAGTGAAGACCATGCTCTCGTGAGCACTTCATAGGCGCCCGCGTTCATCGTATGTAATTTCTCTTTTATCATTCGGCATCGTTGTTATTTTCTCAATTTTTTTAGTCACATCACATGACCATCCACATGCCTCCATTTGTTTAGTTCATATCATCACCACCACCTACCTATCATCTTATTTTTTCCCCATATTTCCTCCTTACTCACTTTTTTAAAAAAATAAAAATAAAAACACAAATTAAAATAAAAATTATTACAGAAAAAAAAGAAATAGAAAAAAGAAACGTGGGAGCAGCAGCGGCTCTACCGCCCGTCGCCCCCCGTTTTCCAGCTGCCGTGCGCCGCCACGGAGGGCTGCTCCGCCCGCCCCACCGCTGTTAGTGCAGGACGCTCTGCCCCCCTCATCCTCCGCACGCCGCCTCGGCCGTGCATGCGTGAGCGGCGCCACGGCCGCACCGACCCTCCACCGTCCAAGCCGACTTCGACTCCATCCCAGCCGCGCACGACAACCCCTTCCTCCTTGCCAGTGGCTGAAGTTGCACCGCCCACCACGCACCCCCCACTGCCGACGCACGCCTCCACCACCTGCGCCGGCCGCTGACCCCTTTTTGGGTTCATGTCCATGCCTACCTACAACAACGAAGAAGAAGGTCATTTTTCTAATTTTTTATTGTAAAAATTGCAAGTTTGTCCTCTTAAGTTTCTATAATTACAGTTCTGCCCATGTACGCATTTTATTGTAAATATTGTTTTCTGAATTTGCAATTCGAACCCTCTGTTCATGTTTTAAATTGGACTTGAATTGAGCATAATTTTATTCAATGAAAAATGTCATTATGTTGAGCAACTTATTCTTTGTCATGTGAATATTTATCTATATTTTTTCTGATATTTGGGTAATTAATTAAAATTGTCTAACTGAACTTCTGCATATTTTACCCATTCTATGCTATTAAATTCATATTGGACACATAGTTGCTCTAAAAATTCCACAAAAACTAGACATGATGCCCCGATATATGATTAATTTACTATCCAAATTTCATCCAAAGTGGAGTTGTCTTGTGCCTGAAATAAATCATAGAGTGATTTTCATATTTGATTTTTAATTAAATCTATGTCATATTTTTGCAAAATTTCAAGCCTCTTGTATTCCATATGAAAATATCTATATAGATAATTCACACTCTGGCTAATTTGATAATGTAGATTTATTAGGAATTATTTACTCACTGTCACTCTATTTTTCACTAAAAATCTATAAAAAATTCATAGTTTGTCAAAAAATTCCAAAAATAGTATGTAGCTTCCTTGCATCATGTTTATGTTCCAGTAAATTTTTCATGATTTTTGCTTACTGTTTGTGTGAGAAATTGCGAAAAAACCTATAAAAAGTATGCATTTTTAAATGTTTCATTTTAATTCATAAAATTCCAAAAAATGTGTCTTGCATTCATCACTGAATAGGATTCTAGAAAAAATATATAATTTGGCTAAATTGAACTGATTTGATATTAAAATTAATTTGGCCTTGTTGTGTGTCTTCTTAGTGTCTTAATTCAGTCGCATTTGCATTTGCATTCGTTTTTGCATTAAAAAATATAAAAAAATACGTACTGAAAATCTAGTTCTTAATTTTTGGATTAATCCCAAAGTTGTTCATTTCCCTCCCTGTGTTCGACCCCGAACTTGCTCGGGATATAAATTAAAGCCGAGACACTCTTCACGGAGATCTTCTCTCGGTTCTGATTGAATCGCTAAGTATACGTACCACAATGAACATGAATCATTTATCGTATTCAGCGACTTGTCATATGGCGCAGTTACCGAGGAGGCAAACAACTTAGGGACTAATTTTAAAATTTGGATTTAGATTTCACTTACTTGAGTAGTCTGACCCCCGAGCCACTTGTATTTATTCCATTTTTTCCAATTATTTCCCTCCATATTTTTGTATATATTTTGTTTCTATCTCTCTAATATAAATTTTCTTTTCCTTGCGAGGGTCCGGCGGACTTGGAGTACATCGGAGGTCGACGGACGTGACGCGAACCGACTGTTGATGAGCAAGAAAATTAATGTATCTTCGAGAGAATTTTTTTAAATTTTCGTAATTATTTTGTTGTAATTATTTAGGTAACTTGCTCCTTTATAACATCTCTTGTTTGAGAGCTCGCACGTGTAAAGAGACTTGGACATTATTTGTGGTGTGTCGAGACTTGTTTCACTCTCCGGTGAGGGTGGGGCTCGACTTGAGTGGCGAATTTAAGGATTAGGAACACAGTAGTATAGAATCAGATTTGCTTGTGCCCATCGTAATTTAGGCAACACATATCTTAGAAGAGTCACATATCTTATAAGATTCATAATGAGATGCACATAGACACGTACTACTTAGCTCAAATTCAATCAATTCTTCCCCGCTAATAGTATACTGTTTAGGTGTGGTTTTCTCGATCTACATGCATTTAGTGTAAACTTTAAAAATTCAATTTCACATAATGCATGGAGAGTGTCGGGATTGACTGTAAGTATACCTTCTTCTGAGCATGCATCATAGTTTCTCGTTTGCATTCTGATTTCCGATTCCCTTCTTGTTTTACAACTTAAGGTCAAAACAAAAATTGGGACTGAACGGTAGACGTGTTTTTGTGTTCAGATTAATTTCAAGTGATAACCTAACTCTAAAATTGGGACTGAATTGAGCAGGTCGATTGAAAAAAATGGAATAAAAAGAACTTATGTTCTCGGGTGCATAAAGCCCTCATTATTTGTTTTACTTGTAAGTGAGAGAGAGATGACCCTAGGATAGAGCCAAGCATGGATTTCTTACTTACTACTGGTTCTTTATTTTTAGGCGTTTAGCTACTCTTCAGTGAGGATCTACGGGTAGCCAGTAAATGGTCCGGATTTCCTTAGCAGAGTGGGAGGTTTAGAGGACACCTTAGTCCTCAAGGAACGGGTAGTCGTATTTATACGGTCCGTACTTACTCCTCTACTGGCTGAAAGTAGGTCAAACTAGTCGTAAGAACCGGGCCAGTCTGTAAGAAAATACGGGCAGCTAACAGCTCGTTAATCTTTCCAAGATTGTATTGTCGCCAACTAAAATTGACCAGATAATTCGGTCGAACCTTTACGGCCATCACGTGTTGAGTTGGTGAAATTGAGGGTTTGAATTGTGTTTGTATTGTGTGAGTTTACTCCGCACATTTACGTGCACCATAGAACTAGCGCCTCATTGACTATCATGTTCTAATCGATTCTTTTGACATCGAAGATGACCGATTGGGGGAATATTTATTCGGACTTTGTGAATCTCTCGTTGAACACTCCAAGAAGTACGTCTTCAAAGGTCCAAGCGCAACTTGGACCAACCTAGACTCTGACCCTCTTGAGCCCAAGATCTCCCACTCTCAGGATGGTTACTCTCAAACCATTCCCTTTCTCTCTTCTCACCTCACCAAGGAAGACCTTCGGCTTGGTGAGAATATCTTGATTCATAAACCCTCTTCTAATCAAGAACACATTGCTGATGTAGGACTTAAAGAAGTTACTAGAAAAATGCCTCCAAAGAAGAAATAAGAGGAAGAAGAGAACCATAAAGACCCGTTGAAAATGGTACTAGCCATATTAGTTGTATCTGAGCAACAACATGCATCACTCAGAGCTCAGTTACGACGGCTAAATGTTGGGGTCGAACCACCAATGGATGCGGCGTACAACCCCAGACAATACCAAATTCGGAACTATTTGAGTCCGGTCGAACCCAATGTTGATTTTGAGTTGAAGCCGCACTTTCTGAACCTGCTGCCACACTTTGATGGGAATGCTTCTGAGGAGCCATATGCATTCCTAAGAGACTTTGAGCTCATCTGTGCTAACCTAAAACATCATAATATTAGTCAGGATTATATTAGGCTCAAAGCCCTTCCATTTGCCTTGGGTGGAAAAGCCGACTACTGGGTGAAAAATCTTGGGATTACCACCACCACTTATGCCCAGTTTAAGGACCTATTCCTGAAGAAGTTCTACCCGCTGAGTAGAACTAACAGGATGAGGACGCGAATTACAAGTTTTTCCCAATTACCCAATGAAGCTTTTTGTGATGCTTGGGAAAAGATTTAGGTATATCCTCCAGAAGTGTCCCTGTCATGGACTAGATGACAATATCTTGGTCCCGTCATTCTTTACTGGTCTCAACCCTGAGATGCAGGGTTTAGTGAGCGCTGCCTGTGGAGCAAGTTATACATCACGAGGAGCACATACCGTCTGGAAGGTATTCGAGTAGATGGCTGAAACTAGTCGCTCACAGATGGCCAGCAGGGCCTATACATCGTCCCCCAGTTCACTCTCATTTGGAGGGGGAAAATCAGTTGTAGTCGATCTCTCTCAGGACGTGATCCCTAGCATTGGACTCCTTGCTGACAAGCTTACAATAGTTGAGAAGATCGACAGGAGGATTGATGAGTTAGACCGGAGCATCTCCAAACTTCCAAAACAGATGGAGGAGTTGACTAATAAGGTATCTAAGATAAGGATACCCGCTGTGACTGCACCCGCTGCTCCCATTTACCGAGTTCATCATATTCAGGAGCAGTTGGTGTTAGGGCAACCCCAGCCGTGGGAGCAGGACCAATCCTACACCAACTCTTTCCAGCAGCCACCTCCATTAGCAGAGACAGTTCAGGAGGAGCCTCCACCAGTTTGGGAGGTGAATGGAGTATGGTACCAGGCAGGGAAGTACGGAAGACCGACAGACCTACCAGCATCCCCCGAACTTTCACAACACTGCATTCACCTCCGTACCCCCTCCTTCACAGCAAAGCACTGGATTCCAGCCACCCTAGCAGCAGCGGAAGTAGTACCAGTAGTATGGCCGACAGGGCCATTACCAAGCGGGCCAGCATGGCCTAAAATCTCAGCAGATACCCCAGCAGCAGCAGCACATGCAGTACCCGGGCCAGCAGGGCCAGTCTTCCTGTTCTTCTTCCCAGTCTTATCCCCTTCCTTCATCGTCTAGTCTCGTGGATATACAACAGTGGATACTCGATGGGCTCCGTTCCTACATGAACGAAATTCAAGACTTACGGGTGGATGTCAAACGCCTGTCCAGATGGCGAGACGAGCATATTGCACCCTCTACCTCAATCCCAGCCCAGGTTCAGGCTAACCCCAATAGCCTAAACCGATCTAGTTCTCATTAGCACTTTGGTCAGGTATACTATTCAGCATCTCCTAGATCTGAACATGAGATTCTTTCGTGTGACGAGGCTAACCACATGTCACTCAGGAGCGGAAGCACCGTGACCGTACCTGACCGGGCGAGGGACACGATAAGGGGCATCTCTGGAGCTCTACTTGAGGAGTCTTCAAAGGAAGAGGAGGAGAGGCATCATATTCCGGAGCCCCATCAGCACCATTCGAGGATTTCTACTCAGGGAGCCGCGAGGAGAAGGAGAGCATGTATGCAGCATCAGCAGCATCGATATACTTCTGATTCTACAGAGGACCTTGCATCTCCGGTTGTGGCGGATACCACTCCAGCTTCTATTCCACAACCTATAGTAGATAGTTTTGGTTTCAATCCCATGTTGCGTCAAAAAGATTCATGTATTAAGAACTCTATTTCTGTTAATTCCAAGAATGATCTTTCAGTTCATGATTCAGATTCTTCATCCTCTGTTTCCCTAGCTTCAATCCATTTTTCCCTTGCTCTTACGGTAGGAAAGCGCATCAAAAAGATTCAGAAAGATGACCCCGATATGGCACGGTTTTGTAAAGAAAACATCACTGTAAAGGTGCCATTTGATGAATATGTGGCTAACCATCCTGCTTTCCAAAAATATCTTAAGGTGAGATGTACACCTACAAGGGTTAGCAGGAAGAAAGATAACCGAAATATAAAGACACATGTCTTATCAGTAGCCACAAGGTATTGTCTCAAGAATCAGACTTTGCCAAGTAAAAAGAGAGACATGGGTGCTCACTATGTAGAGAGTCGTATTGACGACATTGTGTTTGCACGCACACTCTTAGATAATCGTTGTTCGATCAACTTACTTCCCTTAGCCTTATATCAGAAATTGGAGTTGGGACCACTTCGCAAATCCAGAGCTTTACTCCAATTCGCAGATCGTTCAGTAAAGAGACATAAGGGAAAAGTGAAGAACGTAGTTATCTCGATTGAGGGTCAGAACTATTATGTTGACTTCACCGTCTTAAACATGGAGACCCCCAATCATTGGAGAGAATCTCAGATCATTCTCGGTCGACCCTTCCTTAGGACCGCAGTCGCAGCTTTCGATTATGGTACGGGAATGATGATGTTCCATTCTCCAGGCGGAGAAGTGAACCTTGAGATGAAGCAAACCAAGTGTCAGCGACCTAATTCAGAGAGTAGCACAGAGTACTCATCTTCAGAGGTAGATTGCGCAATGATTAACACAGTTGTTATTTGGGGACAGATTCCTTCAAGATAGAGCGAGACCCTTTCATCTGGAAAGAAAAATAGTGGATGATGCAGTTTGCCAGGTGTTGTCTGATCTTATGAGAGATGCATCTACCTATTCCCATGATCACATAGAGATCCATTTGGATCTGTCAGTTCCATCCTCTTTAGAACAATCATGGGACATAGATGACGAGTCAGACGTGGCTTTTGCTGATTGTTTGGATATTTTTGACGATCCGACTCCTGATACTTCTGAGTTGGTGGCAATTACTACTCATCTTAGCCCATTAAAACGGCTCCCACTACCCTTGTTAATTCGATCAAATTAATGGTCAAATTAATTAATAATGTTCGTTGCAGTCGGATAATGAGAGCAGATCAAAAACCACTTTTAATTAAAGCAAGTTAATCTCGAGCGGTAATTTTTTTTACTTGGGCAAGCCCAAGGTAGAACTCAGGGAGGCAGATGTCTCCTTAGGTAAATTTTAGCAAAGTCAAAGGTTTGATTTTCCGGGAATTATTTTTTTGGTCTTTATCAGTTTTTTTATGCGAGAAACATGTACAATCAGGCCAGTTTACAAGTTAATTCAAATAAGTGATCAAATCAAGTTCAAAAATTACAAAACTTGGCCAGATGAAGAAATGCAATGAAATGAGGCTACCCTATTTTTTTGGATTTTTCTGACACTAAATAAATTTACTGTGAATTAAAAATGAATGCAAAGTGATTTTGACTAAATTAATTTTTAATAAATATCAAATCACAATATTTTTAAAAATAAAAATTTTCCCAGATAGATCTAAAGGTGCTAATGGAATTATTAACATCTCGGGATGCGTGCAATTGAGATGAATTTTTTATGCAAGATAATTCTAATTATCCTAGATCTAATGCGATTTTTTGGGGATTTTGTGAGTCACAGAGAGATTACTACCAATTAAGAGGCATAAATGGGCAAAATATAGCAAAAATGAACCAATTAATTAATAGAAAAATTCATTGATATTACAAAAATATGCCAAGTATCACAATGGAATAGGACAATATAAGCTACACAATGCAACTTTCCAAACTGAAAAATGAATTAAGATGAATGCCTAAATATGCGTTCAAAGACTGGGGTGTAAATGCAATTACAGGAATTAAAATTGCTAAAAATAAAACATACTGACAGCGACCAATATGCAATTACTTATAATGCTGGAGTGGTGAATGCAAATTTTCCACGGGACACGTGCTCCTCATGCGGGGTCGCTAGGCAAGGACTGGAATGTAATTCTAAAAACCTTCGGGGCCTTGATGCAAATAACCCAAGACGCACGTACGGATCACGTGAGGGTCCGAGGCTCGATGGTCTTCGGAGGCTCGGAGCGAGGCTCGTGTGGCTCTGGAGGTTCGGATCTGGCTCGGAGTTGCTTCGGGGATCCGAGCCTAGTGGTCGGGGAGGAGGCTCGGATCAGGCGACGTGGACGGATCTGGATCGTGGGATCAAGGATGATCCAACGGCTGCTGGCTAATGACGCGTGGCTTGTATCGACTCGTTGGATCAAGGTCGATCCAACGGTCCTTGCGGCGTGATGAAGAGGGCTACATGGACGATCGAGCGCCACTGGATCAGGATGAATCTAATGGCACTCGGATACTCTGGCGATTGGCAAGGTAGAGGGCTCCTGACCGTTCGATCAAGGGGATCGAGCGGGTGCTGGCTGTCGTCCCCAACGACCCTCCGCCTCCTGAGGCGAAGAGGGCAGGGCGCCGGCGAGGCTGGCCGAGCTCCGCCTTGTCCTCCCGTCGTCGGCGAAGGACGCTGGAGGCTCTGGCGTAGCTCAAAAGGATCGTGGAGGGGTGGCGAAGCGTCCGACGATGTTGGCTAAGGTTGGAGTGACCTGAAGGCCACTGGCAATGGAGCTCAAAGCAGTGCTGGTGAAGTCTCCGACCAATCAAAGAGATGATACGAGCAAGGGGTTAGAAGATAGTCGAAGCACGCGAACTGATCGTGGAATTGTTGGAATGGAATGCGAGGCCGGTGAAACAGTGAGGGTGACGGGTGATCGAGCTCCGCCACGGTGGCAGAGCTGGCGTCGGTGGAGGGTGAAGTGTGTCGTCGGAGGAAGCTAATGGTAGCGCGAAGATCAGAGCTCTTTTGCGGAGCTCGAGGAACGGTAGGAGGAGCGAGATGATGCTCGTGAAAAGCGAATTAAATCGGAAAAGGAGAAGGAAAAGGAAGAAGAAGATCGGGGGAGAAATGGAGGGATCTACCTGGGATCAGAAGCTCTGGGGAAGCTTCTAGGTCTACGCTCGAAGGCCGGTAGGAGTACCTGAGCTTGTGCAGTTCCTTGGAGGAGCTGCGACACGGCGGTGGTCGGCTGTGGATCTCGCCAGAGGTGTTCTCTGTCGTCGCTCGACCTGGGCTCAAATTGCTATCACCAATCTGATGGTGGGAGCTCGGAGTCACTCTCTGTGGCGGTTGGATAGGGGTGAAAGTGGCCGGAGGTGACTGATTTATAGGGTGAAGGTGACGGGGTAGCTGGCGACGTGGTGGAGCTCATGGCCTTCGTGGAGCGAGATTGAGGATTGTCATGGAGGTCGAGGGGGCTGGCGAGGATGAGGAATGAGTGGGTGACGTCGTGGTGGTGTCAGTAGTCGGAGAAGGTGGTCAGCGTGGAGCCCAAAATAGAAAGGGGGTGGCCCCTTGCGCACGGTGGAGAACGTGGGTGCAGGGCGTGCGGAGGTTGACGGTGATGTCTCGACCGTTGGATCAGGCGATCCAACAGTCCAAACGAAGGCGCAGATCGATGCCTGAGATCAGATCTAAGGCGCGGCATCGAAGGGCTCTGAACACACCACGTGGCATGCTGAGATGCGGTGTTAACGGGCGGCTGAGATGGACTCAGGGGTTCGATCGAATTATTGAAACTAATTGCGGTGATGAACGGTGAAGATCAAGGCGCCTGGAGCGAGATCGAAGGGCGCACATAGTGCCACGTGGCGCGAGCCTGATGAGGCGCTAGTGGGCGGTCAAGATGCGATCGTGGGATTTATCCAACGGTGTGGAATCAAGGCGGACATGGAGATCATTGGGCCATTGGATCTAGATGAAGATTCAATGGTCTAGGGTGCAGGCAGATAGGTCAAAGGGAGCGGGCGGCGTGGCGCAATCAAAGGGCACCATGTGGCCAGCTGTGAGTGGTTGAAGAGAAAAATAAGATTAGAGGGAGAAGGAGGCTGAATTTGGAAAAACTCAAAACATGAAGTTGTAGATCTCGATGACATCTACAAGTTTCATGTTGACCAAAAACGGAGATGAGGTCAAATGTGATACAAAAATACAAGAATACAAATATACATATGTATAGTATACAAGGAGGCCCAAAAACCCAAGTTTTGCCTATGAGCTCCAAATTGAATGAAATTAGTCTCATTTTAAAGGTCTCTGGATGTGTATTCATCTGAAGGTAAGTAGACCTAATTCGGAGTTGGTAAGAGAGAGATATGGGCATTCTAAGGTCCAGGGGTTTAGGGCTTTATTGGGTATTTTACAAGAGAGAACTCTGGCCTTCTTCCCTATATTATTAACTAATGGTGCACATATTATAAGGAAGGTGTTATTTTATTTTGGAGGGGATAAAATACAAGTAACTAGGTGGATATTTTACAAATGGATTTTACACATGGATTGGCTTCTTATTAAATGCAAATATGAATGCTAATATGCATATTTTGTGGATTGATGTATGAATGCTATTTATGCATGATAAAGGAAAATATGAAGCTAAATACCTAGGGACAAAGCTCAATTTTCAACTTTAAGAGTGATGAATTACATATTCATCAACCCCCTATACTTAAACTTTGCTCGTCCCTGAGCAACTAGAATGAAATGCAATAGTGAAATGATTTTGGGTTCCGTACCAAGGTCATGAACAAAAGTTGAAAATGGAGCTTGACTCAACCTTTGGATTAATTGTGTGGCGGAACCTTATTGAGATTTGAACTTAAGACATACAGACTTCAAGTTCCACAAGTCTCCTATTCAAGACGCCTCAATAGTCAGGTCAGAACAAATCCTCAAATGCAAATTGCCGATGACTACGATTCTTATTTGTACTGTGTAAGTGTGAAATAGCTCTCCACATCAGAAATGGCTCAGAACTAGCCTCCTCTAACAAGGTAACTCAAATAACCCGGTCCAGTAACTCTTTCTTCGAGGAGCGGGGTATTCCAATCTAAGTTCAAGTACGACCAACTCAAGAGGAGGGGCTAGAGAAAAGAATGGACAGTATCCAGTGTAGCTACCTATCCCGGGATGCCTGACCAGTGTAGCCAAGTCATCCAGCTGCATTTCTTTGCTAATATACATACTCTGACAGGTATTTTATTTTCACTTGGACCTGTCTGATTTTTTTGGAGTTTTTGCATTTTTTTCAAAATATATACATGGTGCAACATGTACATCAGGAGTTTTTCCTCTTGAGATAGTAGACTATCCCTCTTTTGAAGCATTATTGCAACCCACAACATCCCATCCTTAGATGTCAACACCACCAGACTAGGTTGAGATGCACTACCCTCCCTAGAGGAGGACGGATGTTTCCACCCGTGTGCTACTCCAAGCTAAAGGATTCTACCTCCTCACCACCTCATCAATGAAGAGCTACGTGCATTGTGATTGTCCAAGTTAGGTCACTGTCTATAAGAATCATGTGTGTATACGAGATATTCTACTTAGACTAATCAAGATGACATGTGAACATAGACTTGCGGACTCAAAGAATTAAGTCACTTGACCTCAGAAATCTTAACTCCAGCTCCTATAAGGTTCCTTTGAAATTATGTGGATTAAGGTCAAATCAAGTCCATCCTCAATATCTACTCATAACTTGGTTCAGAACCCACTAGCTTGTCACCTTGCATATGCAAGATATGCGGATGAGATGCATATGTAATGCTATGAATGAAATGCAAGACTCTTTTTTCTTTCTTTTCTGATGTAGAGATGATATGCAAGAGTAAAAAAGAAGCCTTTGAATTTTTCACATTTTTTATTTGGTATACCTCCTATGTTACAACAATTTATAAGAGTATTATACAGCTTATACAAGTGTATTTTCTCCAAATTTTACCCAGCCCGTAATTATTGAAAAATATAAACAAAGATACGTGAAAGTATGAGCTATGGGTAAAGTATATATGTAATATATACACGCCCCTCTATACTTAGCGTGTGCTATGTCCTCAGAGCACAGAAAGCGAGGAAAAAGACATAGCTCGTGCTAAGCGTAAGAGAGCCAAAGAGAACGAAAATTGTAAAGAAGTCATCCTACCCCCTATACTTAGGCTCTAGTAGCCTAAGTGTGGAAGAAGAACAAGAATGGGACGGATGAGGTCAAGAGGAAAAATGGATGAATATACACTGCGGGCATCGGTCCCCCCAAACTTAGGCTCAGGTCAGCTTAAGTATAGGACGGAAGTGAGTAAGAGGACCAATGTGTTCTGAAGAATGTGCAGAGACTCGACTTAAGTGGCTCGTCCCCCTATAATTAGGATATGGTCATCCTAGGTATAGTCCACGATGGTGATCAATGAAGCTGGGATGAGTTACTAAAGTCACGAGGGAGAAAGGACAGAATGTACAAGAATAATGGTATATACAAGTGAGTCGGTCTGAATCTTTCAAGATGTTGCCGATGGCGAGAGCTCACTGCTGCAAGGTCTCATGCGCAGCTCGAGGTGTATCTGCTGAATTTGTCTCACGCATGAATACAATCTCCTCAACATGGACTAACTGCTCATTGGATTCGACGCAGTGCTTCAACAGTTGTCCATTTACTAGGAATGTCGGTGCGTCATCTGCGAGATCTGAGATCTCGACACATCCACTATCACGCACCGTACGGACGACAAATGGGCCTGTCCACTTGGACATCAACTTGCCTTGGAAGATCTTCAGCCTAGCATTAAACAACCATACCTTCTGTCCAGGAGCAAAGGTCTTTCGTCTGATATATCTATCGTGCCAATGCTTAACCTTGTTCTTGTACACCAAACTGTTGTCGTATGCACGGTTTCTGACTTGCACAAGCTCATTCAGATCCATATCTCTCTGCTTCTGCCCAAGGTGCATGTTCCAGTTGACCTTCTTGATTGCCCATTCTGATTTATGCACTAACTCTGCGGGCAAATGGCACAACTATCCGAATACCATTCGGAATGGGGAGGTTCCTAATGGTGTCTTGTAAGCTGTCCTATAAGCCCATAGGACTTGATCCAAGATCTGAGACCAGTCCTTCCTGTCTGGGCAGACAAGCTTTTGCAATATAGACTTCACTTCCCGATTCGACACCTCAGCCATACCATTAGTCTGTGGGTGGTAGGGACTAGCGACAGTGCTCGATGCCGTAGTCTTTCGAGAGTTTCTTCACTTCTCGATTTACAAAGTGGCTACCCCCATCTGATATCATCATTTTGGGGATCCTGAACCTAGAGATCATGTGCTCTCTGATAAATTTATAGATAGTCCTGCTGCCTGCGGCTCGGGTCGGATAGCCTCCACCCACCTGGATAGGTAATCTACCGCAAGAACGATGTATTCAAACCCATGGCTAATAGGGAATGGGCCCATGAAGTCGATGCCCCAGGCATTAGAGACATCACAAATGATGACAGGCTGCATTGGCATCTCATCCTTGGAACCAACGGCTCCTCCAATTCTCTGACATACTAGACACGACTTCGCAAAGGTGATGGCATTGCGAAACAGAGCTAGCCAGTAAAAGCCACACTGAAGTACCTTCCATGCGGTCCTCTTCCTGGAGTGGTGTCTTCCTGCCTCCAAGTTGTGGCATAAAGAAAGGATACTCTGGTATTCCTCCTGAGGAATACACCATCTCCAGACACAATCCGGTCCTTCAAAGAAAAGGATTGGATCCTCCCAATGGTAGTGTCTAGCATCCGACTTCAGTCGGTCGATGTGGCTTTTGGGCCAACCTTTGAAAACCTTCTTGGAGACAAGATAGTTCACGATGTTGGCGTACCATGGGAGTGAGTCGACAACAAAAATCGACTCGTCAGGGAAGGAGTCTCGAATAGGCGAATCCTCAGAAGTATTAAGATCTTCGAGACGAGAGAGATGATCGGCTACAACGTTCTTCTTTCCAGGTTTATTATGGATGTCCAAATCAAGCTCCTGGATAAGCAAAATCTACCGAAGAAGACGCACCTTCGCGTCCTTCTTCTCCATCAAGTATCTCAGCGCCGTGTGGTCAGTGAACACAATTACCTTGGATCCGATTAAATGAGATCTGAACTTGTCCAAGGCAAACACTACCGCAATCATCTCCTTTTCTGTAACTGTATAGTTACGCTGAGTGGTATCAAATACTTTTCTTGCGTAGTGTATTGCGATAGGGACGTCATCCCTTCTCTCTCCTAACACAGCCCCAACAGCAAAGTCTGAGGCGTCCGTAATGATCTCAAAAGGTAAAGACCAATATGGGGCTTGTAGGATAGGTGCATCCATGATCATTTCCTGTAATAGCTTAAAGGCCTCAAGACATTTGTGATCAACAATAAACTCCATGCCTTTGCCTGAAATCTCAGTTAGCGGTCGGACAATCTTATAAAAATCCTTAATGAATCTCCGATAGAATCCGACATGCCCGAGGAACGACCGCAGCTGCTTGACGTTTGTTGGTGGTTGGAGTCGTCTTATCACATCCACCTTGGTAGGGTCAACCTCCATTCCTCTCTTGGAGATGACGTGCCCCAACACAATGCCCCCCGTCACCATGTAGTGACTTTTCTCCCAAGAGAGCAACATATTGACCTCACGACAATGTTTGAGGACTCGATCCAGATTCCTAAGACAGGAATCGAAGGAATCGTTGGACCGAGAAGTCGTCCATGAAGACTTCCAGGAATTCGCCGACCATTTCGACGAATACAGCAATCATGCACCTTTGAAAAGTACCTGGAGCATTGCATAACCCAAAGGGCATGCGCCTGAAGGCATAGGTACCAAAGGGACATGTGAACGTGGTCTTTTCCTGGTCCTCTAGAGCTATGGCTACTTGATTATAGCATGAGAACCCATACAAGAAACAGAAGAACTCTTTCCTCGCTAGTCTCTCAAGGATCCGATCAATGAATGGCAAGGGAAAATGATCCTTCTTCGTCGCGGCATTCAGGCGTCTGTAATCAACACAGACGCGCCATGACGTAGGCACTCGCGTCACGATCTCCTCTCCATCCTCGTTGGTGGTCGTCTGAATTCCCGACTTTTTGGGACCACATGTATTGGGGCCACCCATTTAGAGTCGGAGATGGGATAAATAAAACCCGCATTGCACCATTTATCTATCTCCTTCTTCACTACCTCTCGTAAATTTGGATTCAAACGACGTTGGAATTCATGAGAGGGTTTGGCTTCATTCTCCAAGTAGATATGGTGTGAACACAGAGCGAGATTTATCCCGTGGGAGATCGGAAATGCTCTAGCCTATTGCCTTGCAGTTTTTCTCCAGGATCTCTAGCAAGCGAGATTCTTGTTCCTCGGTAAATCGCGAACTGATGATGATCGGAAATTTCTTCTCTTAACCCGTAAGGAAGGCGTATTTAAGTGTTGTGGGTAAAGGCTTGAGCTCAGGTATGGTGTGATCGTCTACGATATCTGGCTCAATCAAATCTGGTTCGGTGTTGGAAGTGGCTGGATCTTTCTCTGTAATTGCTGCCACCAAGTTATGTCGGCTCTTGAGTCGGATCGTCAAATGGGTTCCATGCAATCGGCAATAGCCGCGTTTGACTCGTCATCCTCATCTTCCTATTGTCCTAAAGAGGGAAGGACTGACAGGCCCAGCTGGGCCTCTAAGTCATCAAAGATGTAGGGAGATGCAGGTTCTGAGCTGTAGTCGTTTCTGATGACCTCGCAACTGACTCATGCACGGGATCATCTCCGGATGGGAGGGACTCATCGGTGCTGGCTGGGTTCTGTCTCCATGGCCCAACTGTGTCTACATGGTCGCAGTCTGCTTTGGTTGAAGAGTACTCGGTGCTGGATTCAGAATCCGATTTCTGCCATCTGGTTTGCTTCATCTCAAGTTCCTCGTCTCCGCCTGGAGTTTGGAACTAGATCTTCCCGATATTGTAATCAAACAAGGCCCCCGCGGTCCTGACGAAGGACCTGCCTAAGATGATATGGGAATCTCTCCAATTACGAGGGGTTTCCATATCTAGGACAGTGAAGTCCACCATGTATTATTGACCCTCGACTTTGATTACAACATTCCTCAATTCTCCTTAGGACCTCTTGGTTGATTTATCAGTGAACTACATGAGGGATCTAGATTTCCTAAGAGGTCCGAGATTAAGCCGCTCATAAAGGGTTGTAGGCATTAAGTTAATCGAGGATCCGTTGTCTAGGAGAGTGCGTGCAAACGCAATGTCATCGACATGACTCACCACATAATGTGCACCCATGTCTCTTCATTTCCTTGGAAACGAGTTCTTTATTGCACAAGTTATGGCTACTGATAGAACGTGTTTCTCAATACGGCTTTTGGTCTTCCTGCTAACCTAGTAGGTGTGCATCTCACCTTCAGGTACTTCTGAAATGTAGGAGTCATTACAATGTACTTGTCAAAGGGGATTGTGACCTTGATATGCTTGTTGCAAAATTCTGCCATCTCAGGATCATCTTTTTGGATTTTTTAGTTTTCTTCTTTCCACCCTTGAGAGCTCGGGGGAAAGGGATTATTGACTCCAACTCATGTTCTGAAACGGAAATGTTTTCATTCAATGCGGGAACTGAGTTCTGTACAAGACTCGGTCTCTGACTCTGACTAAAAGGAAAATACTGTGGTGAAACCGGCGATGCATCTTCCGCGACTTCTGGACGGTCGTCCTCAGATGGAGGTGCGGGCTCTTCGTCGGTTTCGTCAGACTCTCTGCTAATGCGGGTTTGCTGCTTCGAGGACCCAAAAGTCCTCTTCTTCTGCCGGTGGTGGTGATGGTGGTGATGCTCCTCTTCTTCCTCCAAGTTCTCCTCAGGTAGAGACTTGGCGACTCCTTCCTCCGATGCCCGTGCGCGATCAGGTATGATCACAGTCCTTCCGCTCCTGAGGGACATATGGTTCACATTATCATACGAAAGGATCTCATGTTCAGATAAAGAATTATCTGAATAGTATACCTGATCACGAGGTCGGTTCTGGCCCTGAGTTAAGCTCTTCGGGTTGGCCTGAACCTGGGCGGGAATTGGGTTCTTTGGCGCCATTTGTTGATCCTGGGTACGAGAAACATGATTCAGATCAGTTCTCATATCTAGATAGTCATTTGGATCTGTTGGACCCTATCATACAGGGTCTGGATCACCAAGGTGAGGGACTCCAATTCGGTGGGCTGGGCTTGCGGATGCTAACTTGCGGATGAGGTTCTGTACTGGCCCTACTGGCCATGCCGATACTGTTGTAGCTGATGGGACGGTGACGGGCCCTGCTGGCCCGAGTGGAATGTGCGCTGTTGTTGCTGGTGCTGCTGAGGCTGGTACCCTCGTTCGTGCCACGACTGAACAAAACACGGTGCGGGGACAGAGCTGGTTTCCAGGTAAGCTGGGGAAGGTCGGTGAGGCTGACCGTTCCCCATCCCCGACTGTCTGTCGACGGGGTCACGGTTGTACCACAACCCGTTGATCTCGAACACCTGCGGAGGCTCCTCGTATCCGGTTTCCGCTTGTGGGGGTGCATGCTGGTCCTGCTGGGTGTAAGTCTGATCCTCTACCCAGCCACTCTGAGGCCCCGGTGCTTGTTCCTATACAAGATGGACTTGGTGTACAGGTGGAGGCGGTGCAGAAGGGGCAGGTAGCTTCATCTTAGCTACCTTCTCAGTAAGTTCCTCCACTTGCTTCGGCAGACGTGAGAGAGACTCAAGGTCAGTGACCCTCTTGTGGATCAGCTCGATGACGTATCCAAGAATGTCGGTTTTAAGAATGTGTTTTTATCGTGTTGTGTGTTGCAGGCGGTAATCGGAAACGATCAAGAAAATACCACAAATAATTTATTCAATTTTTAATATCGTGGTTTTATGTTTATTTTACTTGGGCAAGTCCCAAGGTCGATCACAAGGAGGCAAAGGAACAACCTAGAATTAAGTCTATCAAAGCTCGTGTTCGGTTTTCGAGGCGGTCTTTTTTTTTTGAATTTTAAATGCAATAAAGGATGCAAAATGCAAATTTGGCCTTATTTTAGGGACTAAAATGTAAATTACGTTCAAATGATGTCCGAAAAATAAGAAACTTGGCCACAATGTAAACTATAATGAAATGGATGCACTCTAATTTTTTTTGGAATTTTTGGATGCAATATGAATTTTTTATGGATTTTTAAATGCAAACAAAATGATTTTTAATATTTAATTTTAATAAATACCAAACCTACTTATTTCAAGAATCTAAATTATCTGAGATCTATCACTAGGTGATGGACCTCAGAAAAATCCTAATCCTCGAAAATGTGGGTTTAATACCTATTAAAAATTAAATACTAAAAGATGCGAAATGATTTTTACAGGACAAAATAAGCATGCAAATGCAAATCTTTTGGGCACAATGTTAATAATAATTAACTCTACAAAATGTGATTTTTCGAGAATTTCTAGAGCAACGGTTAGTCAATTATCAATTTCAGAGCAGAAAATAGGTAAAATACGCCAATTTTCACAAAACATTTATTTATTAATTAATTATCAATCACAAAATTACCCACAACTTGTCAAAGTGTAGAGGATCAATTAACCAACATCATGCTATTTTTTGATAATAAAATAATGTAGAGAGACGGTTCAAAACTTAGGGGGAACACAGAGGTCTGATTGCAATATAAATAAAGAAATAATGCAGAACAAGGACTTAGATGTAATTACCAATAGGCCTAGGGAGAATGCTGCAAAATTTCCAATGGGGCACGTGTGTGTCACGTGCCCTTGGAGGCGGGGCTGATCTGCAAATGGGAGAACCTTCAGGGGGGGTTTTGTAAATTGCCCAAGGGACACGTGCGCAGCACGTGACCCTGGGGTGTTGCTTGCTGGGGACGTTACCCCACGCACGTGCGAGGGGCGTGCGGGGGGCCTCGGGCTTCGAGCCCGGCCGATGGCGAAGGGGCAGAGCTTCTGATGGTTGCGGCGGAGGGCCAGTGGCGATCGCCGAGTCGTCCGGCCAATGACGTGGCTGTGGCGGCGCGAAGATGAAGCGGTGGTGGCCGAGGGGCGGGCGGCCGTGCTCCTGCGGCTGAGGCTTGGCGGGAAGGCCGAGCCTCTGGATGTCGGTTGACGAAGAGTCTGCTGGAGGGGCGGCGTGGACGATCGGGGAAGGGCGGAGCAGGCGGTGGTGGCCGACACACGGCCGTGGGGCGTTGAGGAAGAAGGGCCGGTGGTGCTGTTGTCGATCGGCGATGTCGGAGGCGGTGATGGCGGCTGGAGTGGTGGGTGTCGGAGAAGCGGAGCGGGGTTGCGGCTTGTGGTCGAGGCGTGTCCGGCGAAGGGGAAGGCGAGAGAGAGAGAGAGAGAGGGGGGGGGAGAGAGAGGGAGAGAGAGGGTATACCTGAAGGAGCTCGACGGCGTTGGGCGGCCGGAGCGAGCAGCTTGCTCGGGGCGGAGCTGCGACGAGGCGTTGGGGTCCTCGGATCACGACGGCAACGAGCGTCTCGCGGTTATCACGACCGGAGGCGATGTTCTTAGATGAAGATCGGCGGATGAAGTGGAGGAGGGCTGGCGGTGTTGGTTTTATAGGGCCTAGAGGGCGCCGGAGATGGAAGGAGTACGTGGGCAAGGAGATACGCGGATCGGAGATGGGCGGAGGCGCGAGATCGAGGGGATTTGATGGCCGGCGAGATTCGCGGGGCGGCGGAGCGAGATACACGACGAGAAACGCGGGGCGGAGATGGGTTTCGCGGCGGAGGTCTCGATTGGGAAGGGGGACCTGGGAACACGATGAAGGTGGGCCGTCCGATCGACCGAGATCGGACGGCCCAGATCTCGCCACGTGGCGACTAAAGGAGAGAGGGGGAAGCGCGCGTGCGGAGCACGTGCCTTGGAGGCACGTGCGACGCACGTGCGTCCGTTTTATTTTTATTTTTTATTATTATTATTTTTTTTAATAAAACGAATATATATTAGTGCCAAAAATGGCTGACACGTGGCGGCACCAGGTGCTGCCACATGTCAGCACCAGAAAATTCCGAAAATAAATATTCGTAAAATCAATAAAAAATAAGAAATGACCTCGGATCAAAAAAGTTTCTTCACGAAAATTGCTCATCTCGATGAGATCTACAACTTTCATGAAGACATCAAAACCAAAATCGATCATTTGCACAAAGTGAATTTTTGGGGTATTCTATGTACATAGAATACCTTGATTTTTTTGGGTTTTATAATTTTTTTGTCATTTTTAAACAAGATAAAAAAAATCCGGAAAAATACAGAAAAATCAAAGATAAATAAAAGACACTTAATCTAATTTTTTTTGATTTTTATTAATTAAGAAAATATATACATAAAATAAGGGTCAGAAAACCGCGAAATGTACAAAAGAGGCCCAAAACCCAACTTTCACATATGAGCTCCGATTCACTTGAACTTGGTCTTGTTTTGAAGGTAATTGAATGCACATTAGTTCAAAAGTGAGTAGGATTAAATCGGACACTGGATGGGGGAGATATGTGGCTTTGAGTCCGAAAATCCTGAAATTAGGGTTTGGGTTTTTGGTCTACTTATTTGGGTTAGTTATTTTTTGTATTTTTCCTTTATTTTTGTTAGTGATATGTACACAGTGGATGTGGTTTCGAGTCATTCGGAGTTAGCATGAATGAGTTAAAAATCTGGGAAGTTAGTCTATTTACAGGTCATTTTTGGCATGGATTTTTGGCTTCTTATTTTAATGCAGAATTTTGTGCTAAAATGCAATTCTTATGAAATCATGCACTAATGCTAATTATGCAGAATAGATGCAAGAATGCTGTTGATTTTTAGGGATTTGAGCTTAATAAATGAGATTTAGAGTGATGAATACGAGATTCATCATCCCCCTATACTTAAACCATGCTCGTCCCTGAGCATCAAAAAGAAATGCCATGAGGTGAAATGAGATTGGGTTCCGTACCAAGACCATGAGCTGAAGGTGAAAGTGAACCTAAACTCAACCTTTGGATTATTTGTGTGTCGGAACTTCTGTGAGACTTAGAATTTTAAAATCAACAGCCCTCAAGTTCTACACATCATTGCTACAGTTTCGGCTCAGAAGTCATCTTAGATCAATCATCTTCCCAAAGTATACCCTATGAACATTGAATAACTGACTCTTGTGTGTGAAATATTTTAGCTCTTCCCACCCAGAATGCCGGACTACCACGCAAGCCTCCTCTCCAATAACTCGTCCTCGGGGAGTCAGGTATTTCCTTCTAAGGTATGTCGCGCTGTGTTCACAATCGAATTGGGGGGAGAAGATAGAAGAATGAGAAAAGAACTGGAGGGTGGCCAGTGTAGTCACCTCTCCCTGTGAAGATGGCCTGTGTAGCCGAGTCTTCACCAAGATCTGCAGGTTTCTGGAAGCTTGGACCTTTTTGGTCAGATTTTATTTGGTAGTTGCTTCTTTGTATTTGGAATTTTTGGTGGTTCTGCTTGGATCTTGTTGTGCCCCTACGGATATAGAATCTTTTGTTTCCGTACATTTTTTGGGGTCTTAGAAAAAATTGTGCCCAGCCGTCCATCCCTTTTCCGAAGCTTTATTTCAACCCGTACTCCGGTCTTTAGATTTCCACGCTACCAGAAAAGAAACTTACACAGTCTTCCAACATCCCGTCTGAGTTGAGCTAAGTACATAGTGCGAGAGTACAAATTAATTCTCTATTCCAGAGTTGTACCCAGAATGAAGAGACCAGGTTAGACACTAAGAGTCAAACGCTGTACATTGTCATGTGGAACTCAAAGAATTAAGTCAAAGACCTGAAGACTCTAAAATCCTATTTCTCGGTGAAGTTCCTCTGAAGATTAGGTGGATTAAGGTCAAGTCCAGACCACTCTCGGTTTCGGCTCATAACTCGGTTCAGAACCCAAAGACTTTTCACATATACAAATGCGATGCTTGATGAGATGCGAGTGTGTGAAATGCCGACACATTTTTTTATTTGTGATTGTTTTTTTATGCAAAAAAATGAATAAGAAGCCTTTTTTTTTCAAAAATTTTTGGGTACAGTCAGTGTTAGTGGCAAAACATTTTTTTAACAAATTACCCACCCCGTAAATACATATAGACTTACGCGCAAGTACGAGGTATGGCTAAAATATATACAAAGTATATATACAGACCCCCCTATACTTAGCGAGTGTTGTGTCCTCAAAGCACAAGAAGCGTAAAGAAGACATAGCTCGGGCTAAGCGTAAGAGAGTGAAAAAGAACAAGATTTTACAAAATCGCCCCCCTATACTTAGACTGTCAATAGTCTAAGTATAGAAGAAGGGCGGAAAAGAAAAGAAAAGAAATGAAGCGATGAGGGTATGTGAACAAGGAGAGTATATATAGGTGGGTGGCGGTTCCCCCTATACTTAGGCTTTGGTCAGCCTAAGTATAGAAGAAAGATGGATATGGAGTGAGCTAGAGATCAGAATGATATGAGGGAAATGGTATATACAGATGGCATCGGTCCCCCCCTATACTTAGGCCTTGACCTAAGTAGAGGAAGAAGTTGTACAAGGGGATCAATGTGGTGGGGAGGGAGGGTGGGTCTGATCTGATATATCGGCAATGTCCTTGCTCTGTGTGAAATAGATGACCTCAACTTGCATTGTATGTTCTTTGGATGATTCTATATATGGCTTCAGTAATTGTCCATTCACTGAGAAAGGTTGTGCATCATCTTTGAGTTCTGCAATGTCCACACTTCCATTAGTATGCACATCGATGACAACATAGGGACACGTCCATTTCGATTTCAGTTTCCCATGAAAGATCTTTAATCGAGCATTAAACAACCATACTTTCTGCCCAGGGACAAAGGTTTTATCTCGAATGTGTCTATCATGCCATTTCTTGACCTTGTCCTTATAAATCACACTGTTGTCATATGCTCGATTTCGGATTTCAATTAGCTCATTCAGATTTAGGTCTCGACATAATTTCCCAAGGTGACAACTCCAGTTCAACTTTTTGATTGCCCATTCAGATTTGTGAATCAGTTTTGCAGGAAGATGGCAAGGTTTGCCATAGATCATCCTAAAAGGTGAAGTATCGAGTGGTGTTTTATAAGCTGTCCTATAGGCCCAGAGAACTTGATCCAACAGTTTTGACCAATCCTTCCTATCTGGACGAACCAACTTTTGAAGTATACTCTTCACTTCTCTATTAGAAACTTCTGCCATGCCATTAGATTGTGGATGATAAGGGTTGGCTATTCTATGTTCAAATTTGTACTCCTTTGCCAAAGATCTCATTTCCCTGTTCACAAAGTGGCTACCTCCATCAGAAATCAAAACTTTTGGTATCCCGAACCTTGCAATGATATTATCCTTGATAAACTTACAGACGGTTTTGCTGTCTGCGGTTCGGGTTGGAATAGCCTCTACCCATCTAGACAAATAATCAACCGCTAACAAGATGTACTCAAATCCATTGCTATTGGGAAAGGGACCCATAAAATCAATCCCCCATGCATCAAAAACATCACAGAAAATCATTGGTTGCATGGGCATTTCGTCTCTATAACCAACGGTCCCTCCCATCCTTTGACAAATCGGGCAAGACCGTACAAAATCATTAGCATCACGAAATAAGGTCTGCCAGTAAAATCCACATTGGAGTACATTGTGTGCGGTTCTCTTTCCCGAATGGTGCCCTCCAGCCTCGAGAGTGTGACAATGTGTGAGGACACTCTGGTATTCTTCCTGAGGAATACATCTTCTCCAGACACAATCCGCTCCTTCATAGAAAAGGAAAGGATCGTCCCAATGGTATTTTCTTGAATCCGACTTTAGTTTTTCAATCATTTTCTTTGTCCAACCAGAGGGAACCTTCTTGGAGACAAGATAGTTCACGATGTTGGAATACCATGGGGTTGAATCAATAGTGCAAACAGATTCGTCTGGAAAAGTCTCCTTAATAGGTCTAGTATCAGGATAATCATTTTTCTCAATTCGGGAAAGGTGATCAGCAACAACATTCTTTATTCCAGGTTTATCTTTGATCTCCAAATTAAATTCCTGGATTAACAAGATCCACCTCAAAAGTCGTGCCTTGACATCTTTCTTATCCATGAGGTATCTAATTGCCGTATGATCTATGAAAATTGTCACCTTGGAGCCCAATAGATACGATCTGAATTTTTCAAGGGCCCAAACAACCGCGAGCATTTCCTTTTCAGTCACTGTATAATTTTTCTGTGTAGGATCCAATACTTTACTCGCATAGTGAATCGCATAAGGGATTCCATCCCGTCTTTGTCCAAGCACAGCTCCGACCGCAAAATCTGATGCATCAGTCATGATCTCAAAGGGAAGAGACCAGTCAGGAGCTTGTAATATCGGCGATTCACATATTTTCTTTTTCAGGAGCTCGAAGGCCTCAAGACACTTGTGATTTACAATAAACTCGGTGTCTTTTCCTAAGAGCTCAGTCAGTGGGCGGGCGATCTTTGAAAAATCAGGGATAAACCTTCGATAAAATCCAACATGCCCTAGAAAGGACCGCACTGACTTGACGTTGGTTGGTGGCTCAAGTTTCTTGATCACATCCACCTTGGCAGGGTCGACCTCCATTCCCTTTCTGGAGATGACATGCCCCAACACGATACCCTCAGTCAACATAAAGTGACTTTTCTCCCAGGAGAGTACCAAATTAACCTCCCTGCATCTTTGGAGGACTCGGTCCAAGTGCGCTAAACATGTATCAAATGAATCACCATGGACCGAGAAGTCAGCCATGAACACTTCCAGGAAATCACCCACCATTTCGGCAAATACGGCAATCATGCACCGCTGAAATGTGCCTGGGACATTACAAAGCCCAAATGGCATGCGCTTGAAAGCGTAAGTACCGAAGGGACATGTAAATGTGGTTTTTTCCTGATCCTCGGGAGCAATAGCTACCTGATTGTAGCCAGAGTACCCATCAAGAAAACAGAAGAATGCTTTCCCTGCAAGTCTCTCCAAGATTTGATCAATAAATGGCAGTGGAAAGTAATCTTTCTTGGTAGCAGCATTCAGACGCCTGTAATCGACACAGACACGCCACGATGTGGGTACTCGGGTCACGATCTCAACCCCCTCCTCGTTGGTGACCATCTGGATTCCCGACTTCTTCGGGACGACATGAAGGGGGGCCACCCACTTGGAGTCAGAAATGGGGTATATGAAACCTGCTTTGCACCATTTCTCTATCTCTTTCTTAACCACTTCCCGAAGATTGGGGTTTAATCTTCTCTGAAATTCACGGGAAGGCCTTGCATTATCCTCAACATAAATTTGGTGCGAGCAGAGAGTAGGGTTGATTCCGACGAGATCCGACACAGTCCAACCGATGGCTTTTCGATTTCGCTCAAGGACTTCTAGAAGCTTAGATTCTTGATCCAAGGTTAATGATGAGCTAGTGATCACAGGGAATTTATCTTTGGGTCCATTGAGAAATGCATACTTCAGGATGGGAGGGAGAGGTTTCAGCTCTGGTAGATCTGAATCATCAATCAAGTCTGGCTGAAGGTCTTTTAAGTCTGGCTCAGTGATTGTTGGTGGGTGATCATTCTGTGATATACTAGCCACTGATCTTGAAGGAAAGTGAGTCAGATCGCAAATGTAGTGCGGTAATTCAGCCAAAGCCGCGTCCGACTCGTCGTTGATTTTTTTCGAAGAGGATGGGATGGACCAGTCCGAAAGGAGTTCTGTGTCATCAAGATTGTACCTGTGTTCAGATTTGTCAGGTAAAAGTTCACCCACTGTATGGCGCATTGTTGCTTCTTCTGATGTGATGATATCCATGTGAAGATCTGGCAGTTGGTCCCAAGGTCCGGTAGTGCTGATCAGATTACACTCAGATGTTTCAGCCTCTTCAGTGGTGGATTCGGAATCGGGTCTTTGCCATTTTGTTTGTCTCATTTCCAGATCCACTTCTCCGTCTAGGGAGCGGAATTTCATCATTCCAGTGCCGTAATCGAATACAGCCTTGGCGGTTCTTAAGAATGGTCTTCCCAAAATGATTTGCGACTCTTTCCAATGGTTCGGGGTCTCCATGTCAAGGACGGTGAAGTCAACTTTGTATTCCGTACCCTCAACCATAATGATAACATTTTTCACTTCTCCCTTAGGTCTTTTAGTAGATTTGTCAGTGAATTGGAGTATAGATAGCGATTTCTGAAGAGGTCCTAACTCCAATCGGTAATATAAGGCTAAGGGAAGAAGATTGATGGAAGAACCATTGTCAAGAAGTGTGCGTGCGAATGCGATACCGCCAATGCGGCTTTCCACATAATGAGCACCCAGATCTCTTTTCTTCCTTGGTAAATGCTGGTTTCTCACGCATTTGGTAGTGGCTACTGTCAGAACATGAGTCTCCACAAATTGGTTTGTTTTCTTTGTGCGGGTCCGGGTAGGAGTACATTTCATTTTCAGATATTTCTGGAATGCAGGGTTACTGGCCACATATTGATCAAAGGGCACTTTTACGGTGATGTTTTGTTGACAAAATTTTTCCATCACTGGGTCACTCTGGATAGTTTTCTTTTGTCTTCCCTTCTTAAGCGCATGGGGAAAAGGAATGGAAGCATTTGAGACAGGAGAGAGAGTTCCAGAATTATAAATAAGAGCATCTTTATTGAATTTGGAGTTCTTATTACAATCATAATGTTCTGGATTATCATCATGTTGCTGAAATAGTGACAAAGGTATTTTCGCAGCAACTAGAGGTTCAAGGTCCTCTTTATTCTCCATAGATGCTTTTCCCTTCCTTTGGGTAGAAATCCTCGGGTGTCCTTTGTCTTCATCCTCAGAAGTATCCTCCGGTTGATCTTCTGAGTCATGGTGGTCAGCTTCCTTTGCCCGGTCAGGCACGACCACGGTCCTTCCGCTCCTGAGGGACATGGCATTGATATTGTTAAACGAAAGGGTCTCGTGTTCAGATGTGGAAAAGTCTGAGTAATATACCTGATTGTTGTGTTGAGATGATTGAGATTTGTTCAAGCTATTGGGGTTAGCTTGAACTTGAGCGGGAATGGCTATGACAGGGGCTGTCTGTTCTTCCTTCCAACGGGATAGACGATTAACATCTACCCGTAGGTCGTACAGTTCACTTCGGAAGCTGCGAATTTCCTCCAGCATTTGTCTTTGGATATCAATCGAGTCTTCTGGAGGTTTGGATGATCGAGATGCTTGATTTGGAGCTTGATATTGTTGACGATGTTGTTGAGGTTGGTTCTGACGGTCGTGTGGCTGCTGCTGCCTTGAGGGCTGATTGTGTTGTGGAGCGGCATTATAGGAGTTGGGTGGACGCTGATATTGCTGACGGTCCCCCAGATTACCCTGTCGGGTATTATCCTGTGTGTACCAGATGCCATTTATCTCGAAAGTCAGAGGCAGGGCTTCTATGACTGTCTCAGCTGGAGGAGGTGACTGCTGGGAAGGTTGGACGTAGGATTGGTCCTGAGTCCATGGTTGCGGTTGTCCAGAGCCTGGCTGCTCTTGGACATGATGCACATGATAAATTGGGATCGTAGGAGCAGTAGGCATCCCGATCTTGGACACCTTCTCAGTGAGTTCCTCCATTTGTTTTGGAAATTGAGAGAGTCGGTTGTCGATGTCGTTCACCCTTTTATCCACAACTGTTAATTTGTATGTGATGATGTTCATGTTGGGCAGCAAGTCCTCTGCTATTTCTGCAACCGTTTGTTTTCCTCCTTTGGCTTGATAGTTGTTCAGTGAATCAGTGTAAGATCTACTAGCAATTTGTGAACGACTAGTCTCCTCCATTTGCTCTGGTATTTTCCAGACGGTATCAGCTCCTCGGGATGTGTAGTTTCCTCCACAGGCAGTGCTGACAAGACCCTGAGTCCCGTGGTTAAGGCCAGAATAGAGGGATTGGACCAGGATGTTATTATCTAGGTCATGACAGGGACATTTTTGCAGCAGATCTTTGAATCTATCCCATGCATCACAAAGTGGTTCATTTGGCATCTGAGAGAAGCTAGTGATGCGAGTCCTCATTTGATTGGTTCGACTCAAGGGGTAGAATTTTTTTAAGAAGAGGTTCTTGAACCTATCATAGGTGGTCACCGTCACTCCCAAATTTTTCACCCAGTAATCTGCCTTACCCTTCAAGGCGAAAGGTAATGCAGTGAGATGGATATAGTCTTGGCTGACTTGTGGGTGCCTCTGATTAGAACAGATTAGCTCCAAATCACGCAGGAATTCATAGGGCTCTTCATTCGAATTACCATGAAATTATGGTAATTGATTTATGAAGTGTGGCTTCAGTTCATGGTGAACCTCAGGTTGAGGTGGCTGCAAGTAATTTATGACCCTATATTGCCCGGGATTATATGCAGCGTCCATTGGTGGTTCTTCCTCTGCATGCATTCTTTCCAATTGTTCCCTCATCAAATTTTGCTGCTGCTCAGATGCAGCCAGTCTTGCGAGAATCATTTGCATCGGATCTTCATTTTGGTCATCTTCAGAATTGTTCTTCTTTGGAGGCATTTTTTGTGAAGTCTTCTTTTCACCTTCAGATTGTCAAAAATAGGAGTCAATAGTTTGAAGAGAATTATAAGATGAAAAGTCCAAGGGAAGGTGTTCCTGAACCCAAGGTGGTTCTGAGTAAGAGTGGTTCAGATCATTTGAGATTGGAAAGTTTGTGGTAGTCAGAAAGGGGTTACCACAATTTTCCATTCTTGAATTTCAAGAGATTATCAAGAGATGAATGGATGTTGATCAAATCAAACACAATACAAAATTCTTTTTCACCAACTCACACAGTGAAGGTCGTAAGAGTTCGACCAATTTTCTTGTCAAATTTAAATGGTGAAAAGACAATCTTGTTAGCGAGATGAAATTTCGGATTTGGGCTCTAGTCTTAAGTGTCGTCTCTCGCTCACTGAGAAAAATCAAATGTCGGGGTTACTTTCCCACAAAAATTCTTGATTTTATGGGTTATTTGAGATCAGATATATTTAGCAGTCCCAATTTTAATGAGGTGATCACTATCAAATTAGATGAGCACAAATACACGTCTACCGTCCAGTCCCAATTTCCTTTAAAGTTATGTTATAAAATAAGAGAGAGGAATTCGAGAAAAGCCGATGCACGCGGAAAACTATGATGAATGCTTAGTTAGAAGACTTACAGTGAATCCTCGCAATCTCCATGTGGGATGCTAGACAGAATTTTAAAAAAAATTATTCTATATGATATGCAAACCGGTGGAAAAACCGCACCTAAGCAGAAAGTTCTATTAGCGGGAAGAATTGATTTAAATTTGGCTAAGTTGAACGATCTATGTGCGTCTCAATTAAAGTGCAGTGTGGCTTAAGATCCTACGAGCACAAGAAAAAAATATAAATGCTCTGAGAGCCGTATGTGCAGGTCTATCCTATTCGCCACTCAAGTCGGGCCCCACCCTCGCCGGAGAGTGAAACAGGCCACGACACACCACAGAATAAAGTTTAGAGGTCTTTCTACACACGCGAGAATCCAAACGGACACCGCTGTAAATTTACAAAAATTTAAAAATTGCAAGAATTAAAAACCTAGACTCTACGCTCTCTCACGACTCGACTCGATCTTAAATTAATTGCGGTTTTTACAAGAGTTGGTGAAGTTGCGTCGGTTATTGAAAATCGCTCCACGTACAAGGTACCTCGCAAAAAAATAAGAGAGAAAATGTAAGAGAGTGACTCAAAATAATATGAAAAATAAATGCTGAAAATAAATTGCAGAAAAAAAAATGGAATTTACAATGAAAAATTCGGGGGTCAGACTACCCGAATGCAGAAAACCGAATAAAAAATTTTAGACAAAAAATCTAAGCCGTTTGCCTCCCCGGCAACGGCGCCATCTGACGTATCCGAGAATGTCGGTTTTAAGAATGTGTTTTTATCGTGTTATGCGTTGCAGGCGACAATCGGAAACGATCAAGAAAATACCACAAATAATTTATTCAATTTTTAATATCGTGGTTTTATGTTTATTTTACTTGGGCAAGTCCCAAGGTCGATCACAAGGAGGCAAAGGAACAACCTAGAATTAAGTCTATCAAAGTTCGTGTTCGGTTTTCGAGGCGGTCTTTTTTTTTTGGAATTTTAAATGCAATAAAGGATGCAAAATGCAAATTTGGCTTTATTTTAGGGACTAAAATGTAAATTACGTTCAAATGATATCTAAAAAATACGAAACTTGGCCACAATGTAAACTATAATGAAATGGATGCACTGTAATTTTTTTGGAATTTTTGGATGCAATATGAATTTTTTATGGATTTTTAAATGCAAACAAAATGATTTTTTAATTTTAATTTTAATAAATATCAAACCTACTTACTTTCAAGAATCTAAATTATCTGAGATCTATCACTAGGTGACGGACCTCATAAAAATCCTAATCCTCGAAAATGTGGGGTTTAATACCTATTAAAAATTAAATACTAAAAGATGCAAAATGATTTTTACAGGACAAAATAAGCATGCAAATGCAAATCTTTTTGGGCACAATGTTAATAATAATTAACTCTACAAAATGTGATTTTTCGAGAATTTCTAGAGCAACGGTTAGTCAATTATCAATTTCAGAGCAGGAAATGGGTAAAATACGCCAATTTTCACAAAACAATTATTTATTAATTAATTATCAATCACAAAATTACCCACAACTTGTCAAAGTGTAGAGGATCAATTAACCAACATCATGCTATTTTTTGATAATAAAATAATGTAGAGAGACGGTTCAAAACTTAGGGGGAACACAGGGGTCTGATTGCAATATAAATAAAGAAATAATGCAGAACAAGGACTTAGATGTAATTACCAATAGGCCTAGGGAGAATGCTGCAAAATTTTCAATGGGGCACGTGTGTGTCACGTGCCCTTGGAGGCGGGACTGATCTGCAAATGGGAGAACCTTCAGGGGGGTTTTGTAAATTGCCCAAGGGACACGTGCGCAGCACGTGACCCTGGGGTGTTGCTTGCTGGGGACGTTACCCCACGCGCGTGCGAGGGGCATGCGGGGGGCCTCGGGCTTCGAGCTCGGTCGATGGCGAAGGGGCGGAGCTTCTGATGGTTGCAGCGGAGGGCCAGTGGCGATGGCCGAGTCGTCCGGCCAATGACGTGGCTGTGGCGGCGCGAAGACGAAGCGGTGGTGGCCGAGGGGCGGGCGGCCGTGCGCCTGCGGCTGAGGCTTGGTGGGAAGGCCGAGCCTCTGGATGTCGGTGGACGAAGAGTCTGCTGGAGGGGCGGCATGGACGATCGGGGAAGGGCGGAGCTGGCGGTGGTGGCCGACACACGGCCGTGGGGCGTCGAGGAAGAAGGGTCGGTGGCGCTGTTGCCGATCGGCGATGTCGGAGGCGGTGATGGCGGCTGGAGTGGTGGGTGTCGGAGAAGCGGAGCGGGGTTGCGGCTTGTGGTCGAGGCGTGTCCGGCGAAGGGGAAGGCGAGAGAGATAGAGAGAGAGAGAGGGGGGGGAGAGAGAGGGAGAGAGAGGGTATACCTGAAGGAGCTCGACGGCGTTGGGCGGCCGGAGCGAGCAGCTTGCTCGGGGCGGAGCTGCGACGAGGCGTTGGGGTCCTCGGATCACGCCGACGACGAGCGTCTCGCGGTTGTCACGACCGGAGGCGATGTTCTTAGATGAAGATCGACGGATGAAGTGGAGGAGGGCTGGCGGTGTTGGTTTTATAGGGCCTAGAGGGCGCCGGAGATGGAAGGAGTACGTGGGCGAGGAGATACGCGGATCGGAGATGGGCGGAGGCGCGAGATCGAGGGGATTTGATGGCCGGCGAGATTCGCGGGGCGGCGGAGCGAGATACGCGGCGAGAAATGCGGGGCGGAGATGGGTTTCGCGGCGGAGGTCCCGATTGGGAGGGGGGACCTGGGAACACGATGAAGGTGGGTCGTCCGATCGGCCGAGATCGGACGGCCCAGATCTCGCCACGTGGCGACTAAAGGAGAGAGGGGGAAGCGCGCGTGCGGAGCACGTGCCTTGGAGGCACGTGCGACGCACGTGCGTCCGTTTTATTTTTATTTTTTTTTTATTATTTTTTTTTGATAAAACGAATATATATTAGTGCCAAAAATGGCTGAAACGTGGCGGCACCAGGTGCGGCCACGTGTCAGCACCAGAAAATTCCGAAAATAAATATTTGTAAAATCAATAAAAAATAGTAAATGACCTCGGATCAAAAAAGTTTCTTCATGAAAATTGCTCATCTCGATGAGATCTACAACTTTCATGAAGACATCAAAACCAAAATCGATCATTTGCACAAAGTGCATTTTTGGGGTATTCTATGTACATAGAATACCTTGATTTTTTGGGTTTTATAATTTTTTTGTCATTTTTAAACAAGATAAAAAAATCCGGAAAAATACAGAAAAATCAAAGATAAATAGAAGACACTTAATCTATTTTTTTTTATTAATTAAGAAAATATATACATAAAATAAAGGTCAGAAAACCGCGAAATGTACAAAAGAGGCCCAAAACCCAACTTTCACATATGAGCTCCGATTCACTTGAACTTGGTCTTGTTTTGAAGGTAATTGAATGCACATTAGTTCAAAAGTGAGTAGGATTAAATCGGACACTGGATGGGGGGAGATATGTGGCTTTGAGTCCGAAAATCCTGAAATTAGGGTTTGGGTTTTTGGTCCACTTATTTGGGTTAGTTATTTTTTGTAATTTTTCCTTTATTCTTGTTAGTGATATGTACATAGTGGATGTGGTTTTAAGTCATTCGGAGTTAGCATGAATGAGTTAAAAATCTGGGAAGTTAGTCTATTTACAGGTCATTTTTGGCATGGATTTTTGGCTTCTTATTTTAATGCAGAATTTTGTGCTAAAATGCAATTCTTATGAAATCATGCGCTAATGCTAATTATGCAGAATAGATGCAAGAATGCTGTTGATTTTTAGGGATTTGAGCTTAATAAATGAGATTTAGAGTGATGAATACGAGATTCATCACTCGACCATGGTTAACTTGTCAGCTATCATCCCCATGCTGGGATGAGGTCCTCTGTCAGATCCTCTACGGTCCTCCTGGTTGTCTCGTTGGATAGGAAGGAGGGAGACAACTGATAGGCCCTTGTGGCCTTCGACCTGCCTGTTTCTGCCATCTGCTCTAGTATCTTCCATACAGCATCCTCATTCTTGTTCAGATAGCTTCCTCCACAGGCGGCACTGACTAACCCCTGCATCTCCGGGGTCATGCCACAGAACAAGGTCTGGACTAAGATCACCTTAGAAATGCCATGGCAGGGACATTTCTGAATTTACTGTGAATTAAAAATGAATGCAAAGTGATTTTGACTAAATTAATTTTTAATAAATATCAAATCACAATATTTTTAGAAATAAAAATTATCCTAGTTGATCTAAAAGTGAGGAATCCAGGAAAATTATTAAACCTATATTTCTATGTGAAATGAATCTATTAAAAATCAATTAAGGAAATCACTAAATGAATTATTTAGGCCTTGGGATGTGTGCAATTGAGATGAAATTTTTATGCAAGATAAATCTAATTATCCTAGATCTAATGTGATTTTTTGGGGATTTTTGGAGTCACAGAGAAATTGCTATCAATTAAGAGGCATAAATGGGCAAAATATAGCAAAAATGAACCAATTAATTAATAGAAAAATTCACTGATATTACAAAAATAGGCCAAGTGTCACATATGGAAGAGAACAATATAAGCTACACAAAGCAACTTTCCAAACTGAAAAATGAATTAAGATGAATGCCTAAATATGCGTGTAAAGACAGGGGTGTAAATGCAATTACAGGAATTAAATTGCTAAAAATAAAACATGCTGATAGGGACCAATATGCAATTACTTATAACGCTGGGGTGGTGAATGCAAATTTTCCACGAGACACGTGCTCCTCACGTGGGGTCGCCTGGCAGGGACTGGAATGTAATTCTGAAAACCTTCAGGGGCCTCGATGCAAATAACCCAGGACGTATGTGCGGATCACGTGAGTGTCCCAGGCTCGATGGTCTTCGGGGGCTCGGAGCGAGGCTCGGGTGTCTTTGGAGGTTCGGATCTGGCTCGAAGTTGCTTCGGGGATCCGAGCCTAGTGGTCGGGGAGGAGGCTCGGATCGGGCAACGTGGACAAATCTGGACCATGGGATCAAGGATGATCCAACGGCTGCTGGCTGATGACGCGTGGCTTGTCTCGATCGTTGGATCAAGGTCGATCCAACGGTCCTTGAAGCACGATGAAGAGGGCTACGTGGACGATCGAGCGTCGCTGGATCAGGATGAATCCAACGGCCCTCGGATACTCTCGCGATTGGCGACGTGGAGGGCTCCTGACCGTCCGATCAAGGGGATCGAACGACTGCTGGCTGTCATCCCCAACGGCCCTCCGCCTCCTGCGGCGGAGAGGGCTGGGCGCCGACGAGGCTGGTCTAGCTCCGCCTCGTCCTCCCGTTGTCGGCGAAGGACACTGGAGGCTCTGGTGTAGCTCGGAAGGATCGTGGAGGGGTGGCGAAGCGTCCGGCGATGTTGGCTAAGGCTGGAGTGACCTGAAGGCCACTAGCGATGGAGCTCAAAGTTGTGCCGGTGAAGTCTCCGACCAATCAAAGAGTTGATAGCTGTAGGGGGTTAGAAGATAGCCGAAGCACGTGAACTGTTCGTGGAATTGTTGGGAATGGAATGCGAGGCCGGTGGAATAGTGAGGGTGACGGGTGATTACGCTCCGCCACGGTGGCGGAGCTGGCGTCGGTGGAGGGTGAAATGCGTCGGAGGAGGAAGCTAATGGTAGCGCGAAGATCAGAGCTCTTTTGCGGAGCTCGGGGAACGGTCGGAGGAGCGAGATGATGCTCGTGAATGGCGAATTAAATCGGAAAAGGAGAAGGAAAAGGAAGAAGAAGATCGGGGGAGAAATGGAGGGATCTACCTGGGATCAGAAGCTCTGGGGAAGCTTCCAGGTCTTCGCTCGAAGGCCGGTAGGAGGATCTGAGCTCGTGCAGCGCCTTGGAGGAGCTGCGACACAACGGTGGTCGGTCGTGGATCTCGCCGGAGGTGTTCTCTGTCGTCGCTCGACGTGGGCTCAAATTGTTGTCACCAATCTGACGGTGGGAGCTCGGAGTAACTCTCCGTGGTGGAGGATAGCGGTGAAAGTGGCCGGAGGTGACTGATTTATAGGGTGAAGGTGACGGGGTAGCTGGCGACGTGGTGGAGTTCGTGGCCTTCATGGAGCGAGATTGAGGGTTGTCATGGAGGTTGAGGGGGCTAGTGAGGATAAGGGATGAGTGGGTGATGCCGTGGTGGTGTCAGTAGTCGGAGAAGGTGGTTGGCATGGAGCCCAAAATAGAAAGGGGGTGGCCCCTTACGCACGGTGGAGAACGTGGGCATGGGGCGTGCGGAGGTTGACGACGATGTCTCGACCGTCGGATCAGGCGATCCGACGGTCCACATGAAGGCACGGATCGATGCCTGAGATTAGATCTAAGGCGTGGCATTGAAGGGCTCTGAACACCCACATGGCGTGCTAAGGATGCGGCGCTAACGGGTGGCTGAGATGGACTCAGGGATTCAATCGAATGGTTGAAACTAATTGCGGTTATGAATGGTGAAGATCAAGGCGCCTGGAGCGAGATCGGAGGGCGCACAGAGTACCACGTGGCAGAGCTTGATGAGGCGCTAGAGGGCGGTCAAGATGCCATCCTGGGATTGATCCAACGGTGTGGAATCCAACGGTCCAGGGCGCGGGCGGAAAGATCAAAGGGAGCGGGACGCGTGGCGCAATTAGAGGGCGCCATGTGGCCAGTTGTGAGTGGCTGAAGAGAAAAATAAGATTAGAGGGAGAGAAGGAGGCCGAATTTGGAAAAACGCAAAACATGAATGTTGTAGATCTCGATGAGATCTACTAGTTTCAAGTTGACCAAAAATGGATATGAGGTCGAATGTCATACAAAAATACAAGAATACAAATATACATATGTATAGTATACAAGGAGGCCCAAAAACCCAAGTTTTGCCTATGAGCTCCAAATTGAATGAAACTACTCTCATTTTAAAGGTCTCTGGATGTGTATTCATCTGAAGTTGAGTAGACCTAATTCGGAGTTGGTAAGAGAGAGATATGGGCATTCTAAGGTCCAGGGGATTTAGGGCTTTATTGGGTATTTTACAAGAGAGAACTCTGCCCTTCTTCCCTATATTATTAACTAATGGTGCACATATTATAAGGAAGGTGTTATTTTATTTTGGGGGGATAAAATACAAGTAACTAGGTGGATATTTTACAAGTGGATTTTACACATGGATTGGCTTCTTATTAAATGCAAATATGAATGCTAAAATGCATATTTTGTTGATTGATTTATGAATGATATTTAGGCAAGATAAAGGAAAATATGAAGCTAAATACCTGGGGACAAAGCTCAATTTTCAACTTTAAGAGTGATGAATTACAGATTCATCACCCATCTACATGCAGCACAGATCCAGATTCAGATTCAGTTCAGCCAGATTTGCTTGATGATACCACATTGCCAGAACTGAAATCACTACCTCCTACACTCAATACTCCTTTCTTGCGGGACCCAAAGAGAGATATCGTATCATCATTAGCTCAAACATGACTTTAGAACATGAGTCTAGGTTGTTAGAAGTCTTAGAGATGAATCGCAAAGCAATAGGCTGGACAATGTCGGATCTCGTGGGCATTAACCCCGCTCTCTGCTCGCACCACATTTTTACTGAGGATAATGTGAGACCTTCCCGTGAGTTCCAAAGGAGACTTAACCCCAATCTACGGGAGGTGGTGAAGAAAGAGGTTTGAGAAATGGTGCAAAGCAGAGTTTATATACCCATTTCTGACTCCAAGTGGGTGGCCCCACTTCATGTTGTCCCGAAGAAGTCGGGAATTCAGATGGTCACCAACGAGGAGGGGGTAGAGATCGCGACCCGAGTACCTACATTGTGGTGTGTCTGTGTTGATTACAGACGCCTGAATGCCGTGACCAAGAAAAACCACTTTCCATTGCCTTTTATTGATCAGATCTTGGAGAGATTACCAGGGAAAGAGTTCTTCTGTTTTCTTGACAGGTACTCAGGCTACAACCAGGTAGCTATAGCCCCTGAGGACCAGGAAAAGACCACATTCACATGTCCATTCGGTACTTATGCTTTCAGGCGCATGCCATTCGGGCTCTGCAATGCCCCGGGCACATTTCAGCGGTGCATGATAGCCATATTTGCCGAGATGGTGGGAGATTTCCTGGAAGTGTTCATGGATGACTTCTCGGTCCATGGTGATTGTTTTGATACATGTTTAGCGTAATTGGACCGAGTCCTCACGAGGTGTAGAGAGGTGAATCTGGTACTCTCTTGGGAAAAGAGTCACTTTATGGTGACGGAGGGTATCGTGTTGAGGCATGTCATCTCCAAAAGGGGAATGGAGGTTGACCCTGCCAAGGTGGAGGTGATCAAGAAACTCGATCCACCTAACAACATGAAGTCAGTGAGGTCTTTTCTAGGGCATGTTGGATTCTATAGGAGATTCATTCAGGATTTTTCAAAGATCGCCCGCCCATTGACTGAGCTCTTAGGAAAAGACACAGAGTTCATTGTAGATCACTGTTGTCTGGAGGCCTTTGAGCTCTTGAAGAGGAAGATTTGTGCCTCGCCTATCCTACAAGCTCCCGACTGGTCTCTCCCCTTTTTTGCGATCATGACTGAACGCTTTCATATTTCACTATAGGAGCAATGTTAGGACAACGACGAGAGGGGATCCCATTTACGATCCACTATGCGAGCAAAGTATTAGATCCTTCTCAGAAGAATTATACAGTGACTGAAAAGGAAATGCTCGCGGTAGTATGGGCCCTCGAGAAGTTCTGATCATATATTTTGGGCTCTAAGGTGATAACTTATACTGATCATACAACCATTCGATACTTAATGAAAAAGAAGGACGCGAAGCCGTGTCTTCTTAGGTGGATTTTACTCCTCCAGGAATTTGATTTGGAGATAAAAGATAAACCTGGAGTGAAGAATGTTGTGGCTGATCACCTTTCTCAGATTGAACTTAAGGATTCTCCTGATTTTGAGCGGATTAGAGAGACCTTCCAGACAAGTCAATTTGTGTTATTGACTCACTCCCGTGGTATTCCAACATGGTGAACTATCTCTCTCTCCAAGTAGGTTCCCCATGGTTAACCTAGGAGCAACATTGACCGACTTAAGTCGAATTTGAGGAGATACCACTGGGCGATCCTTTCCTTTTCTTCGAAGGCCGGATGTGTTGGAGAAGGTGTATTCCTTAGGAGGAGTACCAGAGTGTCCTCACATTTTGTCATTCACTCGAGCTAAAGGACACCATTCGGGAAAGAGAACCGCTCACAAAGTACTTCAATGTGGATTGTATTGGCCGACCTTGTTTAGAGATGCTATTGATTTTGTTCGGTCGTGCCCAATCTGTCAAAGAATGGGAGGGACAGTTGGACAGAGAGATGAGATGCCCATGCAACCGATGATTATTTGTGATGTTTTCTATGCATGGGGCATAGATTTTATGGGTCCCTTTCCCAACAGCCAAGGACATGAGTACATATTGTTGGCGGTTGATTATTTATCTAGGTAGGTGGAGGCTATCCCAACCAGAACCACAGATAGCAAGACTATCTGTAAGTTTGTGAGAGACCATATTATTGCTAGGTTTGGGGTGCCAAAAGTTTAAAATATCTGATGCGGGTAGCCACTTTGTGAACCGAGATATGAGATATTTATCTAAGGACTATGGATTTGAGCATAGAGTTACTAGTCCTTACCACCCACAGTCCAACGGCATGGCAGAGGTTCGAACAGAGAAGTGAAGAGTATTTTGTAGAAGCTGGTTCGTCCCGATAGGAAGAACTGGTCCCAGCTTTTGGACCAAGTTCTATGGGCCTATAGGACAGCCTACAAGACTCCATTGGGTACTTCACCATTCAGAATGATCTATGGCAAGCCATGCCATTTGCCTGCAGAGCTGATTCACAAATCGAATGGGCAATAGGCAGATTAATTGGATTGTCACCTAGGGAAGCTTTGTCGAGACTTGAACTTGAACGAGCTCGTTGAAATCCGAAATAGGGCATATGACAACAGTTTGATTTATAAGGACAAAGTAAAGAGATGGCATGATCAGCACATTAGGTGCAAAGACTTTGTCCCTGGGCCAAAAGGTATAGTTGTTCAATGCCAGGTTGAAGATGTTCTATGGGAAGCTCAAATCTAAATGGACGGGTCCCTTTGTTGTTAAGAAAGTGCACGAGAATGGAAGTGTAGAGATAGCTGATCTCACAGATGGTGCACAATCTCATGTGATGAATGGACAACTGTTGAAGCATTTTGTAGATTCGAAAGAGTAGCCGGTCCAAGTAGAGGTCATCAACTTCATACAGAGTGAGCATAGAGCAGATACATCATATACTCTTCATGAAGATGCAGCACCAAGATTCAGCAGCTTAGAAAATTCATTCACTCTTGTATATCATCCTTTCTATGTATATTCTCCATATCACATCGGTTCTCACACTTACTCATGTCCTATACTTAGGCTGATCAGAGCCTAAGTATAGGGGGATCCGACGCCCACCATATGTACATACTCATTCATCACCTTTACCTCGACCGCCCCATTTTTGCTCTTCTACACTTAGGCTGATCAAAGCCTAAGTATAGGGGGCAGATTGGCTTCTATACTTTTTATTATTTTAACTTTCCTACGCTTAGCACGAACTATGTCTTTTCTCGCTTCTTGTGCTTGAGGACATAGCACATGCTAAGTATAGGGAGGCGTGTATATATTACATATATGCTTTAAACCATAGCTCATACTTTCACGTATTTTTGTTTATATGATACAATAATTACGAGGTGGGTAAAATTGAAAAAAAACATTTCAAAAAAAACTTTCTTTAAAAAAAACTCTTATTTTCTTAAAAAAATATCTTTCGTTCTTTGTTATTAAAATGTGTGTTTTTTCAAAAAAACTTTTTGAAGAAAAAAACATCTTTCTTTCTTCCTTTCCTTTAAAAAACACAAAACAACAACAAAACAAAAGAAAAACAAAAAAAAAACAACAAAAAACAACAAAAAATACAAATAAAAATCACAAAAAACAAACTAACTAATAAGTTGGTTTAATCCTGACACTTACACTTTCACACAAGAATAATCCGGTTCAAGAACACTTGCTTTATGAGGTCTTGAGATTTGAGTTAACCAGCCTTAGTCATTAGGGTCTTGGACTTAATTATTCACATTTCCTTAGTTTAAAAGATTTGTATGATATATTGCATGCTTAGTCTCTACCTTAAGAATATGAGCAACACCTCACATACACGACTGCAGTTATGATGAGATGACTTAAAATTTCACTTGAGGAACTGGGATAGGGGATTTGAGTTTGGACCTGATTTAATGATGCTCGAGGATGGGATAAATCGATGAAGACTTCATGAAACCTGAGTGTCAGCACCATTAGCCAGTATGAGAACATGGTTCTTGTACTATCTCTTGATATTTACCTATGTGCCAGGGTGTGATATAAAATAAAAAATGTTGATCAGTGTGCGCGAACTCTTGGTAAAAGCAGTGGAGCTAGCCAAAAATACTACGAAACAATGAAATGTTAAAGAAAAGCTCTCATTCCACAAAGTCAATTATCAAAAGAGCTTCCACCAAAGGCGAGCGCTCCCAACCATTTCAAAGTGTCTACTTGGACCACCGCTATTAGGACCAGGAGTCGGGCTTGCACCAAAAAGGGCTCTACATAAATAAAATGCTACAAGTATGTAGAAGGTACAATAGGTACTCAAAAAGGCACACCTCGATGTACTCCCAAGAAAACAAGTGCAGACGGCTCCAACTTCTCTTGACGGAAGCACTGATCAACACCAAAAAAATATGTGTTGAGTAATAAAGCACTTGAGAGAATCCTTGTTCCAATGAGAGGAAGAGAAGAAATGACACAATCCTATTCCCTCCATCATCTGGCCTTCCATCTACACTTTCAAGTCTGACAACTAAAGAGATGGTGGATTGGTGCAAGAAATGATTTATTCCCTAGTGTTGAGGATTGGGTTCTTAGGAGAGTCTCTTGGACTGGAACCTTGGGTGACGTTGCAACTCTACTCTTGTAAATGCAGTCCACACTTAAAGTCATATCCCTTATATATATGTATACAAAGAGAGTTTGATGATTAGGGAAATTGGATACCTTCTGACTAGAGCTTGGTTCAGCTTAGAATTTTAGGATCTCTAAAATCGAGAGTTCTTGAATGGATCAAGTCATGTATTCACATGCACAGTCAGAGGTTAACCCAACTTATTCATTCTTTATTTGCTCGAGGACTAGCAAAGCTTAAGTATAGGGGGAGATGAATCCGCGATTCATCATCTCAATATCTTGATCTTAGCAAAATCCCTAAGTAAAATCCCAAATAAATGTCTATAAAATCAATAAGATAACAAAATGACTCTTTAGATTAATTATTGTATATTAGATTATATAAAATAAAATAACACTAAAAAGCCACAAAATTAAAGGAGTTTTTCACCTGTAAATAGTCCAAAACTTCATGTATTTTTAATAATTTTATTTTAACTCCTTTTTGGCTAATTCTTTCTCTAACATGTTCATAAAAATGTATATAAAATTATAAAAATATAAAATAAATTTTACGTCAAATAAATCCTCCTAGATCCCAAAGACAAAAAGCCGTAAAGTCCAACTTCCAGGCCAAATTCCCACTCCATATGAACTCCAAATTCATCAAACTCACATTTAAAGTTCAAGTTAGGAAATTATCTATCCAACGGAAGTAGTTTCATTAAAATCGGAGCTCATTTGCAAAAGTTGGATTTTGGGACCTAGATGTACATTGTATATTTTGTATATATTCATTCTTTCCTCATTTTTATTTTTTATTTTTTATTCACATAAAAATCCAAAAAAACATTACTGTGTTGTATTTTAATTATATTATTTTATTGTATTTTTCTGTTGTAAATATCTCTTATGAAAAAGACAAAAAAATACATATTAGAAAAGCAACAAAAAATGTACATGTTATAAGTCTTCTTGTTTAAATTCCCCACTCCTTTTCTTCTCTTTATTTTATTTTCTCTTTTAAAGTAGCCTACTTTATTTATTTATTTATTTATTATTTAATTTCTAATTCTCTTCCAATAACCACCAATTCAACTCCATTATTCCAACATTTTTTCCAACTTCCCATTCAACTCCATTAATAATACAACCTCTCATTCAACCCCACCATCTTAATAACTTCTCATGTATTCTCATTATATACATCTCATTCTCCTTATTTTTGCTTTGATCCATCTTTATGTGAGGAGAGCCTAGTTCCCCAGAATTGAATTGGTGAGAGCGACACAACTCTCCGGTGAGATCCGTTGGCTTTTTAGCCAACATCACAGCCGCACCCGCGTGCTACTCGAGTTCATCGCTCGCCGGCGATTCGAGCGAAGACCGTGCTCTCGTTAGCACTTCATAGGCGCCTGCGTTCATCGTAGGTAATTTCTCTTTTATCATTCGGCATCGTTGTTATTTCTCAATTTTTTTTAATCACATCACACAACCATCCACATTCCTCCATTTGTTTAGTTCATATCATCACCACCACCTATCTATCATCTTTTTCCCCCATATTTCCTGCTTACTCACTTTTTAAAAAAATAAAAATAAAAACAAAAATTAAAACAAAAAAATTATTACAGCAAAAAAAAAGAAAATTAAAAAAAAAAGAAACGTGGGAGCAGCGGCGGCTCAACCGCTCGCCGCCCCCCGTTTTCCAGCTGCCACGCGCCGCCATGGCGGGCTGCTTCGCCCGCCCCACCGCTGCCAGCGTGGGCCGCTCCGCCTCCCTCATCCTCCACGCGCCGCCTCGGTCGCGCGTGCGCGAGCAGCGCCACGACCGCACCGACCCTCCACCGTCCAAGCCGACTTCGACTCCATCCCATCCGTGCATGGAGGCTCCCTTCCTCCTCGCCAGCGGCTGAAGCTGCGCCGCCCACCATGCACCCCCCGCCGCCGGCGCACGCCTCCACCACCCGTGCCGGTTGCCGACCCCTTTTTGGTTCATCTCCATGACTACCTGCAACAACGAAGAAGAAGGTTATTTTTCTATTTTTTATTGTAAAAATTGCAAGTTTGTCCTCTTAAGTTTCTGTAATTACAGTTCAGATCCCCTGTACATGTTTTATTGTAAATATTTTTTTCTGAATTTGCAATTCGGACCCTCTGTTCATGTTTTAATTTGGACTTGAATTGAGCATCATTTTATTCAATGAAAATGTCATTATGTTGAGCAACTTATTTCTTTATCATGTGAATATTTATCTATATTTTTCTGATATTTGGGTAATTAATTACAATTATCTAAATGAACTTCTGCCTATTTTACCCATTATGTGCTATTAAATTCATATCAGACACATAGTTGCTCTAAAAATTCCACAAAAACTATATATGATGCCCTTATATATGATTACTTTACTGTCCAAATTTCATCCAAAGTAGAGTTGTCTTGTGCCTGAAATAAATCATAGAGTGATTTTTGTATTTGATTTTTAATTAAATCCACATATCATATTTTTGCAAATTTCAAGTCTCCAGTATTCCATATAAAAATATCTATATGACTGATGAGCCGCAAAATCGGCCCTTTAATAGTGCGGAATTAGCACTTCAACATGTCGTAGCAGTCGGGCCGATTTTGGTCATCAAAAAGACCATCTCATTGATACATGTCAAATAAAAATGCGATGGTCATTAAATTTTTTACTTGGCAAGAAACCAAGGTCGAACTCAGGGACACGAGCCTCTCTCGTATTAATCGGATTTAAGTCTATTTAGCTAAGTGTTGAGTTAGAGGCATATAGGTCAAAATCATGCAGAGACACTACAACAACAATGCATTAAAAATGAACATGCAATTTTTTAATCATTTTATCATGCAAATAAATGCCATAAAATACAATGCGATGCAATGGAAATATGCCCTAGGTTAAAAGGATGAGCCAACTAAACCAAAGTTGATTTCAGATTTAAATGAAGCAACAACTCATTTGACATAAAGTGCAAGGCTAATCAGAAAAGCATACAAAAAAACACTAGAGATAATTCAAAGAACATTGAGATCACAGTGTCAATTTCATGTAAACAAATATGCCATTAAAAAGTACGTCAAACAAGCGTTAAAACGAAACTGAAATCATCTCAATCGGATAAACGTAGCTCAAGATATTCATAAGAGAAGCCAGGGGAATGAGTGCAAGAAAACATAAAAAAGATAACTACAAATAGGTCCTGTCAGGGACTAAAATGTAAATAACTAAAAGCACGGGACCTTCCCTGTAAAATTCCCACTGTTCACGCACGCTGCACGTGATCAAGGGACCCTATCTGCAAATTGAAGAAGATGGCGGGGCTCCCTACAATTTGCCCAGCAGACACGTGCTGTGCACGTGCTATCTCCAGGCTCGGATCAATTCTAGGCTTGGGGAGGCTCGGCTGCTTCGGCTAGGCTTGGACGTAGGCTTTGGCTCAGTGCAGGCTCGTGAAGGCTCGGAGGTCCCAAGCCTGGAGGATCGGAGACGAAGGCTCGGGCGTGTTCTGGTGACGCCACGTGGCTAGCTCCACGGCCGTTGGATCGTGAGGATCCAAAGGCTCCTGGTATTGTTAACACAGTTTCTTCTGAGCCGTTGGATGATGAGGATCCAACGGTGTCTGATGTTGATGGTGTGGCTTCGTCATGAGCGTTGGATGGTCACCGAGATGAGACCATCCAACGACAACTGTGCGTCATCCTCCACCTTCGGATGGTGGCGGATATCGAGCTCCGGCGAGGGAGGCTCTCCTCCTCCACTCGTTCTCCTTCGGTGTAGTCCTCTCCGAAGCTCCCTAAGCGGTGGTCGATGAAGAGGGGAGCTCGGGGAAGATGTCGGGAGTTGTGGCTCAGTCCATCGGAGCTCCAAAGTCGAAGGCGGCTGCAACGAAGTAGACTCCGGCGAACATCCGGCCATTGAGAACTTTTGATGACCTGCAGGGTTATTACACATAGCCGAAGCGAGCAGAAGGCATGCGTGCATGCATGGAGTGAGGTGGTAGCTCAATGGGGACGAAGAATGTGGTGGCTCGAAGATCCTCCGTCGTTAATGGCGGAGGAGGTGCGTCGGAGACGATATAGGGTTTGGAAGAGTGAGAAGGCGAGCGGAGGAGTACGCGAGAAAGGGGGAGGTGCGGCGGAGCTCGGAGAGTGTTCAATGGAGCGGGAAAGGGGGTAGACCAACCTAGAAAATTCAAGAAATAAGAAGAAAAATGCAGAGAGAGAAAGAGGGGACTAACCGTCGATGGGGCAGAGCGGGGCCTGTGCTCGAGGTCATTGGAGGACCTCGGGGTCATCGCTGAACTCCCCCGGCGACGGGGAGCAGCTTGGCGGAGACGGTGCTACGCAGGCCTGGCCTACCATGGCCAGGGGTCGTCACCGGGGCGTACCTTCATCTTCGTGCTCCTAGCTGCCCCCTCGCTGTCATCGGGGGGCGGGGGCTCGCTGGGAGGTTTCCCACGTACAGGTGGACACCGGCAGATGGAGGGGGGACCGGTGTATTTGAAGGGGAAGCGGTTGGTCATGAAGGTGGTCGACGTGGTTTTAGAGGGCGATAGGGGGTGACTGGGCGGTCATCGAGGTTCGTGGGGTGATGCGCGAGATAGAGGGAAGAGTGGGGAAGACCGAGAGGTGGGTAGCGATGGGTGGAGTCGTCGGAGATGGCAGGAGAAATGGGAAGGGGGAGAGGTGTGCGCGGAGTGGAGAACGTGTGGGAGAGGGGCATCCGGAGGTAGACAATGGAGATCAACCGTTGGATCTGGGGATCCAACGGCGGGTATTTGGGCGCGAACGAGCGAATATAATTGAATCGGGGCGATGCGAACGAAGGGAGATGGGACAGGCCACGTGTCGTCTTGAGAGAGTGGCGCTAATGGATGGCGATGATCCGTGTTGAAGGCGATCGAAGGGCTGTGAAGCAGCCACGTGTCGAGCTCTGGCCGCGGTGCTGGCGAGCGGCTTGGATGTGAAGGAGTTGTTGATCGGAAGGTTGAGGATTAAGCAGTCATGGACGTCAGAGATCAAGACATTATGGGCGTGATCGGACAGATCTCAATGTGCCACGTGGCGCACTCTGCGTAAGGCGCTTATGTGCGGTGTTGATCATCTCTGGAGATTTGATCGCGCGGCTGTTAACGTTGAGGCCGTTAACGGTGGAGATGGCAAGATGAATGCGCGATCAGAGGGCTTCGCAGTCAACACGTGGCGCGAGGAAAGAGAGGCGGCAACGAGCGGCAGAGATTTAAGGGCGGGGGAAGATCTGATGGCTAAGAATAAGAGCGGGTATGGAGAGATCTGAGCCGTTGGATTAGGAGAGGATCCAACGGCTGAGGATGTGGGCGGCTGAAGCAAGGAGGGCGGGGCCACGTGGCGTGCTCAGATTGGGCCACGTGGCCCAATCAGATTATTCAGACTTTCCAATTGATTTTTGAAGGGCTAGATGGTCGAGTTTTAGAAAACTCAAAACATGAAAGTTGTAGATCTTGATGAGATCTACAAGTTTCATGTTGACCAAAACTAGAGATGACATCAAACAAAGGCCCGAAATATTTTTGAGGGTATTTTTAAGTCTAAAAATACCACGACTTTTGTTTTGTCATTTTTTGTGATTTTTAATTTATTCGAGACTCTGATAATTACAAGACTTTAACTGGGTTTTATTGACAAAACTTTAAGCAAGGTGGTTAATTATAGAAAATAAAGATGATGAAACTGAGGTTCATCACCCCCCTTTAAACTATTCTCGTCCTCGAGCATCAAAAAGAATGACTAAGTTGAATTAACCCCCTTGTGCATGTGAATACAGGATCCAATCTGATCAAGTCGACTCGACTTTAGAGATCCAAAATTCTAGAGTTCAACCCAGCCTTAATCAAGAGGCTTCCAATTCCTCTACTTCTCTAGACTCTCTCTGATGTACATATAAACTAAAGGATATGAAGTTTAGTGTTGACTGCAATTCTGAGAGTAGAGTCAATTCATCACCCAAAATCTTGGTCCGAGAAAATCTCCTAAGGACACAATCCTCAGCACTAGGGAATAAATCAAATCTTGCATTCAGTCCACGTCTCTTTAGTTGTCAGACTTAGAAAATGTAGATGGCAGGCCAGAAATGGAGGGCATGGGATTGTGTCAATTCTTCTCTCCCTCTCATTGGAACAAGGATTCTCTCTAGTGCCTTTTAAGCAACACATTTTTTGGTGTTGATCAGTGCGTCCCTCAAGAGAAGTTGGAGCCGTCTGCACTTGTTTTCCTGGGAGTACACCGGGGTGTGTCTCTTTTGAGTACCTATCGTACCTTCGACACCCAGACTTGTAGCATTTACGATGCAGAGCCCTTTTTTGGTGCAAGCCCGACTCCTGGTCCTAATAGCGGTGGTCCAAGTGGACACTTTGAAAAGTTTGGGAGCGCTCGCCTTTGGTGGAAGCTCTTTGATATGTAACTTTGTTGAATGAGAGCTTTTCTTTGAAATTTCATTGACTTGTAAAATTTGTGGCTAGCTCCACTGCTTTTACCAAAAGTTGGCGCACATTGATCAACATTTATTTTATTTCACACCCTGGCACTTAGGTCAATGTCAAGAGATTAGTATAAGAATCGAGTTCTCATACTGGCTAATATTGCTGACACTCAGGTTTCATGAAGCCTCCAAAGACTTTATCCCATCCTCGAGCATCATAAGATCGAAATCCAAACTCGACTTCCTCATCCCAGTCCCTCAGGTGAAAAATCAACTCATCTCATCAAAAACCGCAGTCGTGCATGTGATGTGCTGATCATATTCTTTTGTCTGAGACTAAGCATGGAATATAGCATGCAAATCTAGAAACCTAGGGGAATGTGGACAATTAAGTCAATGACCCTGATGGCTAAGGCTGGTTAATCCTAAAATCTCAAAGACCTCAAAAAGTTAAGTTTTCTTGATCATTTCAGATCCTGGGTGAAAGTGTAGGTGTAGAGGATTAATCCAACTTCTTCACTCAAAAACAAGACACATTTTTTTATTTCAATTTTTTTTGAACTTCAAGAGATATTAGAACTTCCTAAACTCAATTGAGCATCTGCAATTCAGCCAGTATGGATGTAAGTACAGGCCGAAGCCCGTTGCGTGAGGACGGGGCCTTACGCGATGTCCTCTAAACCATCCAATCTGCTAAGGCGAACCCTCACTGAATGCGGCTTACTTAATTGGGCTTAGTAGTCACTAACGGCTCCTAAAGGGTTTTGCGGTTTTTCTCATTTTTTATGGATTTTAATAAAGGTTAAAACACGAGTTAAACTCAACTTTCCTTGAAAAGAGAAGGCGATTTTTCAAAACCATGTCACACAAAATAAAAAGTTTTCAAAACATTTTCAAAAATCATTTTCGAAAATATTTTTATAAAAGATAGTGTAACATAATATCGAAAAGCCGCGAAATCATTTGAGTTCTCTTAGTCCAACGATTTTTACCTTAGCCAAAAAGTTTTAAATTTTTCAAATTTTTCAGATTATAGATAAAGTAAGTATACGGTATATACGGTATACCCCCCTATACTTAAACTTTGCTATGTCCTCATAGCATTAGATGTTATAAGTACTTAGGCCCATTTAAGTACCCCTATACTTAGGTTAGAAATAACCTAAGTATAAAGGCAAGAAAAGAGGAGTAGAGAAATCACAGGGACTCGGGTCCCCCCTATACTTAGGCTGAGATTAGCCTAAGTATAAAGATGGAATTTGATGTTGGGAGAGACCCAAGGTGAACGAAGAAGAGGGATGGTAATACAAGGGAGCGGATGAATCTTCGGAGATGAAATAGAGGGACTAAGGTTTTGGGGTGTGCGTCGCAACAAACATGGCTCAATTAAGCAAGCAAACCCTTAGTTTCACCAACTCACACATGAAACCAACCAAGGTTGGTTGATTATCTTGTCGGTTTTATTGGTGATAAAACGTTAGATAATTACGCGGAGAAAAATGTGAAATAAAAAACCAACGCGTAACCGAGGGTGTTGCTCTCCCAAAACCGATTTTTACTCCATTTTTTTGGTTGACTTGCAATTAACAATCCCAATAGAATTATCACTGAATTAAGGTTAGCACATCAATCAGGAAATCATCGTCTACCGTTCATTTCATTTTCCATTAATCCTAAGTGATCAAGCTAGGAAATGAAAGCCGAGAAAAACATGTATTCGATAAAAAAAGCAATCTAGGCTAAGCGAGAAATCATGCAGTGATTTGACGATAAATCCGTGAAAACTGGGGCCGTTTTGAAAACCAAATTCAATATGTATGCAAGTCGAAAAAAAAGCCGCACCTATTCATGCATCTATTAGCGGTGATTGATTTTCATTAATTTTAGCTAAGTGATGCGAGATTATGTGCGTCTACATTTAAAGTGTGTCCTACCTACGATCAAGCACGTAAAAATATGAAAAATAAAATGAGCTCGGAGAGCCGCGTGCCTAGTCCTAGGTCGACACTCAAGTGGGGACGATCCCCACACAACCACATTCGTTCGATTACACTCGCGAGTCTTCAATCGAAGACCGCTGTAAAAGACGAATTATTACAAGTCATGCAAACATAAAATGCGAGACATTTTTTTCTTTCTTATAACTCCAAGCATGCTCCTGCGGCTCCTCGCAACGTTGAGCGTCCTGCTCCTCGCCTCCTTGATCCATCAAGGGCCCTGCCACAAAAACAATGGTTAGATATCAAATAAAAAAGAAAATTTTATAATGCAAAATATGTGATCATTTGACCTATAAAAAGGAACACTAAATTAAACAAAAAAAATCCAAACAATATAAGAAATGAGCCGTGTCCCCGACAACAGCGCCATTTGATGAGCCGCAAAATCGGCCCTTTAATAGTGCGGAATTAGCACTTCAACATGTCTTAGCAGTCGGGCCGATTTTGGTCATCAAAAAGACCATCTCATTGATACATGTCAAATAAGAATGCGATGGTCATTAAATTTTTTTACTTGGCAAGAAACCAAGGTCGAACTCAGGGACACGAGCCTCTCTCGTATTAATCGGATTTAAGTCTATTTAGCTAAGTGTTGAGTTAGAGGCATATAGGTCAAAAAAATACCTAACTCTGTCATCCCCGACTATCTTAATCATGCAGAGACACTACAACAACAATGCATTAAAAATGAACATGCATTTTTTTAATCATTTTATCATGCAAATAAATGCCATAAAATGCAATGCGATGCAATGGAAATATGCCCTAGGTTAATAGGATGAGCCAGCTAAACCAAAGTTGATTTCAGATTTAAATGAAGCAACAACTCATTTGACATAAAGTGCAAGGCTAATCAGAAAGGCATACAAAAAAAAACACTAGAGTTAATTCAAAGTACATTGAGATCACAGTGTCAATTTCATGTAAACAAATATGCCATTAAAAAGTACGTCAAACAAGTGTTAAAACGAAACTGAAATCATCTCAATCGGATAAACATAGCTCAAGATATTCATAAGAGAAGCCAGGGGCATAAGTGCAAGAAAACATAAAAAAGATAACTACAAATAGGTCCTGTCAGGGACTAAAATGTAAATAACTAAAAGCACGGGACCTTCCCTGTAAAATTCCCACTGTTCACGCACGCTGCACGTGATCAAGGGACCTATCTGCAAATTGAAGAAGATGGCGGGGGCTCCCTGCAATTTGCCCAACAGGCACGTGCTGTGCACGTGCTATCTCCAGGCTCGGATCGATTCTAGGCTCGGGGGAGGCTCGGCTGCTTCGGCTAGGCTTGGACGTAGGCTTTGGCTCGGTGCAGGGTCGTGAAGGCTCGGAGGTCCCAAGCCTGGAGGATCGGAGACGAAGGCTTGGGCGTGTTCTGGTGACGCCACGTGGCTAGCTCCACGGCCGTTGGATCGTGAGGATCCAAAGGCTCCTAGTATCATTAACGCGGTTTCTTCTGAGCCGTTGGATGATGAGGATCCAACAGTGTCTGATGTTTATGGCGTGGCTTCGTCATGGCTGTTGGATGGTCACCGAGATGAGACCATCCAACAGCAACTGTGCGTCGTCCTCCACTTTCAGATGGCGGCGGATATCGAGCTCCGGTGAGGGAGGCTCTCCTCCACCGCTCGTTCTCCATCGGTGTAGTCCTCCCCGAAGCTCCCTAAGCGGTGGTCGATGAAGCGGGGAGCTCGGGGAAGATATCGGGAGTTGTGGCTCAGTCCATCGGAGCTCCAAAGTCGAAGGCGGTTGCAACGAAGTAGACTCCGGCGAACATCCGGCCATTGAGAACTTTTGATGACCTGTAGGGTTATTACACATAGCTGAAGCGAGCAGAAGATGTGCGTGCGTGCATGGAGTGAGGTGGTAGCTCAATGGGGATGAAGAATGTGGTGAGCTCGAAGCTCCTCCGCCGTGAATGGCGGAGGAGGTGGGTCGGAGACGATATAGGGTTTGGAAGAGTGAGAAGGTGAGCGGAGGAGTACGCGAGAAAGGGGGAGGTGCGGCGGAGCTCGGAGAGTGTTCAATGGAGCGGGAAAGGGGGTAGACCGACCTAGAAAATTCAAGAAATAAGAAGAAAAATGCAGAGAGAGAAAGAGGGGATTTACCGGCGATGGGGCGGAGCGGGGCCTGTGCTCGATGTCATCGGAGGACCTCGGGGTCATCGCTGAACTCCCCCAGCTACGGGGAGCAGCTTGGCGGAGACGGGGCTCCGTAGGCCTGGCCTACCATGGCCAGGGGTCGTCACCGGGGCGTACCTTCGTCTTCGCGCTCCTAGTCGCCCCCTCGCTGTCACCGGGGGGCGGGGGCTCGCTGAGAGGTTTCCCACGAACAGGTGGACACCGGCGAATGGAGGGGGGACCGGTGTATTTGAAGGGGAATGTGGTTGGTCATGGAGGTGGTCGATGTGGTTTTAGAGGGCGATAGGGGGTGACTGGGAGGTCATCGAGGTTCGTGGGGTGATGCGCGAGATAGAGGGAAGAGTGGGGAAGACCGAGAGGTGGTTAGCGATGGGTGGAGTCGTCGGAGATGGCAGGAGAAATGGGAAGGGGGAGAGGTGTGCGCGGAGTGGAGAACGTGTGGGAGAGGGGCATCTGGAGGTAGACGATGGAGATCAACCGTTGGATCTGGGGATCCAACGGCGGGTCTTTGGGCGCGAACGAGCGGATAGGATTGAATCGGGGCGATGCGAACGAAGGGAGATGGGATAGGCCACGTGTCGTCTTGAGAGAGCGGCGCTAATGGATGGCGATGATCTCGGTTTAAGGCAATCGAAGGGCTGTGAAGCAGCCACGTGTCGAGCTCTGGCCGCGGCGCTGGCAAGCGGCTTGGATGTGAAAGAGTTGTTGATCGAAAGGTTGAGGATTAAGCGGTCATGGACGGCAGAGATCAAGACATTATGGGCGTGATCAGACGGATCTCAATGCGCCACGTGACGCGCTCTGCGCAAGGCGCTTATGTGCGGTGGTGATCATCTCTAGAGATTTGATCGCGTGGCTGTTAACGTCGAGGCCGTTAACGGTGGAGAGGGCAAGATGAATGCGTGATCAGAGGGCTTCGCAGTCAACACGTGGCGCGAGGAAAGAGAGGCGGCAACGAGCGACAGCGATTTAAGGGCGGGGAAGATCTGATGGCTAAGAATAAGAGCGGGTATGGAGAGATCTGAGCCGTTGGATTAGAGGAGGATCCAACGGCTGAGGATGCGGGCGGCTGAAGCAAGGAGGGCGGGGCCACGTGGCGTGCTCAGATTGGGCCACGTGGCCCAATCAGATTATTCAGACTTTCCAATCGATTTTTGAAGGGCTAGATGGTCGAATTTGAGAAAACTCAAAACATGAAAGTTGTAGATCTTGATGAGATCTACAAGTTTTATGTTGACCAAAACTGGAGATGACATCAAACAAAGGCCCGAAATATTTTTGATGGTATTTTTAAGTCTAAAAATACCACGAATTTTTGTTTTGTTATTTTTTTGTGATTTTTAATTTATTCGAGACTCTGATAATTACAAGACTTTAACTGGGTTTTATTGACAAAACTTTAAGCAAGGGGGTTAATTATAGAAAATAAAGATGATGAAACTGAGGTTCATTAGTGACATAATTCACACTCAGGATAATTAGATAACATGGATTTATTAGGAATAATTTACTCAATATCACTCTATTTTCACTAAAAATCTATAAAAAATCATAGTTTGTCTAAAAAGTCCAAAAATAGTACTGTAGCTTCCTTGCATCATGTTTATATTCCAGTAAATTTTTCATGATTTTTGCTTACAGTTTGTGTGAGAAATTGTGAAAAAACCTAAAAAAATTGTGCATTTTTTATTTTTTTATTTTAATTACTAAAATTCCAAAAAAATGTGTCTTGCATTCATCACTGAATTAGGATTCTAGAAAAAATATAATTTAGCTAGACTGAACTGATTTGATATTAAAATTAATTTGGCCTTGTTGTGTGTCTTCTTAGTGTCTTAATTCAGCCGCATTTGCATTTGTTTTTGCATTAGAAATTATAAAAAATATGCACTGAAAATATAGTTCTTAATTTTTGGATTAATCCCAAAGTTGTTCCTCTGACTCCCTGTATTCGACCCCGGACTTGCCCGGGATATAAATTAAAGCCGAGACACTCTTCACGGAGATCTTCTCTCGGTTGTGACTGAATCACTAAGCACACGTACCACAACGAACATGAATTATTTATCGTATTCAGCGATTCGTCAGTCATCAAGGTAAACCTCATCCTTGTAATCACAGGTGGCTAAAGAACTCAAGGCATCTAATCTGATTGTAGATGCAACACTAGATGTGTGTGATTCTCTCACCATCTTTATATATACCTTCTTGCCCTCAGTGTGAAAAGATACTTTCCCTGTATCATAATCGAAGAGGGCCTTCGTGGTCACTAATAAAGGCCTCCCAAGAATGATCGGGGTAAGGTGTAACTGTGTAGGGCAATCCATGTCCAGGATAATAAAGTCTACTGGGAATTGCAGGCCCTGCATAGTCATGATAACATTCCTCTAAATGACCCTAGGTCTCTTTACATATCTATCAACAAACTAAAAGATTGCACATGATTTGTAAAAAGGAACTAGCTCGAGCTTGCTTAGCAAACAAGATGGTAACAAATTAATTGAGGAATTGTTATCTAACAGAGTGCGATCGAATGATGCATGTGAAATCTCGCATCTGACATAATGTGCTCCTGAATCCTTCTTCTTCTTGGGTAATATGTTTTGTATAGAACATGATGTGGCCTTGGTCAAAACATGCTTCTCTGTATGGGATCTCTTCTTCCTGCACGTAGTACATCTATTCTTCAACTGTTGCTTGAGCATAAGGAAGTGATCCAATGCATCATGGAGTAGGATCTTTAAAAATATGTGATCTTTCAATAGCCTTTCTATCTCAAGAGTGACAACATTCTTTTTGGTGTTTTTCTTTCCTTTTCCATACAAGGCATCAGGTAAAGGAACAAACTCAGGAACAAAAAAATCAACATTTTTATACATCTTAGAATTGGAATAAGCATGTACATCAAGAGTCTCAGAAGTATGTACAAAACTCTTTAAAATAGGGGAAGAAAAATCTACATTGGGGGCATCTGCATGGTCTGGAGTGGTATCATCATCTGACTTGCTTGTGTCCATGTCTACTATCTCTGCATCGTGCCCCTCAAGCTAGACATCGTGTCGGTACTCATCATCATGGTGGTCCTCCACGTCAGTATCATAATGTGTATAATCATTGATCGACTCTCCCTCATCATCATGTGCCCTCTCCTCCTCTCGATCAAGTGCTCATGGTGATCTACTAATCCTGAGACGGATGAAGATATATAAAAATTTAGGGAAAGAGAATGTACCTGTAGTGGAGTCTACCTGATCTGAATGCCTCCTCTTTTTGTTCGGATTCATCTAAGGCTAGGTTGGGAGAATGGTCTTTGGTGCGGTCAACTCATCCAGAAAATGGTTAACTTGCTCCATCTATACCCTATGCACTATCTGGAGCTTGCTCAGCATGTCCATGATCTGGTTCAGTGCTAGGGCATGTGAAGACATCTCAGACTCAGTGTGGTGTCCTTGACTGTCTCTCTCCTGCCTAAGAGTGTGCTGCTGTGGTGTGTAAGGCTGAGGAGATCTCTGTGGTGTGAAGGAAGACTACTGCTGCTAGTACTGATATGGCTGTGAATGTGGTCTCTGATATACGTGCTGGAGAGACTGTTGCAATGTGTAATGCTGGTGGTGCTGGAAATGCAGACATCCATGCTACGGATGACTATACTTCTAGTGGTGGTGGTGGTGATGTACCTCTGAGGAGTAAAGTGTGTGAATAATGAACATGAGCGTACCATATCCCGTTGATCTCAAGAGTAGCATGAGAATCAACATCAACGTCTCCAGGGCTAGTGATCTGACTCGGGTTTGCATTGGACGGATCCTCATTCAAATCAATCTATGGAGTCTCAATAAGCTGAAATGGCTCGCTCTGAACAAACTGAATCTGACAGGTGGGAGGAGCGGGTAAAGATCTCCGAGCAGATTGAGAAGTAGAAGAAGTGCGATACTACTAGTACTGAAGATGCAACTCAGGTACCTTCTTCGTCAGATCACTCAACTGTTGAGGAAGTGGAGAGTTTTTCCAAATCTCGCAGCGACTGCAATTCTTGGACTTGATTCTAAATCATGTCGACTAATGTAAGATTCTCACTATAAAATCCCATGTCAGATCGTGAATCGGACTGAAAAACCTTTGCGACCTTTTCATGCTCTCGGTGGTGTTTTGGCTGTGACCCTTATGGATGCTCGAGTGGAATCGATAACATGTGCATTCCTTGCCATCCCCTCAAAGATGGACCAAACTGACTCGGCATCCATATTCAAATAACTTCCGCCACATGCAGTTCTTACTAGGCCCTGGATATCCGACTGGAGTCCTCCAAAGTAATTCTGTACAAGCATCTTCAACAGTATCTCGTGATGAGGGAATCTCTCTGTCAAATCCTTGGATCGATCCCATGCCTCATGGAATGATTCATGTGGTAACTGTGTAAAATTGGAGGCCTGACTCCTCATCATGTTCGTCTGTCCAAGAGGAAAATATTTATGCAGGAATGTAGACCTCAGAACATCCCATGTAGAAATCTCCCTCCACAAATGACTCAACCAGTAGAGCGCCTTATCTGCTAAGGCGAAGGGGAAGGCCTTGAGGTATATGGCCTCTTGCATAACTCCTGGATAGCTAGCCATATCGGAAATCATCTCGAACTGCTATGAAAAGGTAAACAGATCCTCTGGAGCGTTTCCATAGTATTTCGGAAGCAAAGAAATGAAGGACGATGTCAACTTATTTGACCCTTGATTCAGTGGTAACTGAATCCAATGGTGTAGAGTTCTAGCTCTCGGGTCATAGTCATATCTAAAAGTAGCAGGAACCACGGCAAGCGATGGTGGGTTCCCAGCTCCTGCTCTCAACATAGTGATCTCAGCTCTAAGATCGTCCTAAACTCTACACTGATATCTGATGGGTAAACTCATATGTTGTAGTGTATCTAGAATCCCCTCAATAATATCCGAAGTTGGATCATGTATACCATCTGGACGTCTCTCATCAATCTACCTATCCTCAACAGCTCTGTCCTCAACTGGTCCCTTCCCTCTATCCATGATCCTCGAATCTTTTGGGAAGGAAAAAGTTTCATAAGAACTCGGTGAAAAACATGTAGGAGAAATAGACGAAAAATTGAGAAGGGGGTTTGCCTCAACTGAAGGGCTGGGAGGTGAGGAAATCTGGGTCTGACTCTCCTCGTGACTAAGTTAGACCAACTCGAGAAGAGGGTCATCCCGAGTCTGTGAAGACATATGACAGACAATGGATCATCAAATCTCATGGAGTCTGAGCGTAAAATCCATCTACTCATCATCTTCGATGCCAAAAGGAAGTATGAGAGAGAATACGAAGTCAAGAACATGAGTGTGAAGGAATATAAGACGTGGAATAGCGCACACCTCGCATACAAATATAATGCAAACACAAGATTCACCAACTGCACATGGTGGAGACCGTAAGAGTTCAATCTTTTATCTTTTCAATTTTAATTTGTTGATCAATCAGTTGTAACAAGCAAACTCACCGAGGGTGTCTCCCAGCGTACATGCTCACAACCCCCGAAATAGTAGTACCATATGTCCGGGCTACCAGGTTATATCAGGCCTAAAGTTGATTGTGACGTATGAGTACACCAAAATGACTTTCTATGGTTGGAGTCAAGTGCTTACAGTTTCAACCATGCATCGAAAAGTGATTACAAGTACTTAAGGCACAAGTCCATGGATTTTTGGCTCTAATCCTTACCCACTCTGTCTGGAGTTGTACCTGAATACAATGAGGGGTTTACTCTCTCAATACAAATTTAAGTTAGGTTTTTTTTGTCAAGTTTTTCTTTGAGAGTTTTCACTTATATTTGGATATTTTTAAAAATATCTAACGGGATATCGGTTCTTTTTTAGTTTTCAAAATGTCTCTTACAGAGGGAGAATCATGGAATGCGATGGAAAATGATGATGCATGCCGAGATAGAGATCAAACCTTGTGCCAACAGTCTACATGCAAGTGATTTGCACAGAAATTGTAAACATATGCTAATGCATGAAAAAGCCGTAAAAACCGAACCCTAAATCAACAGCTTTAGCATAAGAGCATATTAATTTTCAAAAATTGATTACTTATGCTCAAGTATGGATTAGGATAGTGGGATCTTACTTTACTCATCTAATCAATCATGCATGCAACCGTAGGCTCCACGGAATCGCGTGAAACAAAGAAAATCAGTAAAAAACAAGAACCTCAGTGAGGTCCCCCATGTGCACTGACACCTAGCGAAACAGACCCCGAAAAAGTCAAAAGTCTAGTTTACAAGTCGGGATGTCCTTAATGGACCCTTCTACAAAAGTCAACAAAGGCAATTGCCCCTTCCTCTCTCACAAAAACAAAAAAATGGGTAATCGCCCTCTCTCAAAAGAAAACAGAAAAATATGAATAAAAAATTTGGTATGGTTGCTTTCTTTCTCTGCCTCTCCAACATGCTTGTATAGAAGAAGCGGATATCTGCACTCCTAGTTGAATTAGTTTCCTAAGAAACCTGCTAGTACTACAGTCCCTGCAAAAATTATTAGTAAACACAATAAAAATCAAGAAAATCGAAGAAAAAAATGATGAAAACCAATAAAACTCAAAAAAACCATAAAAAATCAAGAAAATCAAAAAATCAAGAAAACCAATAAAACTCGAAAAAACATAAAAAATCATGAAAATAAAAAAAATCAAGAAAATCGAGAAAACTCAAAAAAGTCGTAAAAATCAAAAGAAAATCGAGAAAATCAAAGAAAAAAAGAAACCGAGAAAATGAGAAGAAATAAAAATCACAATAAATATAATTAAAAATCAAAATATGACTAACACCTCCCCAGCAATGGTGCCATTTTGATAACCGATATTTTGAGAGTGGTAAAATGAATATGTCGGTGTAGAAAACAACTCAAAAACAAAATCTCGATTAATCAAACAAGAATTAATAAAATAGGAGTAAGAGAGAGTGTGTGAAGAAGAATAAATCAGCTCTCTCCTATTTTATCTACACGAATTATTAACTAGGTAAGTGTCCCTAAGTCGAAATCAAGGAAGTAGAATAATGATACTTAGATTTTTAAGAAAAGATATTTTTGTGATTTTTAATTTCTTCTCAAATAAAGGGGGAAGCTCTTTTTATCTGTTTTGATTTTTGTGATTTTTATTTGATTTAATCTTTCCAATTTTTATTTTATTTTCAAAGTGATATTTTTTCAAATAAAAGTGATCTACGATATAGTATAATGTGGTAAATATATGTAGAATAATATTATATAGTAGATCCACAAAAAACTCAAGCAACGAGCTCGAAGAGAAAACTCAAGCGATATTCAAAACAGATGCGAAGTTCAAAAAATCAAATCAAATTAAACATGCGATGAAAATCGCTGAAAACAAAACATCGCTAGGGTAGTTGTGTAACTACCCTAGAAAAATCGATGAAAAGTATTTTAAAAAAGGTGTCCAAATAATCTACACAGTACAAGGGTAATTTGCAAAGAAAATAAAAGAAAAGATTTGCAATTTGGTCCCTGACAGGGACTAAAAAGTAAAAAATCTTACATTTAGGTCCCCATACAGGGACCTAAACATTATATCTGGAAACTTTGAGGTGCAGATGAATCCTGGATCTTCACTGGGCACTTCTATAAATGTTCCATCGTTTCGCCAAAGAACGACAATTATTAGATCGTGGCAGTCGATCTGGATCATCTGATGTAGACACGCGTCACCAGACTGTAGAGTATGTTGTTCTTACGCTTATTCTTCCCCAACTGAAAAGCTGCAGTGATGGTTTCCTCCTAGCATCGAGCTCCAGTGATTCTCAAGTGATGTGGTGTCTATTATAGGGCTAGAAGTGGTCTCCTACCCCTTCGATCTCTCCTATAGCGTTAGAACGAGCGGAGATGGCAGCGGCGAAGGACTTGGATGTTGGCTAGGGTTCTTGAGTGCAATAACTAATGAACCGCGACTCGATTTCTTGACGAAGAAGATGATGGACCTTCAGTAGATGATTAGTACTCCAGACGGATACAATAATTGCAATTGAAGGTTTGACTGCTTGATTTCTCAAGAAATCAGACAAAAAAGGGTAATATTGTAGTTCTAAATGGTTTCCATGATGGGTTTGAAAAAAGTTGATTTGAATGTGGATTGATCGATTTGAACAATGGCTTTAATGGTGAATTAAAGAATTATGATTAAGTGGTCTAAATTTGTGATTAATATCACTAATTCGATAGTGGAATCCATGAATGAAAAGAGATCGAGGAAGTTCACTCGGGGCTTCGAAGTTTATGACTTCCATATCTTCTCTCAACATGTTAGTTTTCCTAGAGCTCCACGCACGCGATGGCACAATGTAAAGCCTTGAAAGCTTTGGAACACTCCTCTGACTATCATCCTTCCATAAGGAGCAGACCCCTGGCTCTGTCACATCCGGAGTGAGGCGGAGCATGGTGGTAGAAGTTGAAGGTTGGCCATTGTGTCAGATGGTTAGGGAGAATTTTTAGAATGAACGAACTTAGGATCGATTTATAGACAAAGTGATATGTAGTTGTTGGTGATCCTAGGGTAAGCATGTAAGTAGGAGGTTAGGTCTAGAGAATCAATTGATTAGATTGGATAAAGGTGTTAAGATGGTCAGGGGAAAATTAGGTGAAGAAGGACTTGTTGCAACAGAAGCTCGGCAACTTGTTCTTGAGAAAGATGAACCAGGTGCTGACACGTGTCAACACTTGGTTGGCTAGATATTGGAACTACTATAAATTAGATATTAATTAATAAATAAAGTTACTTTAAATATATATAAAAAGGAAAAATATAGATAAATAAATTACTTAAATTATAGAATAATTCATTCTTATAAATAATAAATATTTAGTGAAATAAAAAATATAATATTATTAAATATGTATATAGGATACTTAATAGGCATATATTGTGTTTTAAATTAAATAATTTAACAATCTAATAAATAATGTATTAATTTTATATTTTATTAATTAATAGGATTATAAATAAAGTGCATGGGAATTTTTCCAAATTTTAACAAATAAATTTAAATACATTAATAAATACATGTATATCATATGTAGTTCACTTTCATCTATAAATAGAGTATTTGATTTATTAAATAGTGTCAACAATATTGAAATAAATAGTGGTTAAAATACATGATCAAAATAAATAAAAATATAAAATAACAAAACTATAAATAATGTATTCTAGACAAAATAGATAGCCCAGAAACCCAGTTGTCATTAGGTCCCAAAACCGACTTTTTGCAAACAGACTCCGATTTTAGTGAAATCACCTTCATTAATTAGAAAATATTATTTTAAGAACTTTAAATGCGAGTAGAGTGAAATTAGAGTTTGTTTGAGGAAGTTATGATGTTCTAAAGGTTAGAATTTGACATTTAAAAGTTGGATTACTTTGCATAATTACAGAATAATTTTTATAATTTATTTTATATTTTTCTATCCATTTTTATAAATAATTAGGAAAATAGTTTGGAGAAAAATGTATACGTATGAATTAATTAAAAATCAATAAAGATTTGATAATTATTTCATATTTAGTGAAGAATGTATGAAGTGAGTAATTAATTATTTTTATTGTTTGCTTTCCTTATCTCCCCATACTTGTTTGTTTGTCGACCAATCCATGTTGACTTGGTCTCGGAGGTTATGTTTTATAAATATATCTTTCATCTATATTTATATTTTATAAGTCATTTTGTTCATATATACATATTTATAATATGCCTTCTATTCTTTTCTTTATTTTTATTCTTTTATTTAATAATATATTTTTTATGCATAAAAGTGCATTTTTATTCTTGAATGAGGTTTTAATAAAAGATGACATTTAATGCATCTTTACATGTATTTGTTAAGGGTTTTTAGAAAAATGCAGACAGAATGTTAATGAATCCTGGATTCATGAACCACTAAGAGCATATGGTAGATAGTTAAAATTGTTAGTAATTAATAGTAACTATTATATTTGTACTTTTTAGCTTTTTCCAATTTTTATAACTTTTTTATTTATGTAATTTTTTTTCTTTTTAATGTTTAAAATAATACATATATTTATATTATAATAATAATGATATTATATATAATTAATATAAAGAGTATAAAGTATATATTGGATATTACATTTCTAAATATACCTAAATATAGTCAAAATAAAAATAAAATGTTTTTATGATTTTTATATTTTCTTTGTTTTTTGTATTTTATAGAATTTTTGCTAATTTTTATGTATGTTAAAGTATTAAATATGTCAAAATAGATTACAGTTTAAATATTTGGGATAGTTTTAGGCTTAATAATATAAAGAAGTCCATTATCCTAAAACTATTTTTAATATGTAGTATATAATAAATAGAAAATTCTCAAACAGAAACATATATTTTTGGATTTTTTAATACTTTTTGCTAATTTTTAAGGTTTAAATGTTTTTTTAGTTTTTAGTTTTTATATTTCATATTTTTTGAGATTTTTATATATGTGATAGATAGGAAAATATTATAGCTATTAATTTTATGGTAATTTTTGGAAGTGATTTTTATAATTTTTATGGGTTTAAAAATTAGACAGTACAAAAATACCTTTTTTATTTTTTAATAAATATGAAATATAATTAGAATGTCATGTGAAAAATATATGTCATAAAGTATTTAGTCAAGTACTTAAATAACATTTCCTACAATTTTTAGAGCAACAAAATATTTATAAAGACAAATAAGTCTAAAAATAAAAATCTAAACTAGCACACACTTATATGCAATTTATAAAAGATATTTAATCTATTTAATAACATGTCATAGAAGTTCAAGGTTACATGCACAATTTTTAGAAAAAAACACCTCACGTGGGGGACCAAGTGAGGCGACATGGACTAGATTAAAATGCAAATACATTAAAGCTTTGTGGTCCAGTTGCAAAATGCCCTATGTATTTTGCACCTAATACAATATTTACAGAATTGAGAATTAAATAAAAATGCGGAGGGGTATGGCTGTATTTTACCCATAATTGTGCTCTATCTGATGGCTCTGCTGGTGCCACATGGCACCACTTAAGCATGATCTACAACTCTAGAGGGTGCAGCTTTTTGATTCCAATCAACGACCTAGATTAGATCTAGGTCGATCCTTCAATCCAACGGCACCTGAGGGTCATCCAATAATAGGGAAGAATGACATCTTCCCCAACCTTCAAGTATTGATATCCCCTCATCTAGTGCTTCCCTCTCTCAGCCTACCGGTCCAACATATTCCTGGAAAACAGTTGCACCTGTAAGGGTTCTTCAATGGCATCCTTGTTGCATCAATGGGGATATGGAGGGTTCTTTAGTTTAGGCGACCTGAAAACTAAATACAACTTCGATTCTACTTCCAAGTATACCTATAGGAATTGGCTCTTACACAAAAAGATCTAGGGGCTTGAGGCGAACAACCTCGACCCAAGGTTGAAAGCTACTACGCAAAAGGAATGAAGGTGTAATGAAGATCAGGAGAAAGGTGGAGGAGGAGATTTGATCTCTCAGATTTTCACAAAAACAGAGGTGATGGATGGGTCGTGGCGATGTAAAAAAATGGCGGGGATTGAGATGGGGGTGAAAGTGGGTTAAAACATGGTAAAGATATAGAAGAATAGTGGCTGGAGCTATAAGCTCCAGTGAACTTTAATCTAAGATTTAAGCTAAACTACCCTAAATCAATTGAAAATTAAATCAGTTTGTGCTAAGAATGAAAATGCAAGAATAAAAACCTAAGGTTATTAGCTCAATACGCTTACCTGGAGTAGATGGGAAGCTTCATCGGAGGTGCTCGGGTGAGGCATGGACCTCACTGTCCTCTTTATCCATGCCGATAGGTCCGGGCGTAGATTCCTATCACCAAGAACACACTCTAGATAAATCCTTTGGGGTTACAAAGGTAGGAGATGGATCAAAAACTCAAAAGAAGTCGATAGAGCTTATATATATAGAAGGCACCCGTGACTTTGGAAGGAGGGTGGAATGTAACTTGATGATGGTTCATGGAGTATAGACATAGGGCGTTGGAGATGATCATGGGAGCTGCAGAGTGGTGGTCATCTCGAGGGAGATGTTGGAGTGGAAATTGAGTAAAAAAATGGAGAAGAGTGTTGTACATGCGAGCCCACAGCGAGCCATTATGCAATAAATGTTATTGCGAATATCATTCCCTGATCTGAAATGAAGAATAAATAGATTGCATAATTGGTCCCATAGTACAATTAGGGTTATGTACCATGGTCATCTTGATGATCATAGAACTGTTGATTCAATTATTGAATCATAGAGACTGGTGCTTGGATGAATATCTAAAGAGTTAGATTGAGGACTCATCAAGCACCGTCAAATGATTATTAAAAGTGGATCTCCATCCGGAGTAGGAGATGGCAATCCTTTCTTACATAGGCAGATATCTTACCGACCTCTTGATGTATGTCCTCTGCATAGGAATAGTGATTCGGAGGTGTTAGATAAGTTAGGTCAAAGAGTTGAGTTAACGAGATCGAGATAACCAAAGTCCTATGTTGTATGCTGTCACAATATAGGCACGCATCCTCTGAACGGAGACAGATGTGTTACTATATGTCTGAGTATGTGCATTTGGTAGACCAATAGGTTGATGACCTAATCAAGGTCTATACACCAGCACGCTGGTGTGCATACAAGGGCATATGAATAATACGATCTCTTAAAGGGATCATACAGGTTCATTACTTAACCGGAAGACATGAGCTCACTCATGAGATATTGGGAAGAATAAAATTCCATGCATGGTCGTCTCACTTTGGAAGCTTGACTGAATTTGTAAGTTTGATATATGCTTTTGGAAAGTATATGATCAACACCTGGGTATGATATATGCTTTTGGAAAGTATATGATCGATACCAACTCCCAATAGTCGAATGAGAAACTTAATGAAAAAACCTTGAAGTAGACAATGTAAAATTGATCTTATACTTCGGGTTTATTCTAGGTCTTCCAGTATGCAGGATATACAAGTATTAGGAATGCCTGAGGGTGATGTGACCATAAATGATTGTATAACCATGACGCTTCAATTCCTAGGGAGTGATGAAACGGGTATAGATTTTAGTGACTCCTCTTAGTAGAGAAGTAATCTAATCTTGGTCCAAATGTTGGACATTCTAAATGTGATTCAGATGCAATGAGAAGATTGGATTCGTAGTCTTGATTTAATCAAGCCTCTATAGGAGGTCCGCAAGATCTGGATTTGAGATGTGATCTCAATATCCAAGTCACTATACATGGAACAATACAATCGCCATGTCCTTATCTCCAAGTATCTGCATAGAAAGCACATTATCCATCAAAGAGTTCAGGATAATTTCATTGTTGATATATGTATCTGAGCATTGAGAAAATGGATAATTAAATGTGATTTAATTATCATGAATGATATGAATTTGATTCATAATATATGGAGAGTTATCGAAGATAATTAAATGTGATTTGATTATAAAATATGTGAATAATGTGAATGTGATTCATATTATTTGGGCACATGAGAATAGAGATCCATGATGATTTAATGTGATTTAATTATCATGGATATGAATAATATGGATAACGCTATCGATATTAATCATATATATTATAGATGTAATTTATAATATGTAAGAGAGAGCAATATGTAATTTATATTTGTTAATTAAATGTTGATGTAAATTGGATTCACATTGGACAATTAATTGAAAATGTAATTCATATTTTATTTTGGGTTGTGAATTTGATTCATAATTTTCCAATGGCAAGATTGCAATATTCACAAAATAATTATGAATTATTTTTGTTGAATAATTTACAACAAGTGTTGTTGTAAATCTTGGAGATTTCCATGGAATAATGTAATCTCATGAGATCTCGTGAAATTATATGAGACTGCCACCAAATCCCATATTATGGAAGGAGGCAATCGTCATTCCATAATCTCCATGTTTGATTGATTTGATTTAGGATTAAATCATATTGATTTATCAATATATATAATCTAAATTAAATTAATTGTTGTTGGTTTTTGCCAACAAAATCTTAGCCATTAAAAGAAACACAAATCAATGTGAGCCATTGGATTTGTACTGCCCATGGATTGAGATCCATGGATCCCAAAATATTATAAATAGAAGGGGCACTCCTTGTTCTTCAAATGCTAATGTTTTACAGCATATGTTCTCTCTCTCTCTCATTCTCTCTACACACCAACTTCGTCTCTCTCCTTCTCTCTTATGGCTGTCCACCATGGATGCCCTAGAGAGAGTCACCATCGCCACAACATCATCATTATGTTGTCGAATCATTTGCTTGTGGATCTCCGTCTCCTTCGGTGCCTGACTCGTGAATAAGACGTCGGATCCCGTGTGTCAAGATCAGGAGATTCGTCACTTGGATCATCAACATAGATTGCGAGGAGCACGAGTTTCATCAACACGCTCGCAAGCGTCTCCTCCGTCGGATTAGACTTGAGACATGAGGCCTCTTCGTTTAGAGACTCTATTACAACCACGCTTCAAGAGGTAACCCTAATACTTGTTTGTGGATTAGATGAAATGATCCAAGTAGTGTTCTTGGATCATGTGGTTTCATCGCATGAAAATTTTTTAAATTCCGCTGCATCGATCAACCAGTGCAACTAGTCACTCTCGATCGCATACGATGCTATCCTCACGCTTCCATGATGCGCTTGAGTATTTCACCATATCCTCTCAAGAGAGGGCCGCTTATGACTCGTGATAGATGTAAGAGGATGGTCGGACAGTTGACCCATAGGTCAATAATATGTGGGTTCTGATTAGTCGATGTGGACTAATAAGGATAATTTAGGGGTTAATTCCCTTATTAATTTGATTTTAAAAATAATAATTTATTTTATTAATCAAAAGTTAAAACATGATTTTTTTCCTATTTTATATAATATTTATGGGTATTTTTATTTTTGTTTGCATCCTTATTTACTAAGTGTTAGTTTTTACAAGTGTATACATAGGTAAATTTACTTATATTTTACCTATTTCAATTTTATTTTGTATTTTTAAAATTTATTATTATATGAACATATTTTATATATTTATAATATATTTGAATACAATTCTGCATATTTTTACTTTATTTTCTAATTTTATTTGCATAAATAAATACATATTTCCGTGTAATGAGGGAAGGAGAGAGAAAGGTTGTAACTTCAACTCGAAATGTCTGTGTATCAGTGGAATCTGGATACACTCTGTCATCTAGCCAGTACTATGATTTTTATTCTCCTTCAATATGGGCTTGGGAGCCTCTCTTCTTTCCTCATCTTCCCCTCATGGGTCCATCTTCATGTGCTTCTCCTCCTCCTCCTCCTCGTCCTCTATTTTCTATATATTTTCTTAGCTCCAGTAACATCTCCTAAAAGGCATCCTGAGTGTTGGTTTGTGAAATCACTTGCGCTTGAATCGCCTGTATAGAGGCGAGCATATGAGCATTGACTTCGTTCTTCTCAACTTGTGCTTCCTTCTCCTTTGGTGGAGCCATCTCTAAATTAGACTCAGATTCTACAGAATCTTGATTGAGTTTCTGTTCTATATGAGGAAATGAATTCTGATCCGTCTAACCAGATGTGGAGAGATGCTCGGGATTAAAGTTAATTTTATTAAATCAAGAAATGTGTATGGAGACAAGTTGATCTCCATCATCAAAGGGGGAATATTGGGACAAGAGTGATCCTGGTTTATTTGAAATGTAGAAAATGGGGAGACTTGAGAGTGGCTCGCAAAGTCTAAACCAATCTCTCTGGAATCTCCCTGAAATATAGGAGATGACGGGATCATGAAATCGATGTGGTCATCTGCAGAGTCTAAACTAAGCAATCCAAGGCCATACTCTTGAGAGAGAAAAGAAGTAGAGACGAAGAATAATGAGAACGTAGTAAAATAAGGAATGTAATGGAGGAAAATGAGAAAAGGCTCAAATTAGAAAAATAAAAAAGGAATAATACAGGAAGTAAAAAGAAAATGTGTTAATGTGCGGGGCTATGTTCTTTAACCTAAATCTAGATCCAAGCAAGATACCAAAGCAAATGGATTCACCAAGACACACATTTAACCTAAATCTAGATCCAAGCAAGATACCAAAGCAAATTGATTCACCAAGACACACAAATGGAGCCATCAAAGTTCGACTATTTTTATCCTCAGTTTTTTTATTATTCATGCAATATTTTAACAAGTCATTATTGGCTAACCCTATAGAAGAGTGCGTACTACCAGACTAGTGTCTTGTACGTCCCACTTTCTTTGTAACATGTAGCCTATACTTTTTAAGAGAACCCTTACTATTGGGTCTGGATCCACTACTCAGCCAAAGAATAGAGGAGAAAGCTAATAAGCGAAACCGCTACTTCCCCCTTGTAGGGTACTCGGTCGTGGTATGATGAGACAGGAACCCATCATCGCAAATCCTTATGCCATGTACTTCAGACTAAGCCTACAAGCAGACTCAGCCCTACTCGCCCACACACCGATAGAAGCACCAGTACTTCATGAATCTAGTCAACAACAAGGCAGCACCCAAGCTGGGATTTTGGCTCTGATTCCTTGGGTCGTGTCTCACTCAGTCTGGAACGCACCTGAAATAAATGTGGGCTTTATGAACCCAATACAATGAAGTTCTTTATGGATTTAATTATGTTCAAAGTTTATTTAGTAGCCCCCTTTTTTAATATTGTATTTTTCACTTTTTGCGTATTTTACAAGAATATTTTCCAAATTATTGTTTTGGTTTTTCTTTAAACCTAAGTAAGCAAAAATAGAGGGAGAAGGCAGAAAATCAATGCAAGTCAATGCAATGATGGAATGCTCACCATTGTGTTTGAATGATGAATGCCCACTCAGAATTACTTACACCGATTCCCAGCTCTCTCCATGTGGGATGCTAGATAGAAATTTAAAATTGCACTACATGAGAAGAAAGTCGCTTGAAATCACCCTAAGCAGGAATTACTATTAACATGAAGAACCAGATTAGTTTGACTAAGTCCAAGTATATCAGACTATTGGCACATGCAAATAAATAGGCTTGGGACCTAGTTTCTGAGTCAAGCAATCCTAAAATTGTGGTGCTCAATAAGTGAGCATGTAAACAGAAAAAATGGAAAAACACAAATCATGAGAAAATAAATAGAAACAAAGGAAAAATAGGGAGAATAGAATAGAGAATGCAATGAAAACATGAGGAAACCAAGTGGGCCACCATGTGAACAATCACTTAGTAAAATAAGCATGAATAAAGTCTGAGTATCCAAAGAGTATGTCCATGTATTATTACAACAATAATATGTCTCTCTCACAAAAATAAAACTAAAACTAAAAATCTACAATATACCAATCTATATCCATCTCTATCTTGTTGGATTGGTCAGAAAAGCTGATCTCCACCTCGTAAGGGTGTGATGGTCCTCCTAAGAAGTCCTCCTCAATTGGCGGACCCACACAGAAAAGCCAACAAAAGAGGGTGGTCATAACTTATAAAAATTATTGTATAAAAAAGTAAAGACAGAAAATCATATAGCTAATATATGCAAATTGTCCTACATGTTGCTCCCTAGCTACGAAGACATTTTATAAGATAGCAAGGATACAAGTACCAAGGTCTGGTAATGGAGGGCTTACGGTGTCCGATAAGTCGTATCCGATAATCGATGTATCGACCGCTCTCTCTCGATGCACGACACTTAATCTAAGCTAAATCAACAATCAATGCACAAATAGTATATGCAATGAATATAGTGTGGGAAGAAGCCTATTATACCCTACAAAATGTGTGTACAGTGCGCAAGTGTAGAGGTCGAGAGTAAATGGTAGATAGTTAAAATTATTAGTAATTAATAATAATTAATAATATTTATATTTGTATTTTTTAGATTTTTTCCAATTTTTATAAGAGTTTTTAATTATATTTAATTTTTATGGATTTTTTAATTGTTATATATTTTTTATATTATTAAGAATTTTAGTTTCTTTTAATGTTTAAAATAAAATATAAATTTTGATATAATAATTATATGATATCCTATATAAGAAATATGAAGAGTATAAAGTATATATAGGGTATTATATTTTCAAATATGCCTAAATATAGTCAAAATACATAAAATAAAATGTTTTTGAGTTTTTTTTATATTTTCTTTATATTTTGATATTTTTTGTAGAATTTATGATAACTATTATGTATTTTAAAGTATTAAATATGTCAAAACGATATATAGATTAAATATCTAAGATAGTTTTAGGTTTAATAAATAGAAATAAGTCTGGAATTAACCTAAAACTTTTTCTAATATATAGTATATAATATATGGAAAATTCTCAAATAGATGATATATTTTTGGAGTTTTAATACTTTTTATTAATTTTTTTATGCTTTTATGTTTTTACAATTTTTAGGTTTTTTATTTCGTAATTTTTAGGGAATTTTGGATTTGTGCTAAATAATATGATATTATAGCTAATGTTTTTCTGGTGATTTTTTGAAGTGATTTTATCATTTTATTGGTTTTAATAATTAGACATAACAAAAATGCATGTTTTTTTACTAAATAGGAAAAATAATTAAAAGTCCATGTGAAAAATATATGTCATCAAGTATTAAGTCAGGCACTTAAATAAAGTTTCCTATAATTTTTAGAGATATAAAAATATATATAAAGATAAATAAGTACAAAAATAAAATTCGAACTAGAAGGGACCTGTTTGCAATTTATAAAAGACTTTTAATCTATTTAATAATAGGTCATAGAAGTTCAAGATTACGTGCGTAATTTTTACAAAAATCACCTCATGTGGGGAACCAAGTGAGGTGACATGGACTAGATTAAAATGTAAATACACTAAAGATCTAGGGTCTAATTTCAAAATTCCCTATTCATTTTGCTTGTAATACAATATTTACAGAAATAAGAATTAGATAAAAAAGGCGGACGGCTTTGGTTGTATTTTACCCACAATAGGCTTACCAGGAGCAGATCAGAAGCTTCGCCGGAGGTGCTCTGGTGAGGCCTGGATCTCACTCTCCTACTCTTTATCCACACCGACAAATCCGGGTGTAGCTTGCTGTCACCAGGAATGCACTCTAGATGAATCCTTTAGGGTTACAAATGTAGTAGAGGGATCAAAAACTCAAAAGAAGTTGGAGGAGCTTATTTATATACAAGGCACCCGTGACATTCGAATGAAGGGTGGCATGCAACTTGATGGTGGTTGGTGGATTATAGGCATAGGACGTGGGAGACGATCGTGGGAGCTGCAGAATGGTGTTCAGCTTGAAGGAGATGGTGGAGTGGTGATTGAGCAAGAAAATGGAGAAGATAAGATCGCTTGTGACTTCTACAAAAGTCAGAGGAGGGCTAGACAGTTGACCTGCATGTCAACAATCCATGGGTTATTATTGGTCCATGTGGACCAATAAAGATAATTTAGGAATTAATTCCCTTATTAATTTAGTTTTTAAAGATTATAACTCATTTTATTAATTAAAAGTCAAAACATAAAAATGTTTTTTATTTTGTATACTATTTTATGAATATTTTTATTTTTTTTACAACCTTATTTATTAGATGTTAATTTTTACAAGTGTATACAAAGGTTACCTATATTTTACCTATTTTAGTTTTATTTTGTATTCTAAAATTTTATTATTATATATACATATTTTATATATTTATAATATATTTAAATATATATTTACATATTTTTACTTTATTTTCTTATTTTATTTGTATACTTAAATAAATATGTGTATATACTTTTGTAGGTATAGTATACCAATATAATTTATTCTATTCTTTATTTCAATATTGTTTTATGGTTTTATTTTATATTTATAATTTTAATATGTTTTAAATAGTATTACAATTATTTAAGAATACAATAAAAGTAAAAGTGTAAAGAATAAAGTATATGAACAAAATATACATGTATATAGTACATTGGGACCCCAGAAAGCTGGCTTTTGTATCTTAAGTCCATTTTAAATGAAACCACCTTCATTACATAAATAATTTAATTTTAAACACAATGTACATGAGTTTGGTCAGTTTTGAGTTCATATGAAGAAGATATGGATTTGTGAAGTTATATTTACATCTTTTTCATATGTGTGTCCCAGTTGCACATTGCATTATTTTTCTTGGGAATTATTTTTATAATTTTCTATGTATTTTTATACAAGTTTCATGTATATCATTTTATATCTGAGATGTATAAAATAAAGAATAAAATTGATGAAGAATAAAATCGAGTAAAAATGAATACTTCCAAGAATGAAAATTAGGGTTTCTGTATATAGTGTAGACCCTTATCTCCCCCTACTTTATTCCTTGTCGACCAAATCAACATTGACATAGTCTCAAGGCTTAGGGTCACTCAGTATATTTTATACTTCATTTATTTTCCTTTTATTTTCTTTATTCTTTTTTTGGATTTTAATACATATATTTACACAATATCTCTAAACAACTAATAATGTTAATTTATATAATTTATCTATATTTAGTTGTGTTTTGATAAAGATTTAAATGAAAAATGGAAGAATAAATGTAGATGAATAACTATTCATTGCCACCTAAATACTAAAAAACTCCACAATTTTTCATTGATTGTTAATAAAATTTGTTTGCGATAGTTGTGAAATTTTGATATGTGTTAAAACCTAACCATCTGACCCAGGTTGAAGAATTGTTGTATACACCCCTCCTACCGTACCATACCCCAACCAACTAACCCAATTTGAATAACTGTTGGGAAATCTTTACTAACGGTTCTATTTGTATTCTTGTATATGGATCCATTTGTTTCAAGAATCCATCTTTATTGGAGTAATATATAAACTACCCTAGGGTTAGGGATCTTTGTATCCTCAGTATTATCTTTGTTTGTTGCATATGAAAATTGATCATTGTTGCCCAAGGATGTAGCATAGTTACGGGTGAACCTTGTAAAACAATGTGTTTCGTGCTTGCTTGATTGTTTGTATATGTTCTGTTTCCACGATTCACAACATGAACCTTATGCAATCGAAAGGAAGATCTATTTATTTTTCTCGGATCGGACCTGAGGTCGAGCAGAGGGAGGTAGCTTGGATATCAATCTCGTTGATATGTGTATGGTAGAACATCTTAGTAAATATGTGTTCAATTATGATAATTCTAGGACTTTTATGTGTTTTTTATTTTTTTTAATATTATGCGTACATTAATCCTATATTGGTATATGTTTATTTATTTTAGACGTTTTATTCATATTTTTATTTTATGTAAAACCAATTCTACATAACGAATTTTCTTATTTCTTTTTATTTTTATGAAGATTCATGTAATATATGTAATTTTTATTATGTTTGTTTATGTAATTGTTGTAGATTTATAAGTATAGTGGCAATAAAATTTTGGATTTTATATATTTAATATATTATCAATACATTTGTTTTTGAATAATACTTGATTTTTTATATAAAGAATATGGAAAATAAGTTATGTATGTATTAGTGGAGGATGAACAATATGGTGATAAATAAAAAAAGTTATATGATCGATCTATAGGATGATTATATTTGGATAATATACATAGCATGAGAAAACTAGGAAGGTATTTGTAATTTTTTAAATGTATTTTCTTTGATTTTAATGTTTACGTTTTTACGTTGAAAATGAGGAATTTCATAAAGATTTTCAGAGGATTTTTAGTTTGCAAAAATCGAAGAGATCGGTCGGGGATTCCTCACTCCCGATCTTAAGAGCCTGCGGTGTTCGACAAGTCGGATCCGACAATCGTTGTGGCAGTCGCTGTCACGGTACTCGGAACCCAATCAATCATATCATCAACAATCAACCTACGATATATTTTAAACAATGAAAACTAGTACGGGGTGAAATTTTTTATACGCTACAAAAGATGTGTATAGTTAGCAATAGTAGGGGTTGAACCACTGAGAGAAAACTCGAGGATAGGTATACTTATTATTAGTTAATAATTAATAATGCATATTTTGTTTTTTGTGCGATTTTATAATTTTTTATGGGTTTTAATATTTAATTTTATGTATCTTTTATTGTTTATTTTTATAATTTTGAATTTTTAAATTTTTATTTTCTTTTTTACTTTGAAATTTTTTAGTTTCTTTTTTATTTTTATGATATATTATATATTTATATATCTATATATAGTAATAATAATAATACAGATATTATAAATAATATATAAGGATATAATATATATAAAAGAACAATCCTTTTTATTTTTTAATGGTTTTAAATATATAATAGATATTTATAAGTAGTAGTAATAATAAGGAGTAAATAGGTATTATTAAGTATATATAGTATATATAGGATCGTATAATTTTAAATGTATATGTATATCGTTAAAATTTAGAAAATAAAATAATTTCATGTTTAAATATTTTTCTCTATTTTTTGTGATTTTTATATATATGTTGTTAATTTTTAAGTTATTTTAAAGTATTTACTATATCAAAATACATAATATAATATATAGATCGAATTATTTTGGGTATTAAAATAGATAATAAGCTCAAAATTTCTTGAAACTATTTTTAATATATCTTATATAATATAAATAAAAATAAAAAACTAAAACTATTTTTCAGATTTTTATAAAATTTTTATTATTTTTATAAATTTTTTGGGGTTTTACTATTTTTAGTGTTTTCTTTTTATATTTTTTGTGACTTTTGGTCTAGAGCTAGAATATATAGTATTATACTACTACTATTTTTTGGAATTTTTAAGAAATGTTTTATATATTTTTGGATTTTTATAAGTAGATAGGGAATAAGTAGATCCTAAATGAATTTAGAAAAAAGGGGAAATGCAATAAATGCCTAAAAATGTTGGCGTGAATAAGCATGATTTAAGGCATCCAAGGAAAGCAGAAGAGTTGTTTAAGAAAAATAGAAAAGCATAAATAAAAATGTTTAGCCTAGGAGGGGCATTTTTGCAAAAAAAAATAAAGTGCAAGGGTCTACGTGCAAATATCATAACAGTTTACACATATTTTACAATTTCTAGTACTAAGTACAAGTACTAAAAGCCGGGAGGGCTTTCATGCAAAAAGCCCCATGCACCTCACATGGGGGCCATGTGAGGTAACATAGTGTGGGACCTAACTGCAAATTTGATGGAGGCTTGGTCCCCTTCGCAAAATATACAAAAATAGTTACACTAAAGTTACTTTTTACATGATTAAATTAAATAAGAAAAGGGGAAGGGACTGGATGCAATTACCCCCACGTGGCACTGATGAACGGCTGGATTGACTTCACTTAAGCGATGGAGTGCCATGATTGGCCGATACCACTTCAGTGATGAATGTTGGAGATCAGATCAAGAGAGATATCTGATGTCTGATGCATCGCACCATCAAACGTTGTTTATACAGACTAGAGCTAGGGCTCCATTGGACGACTTTGGCCTCACTCCCAAGAACAAGGAAGAACATGAGGTATGTCTTCCTTGTTCGTTGATTTCTTGTGATCCAAGGCTCCTTCCAGGCTGCTGAGATGCTTAGAAGGAATCTGCAGGTGTTCCGCAACCAGATATATGCTCATGAAGGTCCAACATCCATAGATGGGGTCATGGAAGCTCGATATGGTTCATGCACTTGGGAACTATGTTCTTGAACACGATTTGCCTCAGTTGAGGCCTATTCCACCCAGAACTTACATGGTAAGAACAAGGAAGCATAGGCAAAGGACCCATGGCTATTATTAGGTGGAATTGAAGGGTGAGCAAGATGGTCGGAGATGCTTCGACAATGAGTGGATGAAAGAGCATGGGTGGACTTGACACGGGGATATCAAAGTGTGTTGTGTTCTCAGATAGGTGTATAAATAAATGGATAAGGGGATGAAGTGGATATGAGGTTGGAACAGGGGCAGCACATGACTAGACGGTGGTCAGAGATCTAGAGCTTGACGTATGCTAAATCTACGGATTATACTGAAAAATTATAGGAAAGACGTAAAATAAAAACTAGATCTGAATGCAGGAAATAAAACTACACTAGAAAAGCTATAAAAGAAGCTCATACCTGATTTTTATGCCAAGGAGAAAAGGACATGACCATAGCAAGCTCCTGCTATGGGGATCGTTTTGTTCGCCTCCTCATGCTCGTTGCAGATCTCTCGAATAAGTTGATGTCACCAACCTCAACCTGATCATGCAATGATATGAAGGTTCCAATGGATGAGGGAAAACTAAAAAGTAAAAAAATGGTGGAAAGGTGTGCTTTATATCAGTGAGACTTGACCACATATTTACACGTGAATCGTTGCATGTATGAGGAAATGGGATGGTCAACGTGATGGAGGGATGTACCGATGGGATTTTTTTTAACGACATGAAGGGAATTGGGTAGTATACTTTGGAAGAAAAAAATTGAGAAGAGATGGGTTTGACACTCTAACACGGACCTAGGGTTTGGCAAGGACAGTTGACCCGAGGTCGATAGTCTCAGGCCTCCCATTGGTCCACGTCAGAGCACACAAGGACAAAAGAAATATATAGAGAATAACTAATTCCAAATAAAATAGTAAATGATTTTATTAAATAAAAGTTAGAACATAAAAATTACTTATTTTTATTTACTATTTTATTATTATTTTTATTTGTTTTTACAAGATAATTTATTACTCATTAATTTTTACATGTATACATATTGGTATAGATACATGTATTTGGTATATTTTATTTTTATTTGGTATTTTGTTTTTTATTATTATGTACATGTATTTTATATATTTATAATATATTGACATATATTTTGACATATTTTTATTTACTTTTCTTATTTTATTTCTTTACTAAAATGAATAAGGGTATATATATTCTATTGGTATTGTATACCTATATATTTCAGCATATTATTTACTTTGACATATTTTTAATGGATTTATTTTATGTTTATATTTTTATTGCGATTTAAGTAATATTTACAATTATATAAAATTTAAAAAAGAATAACAATATAATGAATGAATTTCTTGATTATTTATGTATAGGTATACTGCACAATGTGGGCCCAAAAGCCAGCTTTTACATTCCAACTCCATTTTATAAGAAATCACCTTCATTAAATAGATAATTTAATTTTATGATAAAAAAATATGAGTTTGTCAATGTTGAGTTCATATGAAGGAGATGCAGGTCTGTGAAGTTTTCTTTGCGGCATTTTATTCTGAGTGTCCACCGTGCATTGTGGATTATCTTATGTGCAATAAATTTTGTATTATTCTTTGTATTTTTATGTGTAACTTTCATATTGAGGGTTATATTATTTGAGGTGTTTAAAGAGAAAAATAAAATATGGCTGAAAAGACTATTTATTGATGAATTAAATTAAGGTTTGATGTGTTTTCTGTATCCGCCCTATCTCTCCCTACTTCATTCATTGTCGATCACAACAATATAGACCTAGTCTCGGGGTCATGGGTCATTGAGTATCTTTGACACTTCATTTCTTTTTCTTTTCTTTCCTTTATACTTTTATTTTGGAATTAAATACATATATTAATATAATATTAATTAATCAATTTATGAATGTTATTTTATATAAATTAATGTTATTTGCATACATTTAGCTAGAGATTTAAGACCAAAATGAAACAATAAAGGTGATGAAATGGATATTCAGCACCCTCTATACTTGCCTTTTCTAGTCCCTAGAAAACAGTTATGACAATGAGTGCAGAAAAAGAAAATAAAGAAAAGAAAAAGATAGAACTTGGAATAATTTTTTACTCTTAAACTTATCTTGATAAAGTCAAAGTTTAGAGCTCAGTTAAGACCTTTGTATTTTTGGGTTTGTTCGGAACAATATTTAGGTTAGGAATTGTGACTCAACAACCCTTAAGTTCCATGCTCCTCTATTCAGTTCTATTCACAGCCTGGTCAGAACCATCATTTCCATTACTTACTCTTGCAACCTTGAAATGACAAGTACCATGTTTGTAGCTTGTGTTATCTCTTCCCAGACAAATCGCAAAACTTTCAAGTTGTGTCCTCCTCTAGTAACTTGTCCTAGGCGAGATGGATATTTTCTTCTAAGTTCAGGTGTGTGCTAGTTTACAACCGAAGGGGGAAGAAGATAGAAGAATCTAAGTTCAGGTGTGTGCTAGTTTACAACCAAAGGGGGAAAAAGATAGAAGAATGGGAAAAGAAGTGGAAATGGGAAAATGTAAGCACATTTGCTTGCGAAGCTCAGCCAATGTAACCTAGTCTTCACCAAGAAGCACACCTTTTCTGGAAGCTCGTTATTTTCGGTTTTTTTGCTATAAGCCTTTTTTAGAAATTTTCTTAATTTGGCATTGATCTGGATTCTTGTTATGGCTTGACAGATATAGAATCTTTTGTTTCACCCATGTTTTGAGGTCTTGAAAAAAATTATGCTAGCAGACCATTCCTCATCCGAAGCTTTATTACAATCCAGCCTCCATTCGTTAGATGCACATGCTACCAGAGGAAGTGAGTTGAAGTACTCATTTTGGCAGTCCCCAAGAATGGTTCTTGAGCTACCCTTGATGAAGCGACCTATTATTGTCTTGACTGAGACTCTAAGATCTTTCAATAATCCATCTGGGTTGAGCTAAGTGTTAAGTGTGAGATCTCTAGTAAAGCCACTGTCTCAAGAGTTGTACAGATGGCATGAAGGGTTCTAGTTAGACACATTGAATCGACTCATGAACATAGTCTCATGAAATCTAAAGAATTAAGTCATAGTGATACGAAGCATCTCAAATCCGATCCTTAATGGGTTCCCCTAATCAAGTGGATTAAGGTCTAGACTAAGCTCAAATCTTCATATTTATTTAAACATATTCAATTATCATAAATCATTCCGAGAAATGAAGATGCAAATGCAATGCAAGAAAATCTTTTTGTGAAGCATTGTCTGATTTTTAATTTTTTTGTGGATTTTGAAAAAAGTTTTGCAATTTTTTATGCCATTTTTGGAAATATTTTGCAAATTTTTATGGGTTTTAAAAACTATAACTGGGTCTGAAATTTATACTAGGAATTTATACAGAAGTTAGTGGTTATTTATTATTCACAATTATTATATATAAAGGTTATATATTTATATAAAAATTTTATAATATCTACAAGGTCCTCTAAATAGTTTGAAAACATATTTGCAAACATTTTGAAAACTTATTTTTGCAGAAAATTGATAAACACTTTATAAATATTTACAAAGTTTGAAAATTATTTTGCAAGGATTTTTTAAAGTAAGGATAACTTTTTAAAAATATTTCTATGACCATTTTCCAGATCATTTGCAAACTGATTTTTCACAAATTTTATTCTGACTATTTTTTTGCAAATATATACAAATTATTGTACAAAGATTTGAAAATATTTTACACAAGTTTTCCAAATGGTTTCATAATATTTTTCAACCATTTTTCAAATAATTTTGAAAGTATTTTTAAATCAATTTACTGGTCATATTCATAAAGAGATTTTTAAAAAATTGTATACTTATTTATGGTGTATTCATTCTTATTGATTTATTGCATACCCTTACCTCATATAGTATTTTAGCCATATTATTAAATATACAAAAATACGAGTTATGGTTAACATATATACGACCCCTTTAGCTTGATCTATATCCGCATAGCGATCAGAGAAAAAGGAAAACATAGCTCGTGCTGAATATATGAAAGCATATACTACAATGACTAAAGGAATGAGAAGACAATTGTCTCCCCATATACTTAGGGTCAATAAATCCTTAGTATAGCAGACTGTACACAAAATGGGGATGAGCGCATTAGGACGAACAAATTAGTTAATCGACATGTCTCCCCCTATACTTAGGGTAAAAGATCCTTAAGTATAGAGCATAATATTAACAAGTGAGGAGACAAATGTGGGGACTTAAAGAAATGAAAAATAAAGATGAGAGAATGGACAACATCACTCCCCTTTTACTTAGGGGAAGAGATCCTAAGTATAAGCAATGACAGAAGTGAGGAAACAAGATGAACATAAACAACATGGTGGTTGTACCCCTTATATTTAAGGTAAAAGGACATTCTAACTATAGACACAAATATATGACGAGAGATCTGCGGTGTAGGTCATCATGCTAAAGAAAGGAAAAATGAAAAACTGAGACTTGTATATACAAGCAGTAGAAAATGTTGAATGACAGGATGCCATCTATCAACCAAATGCCGTGCTCTCCGTTGGCGCCTTCCTGTGAGAATGATGACATAGTCACAATAGAATAGAAGAAAGAAACCCGAATATGCAATCAAGTGTGTTTCAGCTACTGGGGAAAAATTGAGAATTAACCCAGGGGTCGGTAGAATGGAGTGAGTGAGTAAAGCTGATATAATCAAACATGGAAAAGGAACGATCAGTCATAGAGTCCTCCATGTCAATCATAACTTCAATGATAAATGAAAAGTCAAGATCAAGATACTATCTATGCAGCTCGATATCCGATGGACATAAGATCAAAAGAGCAGAGACATCACCAAATATCACAAGTCGGAGCTCATCCTTGCGAAGGTCATCAATGAGAGGGGACTCAAAGGAGCAAGGGAAATCATACTAGTTAGAAGATTCGATCTTGTGATCCAACAAATCAGATACATAAGTAGGGAATGAAACTGAGTACTAAGAAAATATAACATACTCTTGTAGATAACCCTTGAGTAGTGATGCAAGCTGATCAATAAATAATTGAGCAATGCTTGCACATATCCTCAAGCCATCTAAAAATAGATCAAATCAAATAATTGGGAGGACATAAGATTGATGGGAGGGAGTAAATAGATCTTGCATATCATAATGTAATCCCTCAGAAAGCATGATTCCCTAGAACGGCTAAAGATATGTATCAAATCATCTATGTGTATAGTGGATATATGAAAGCAAGGAGATGGAGAATGCATTGTCCGAGAAGATGGCTAAAACAATGTGGGTTACGTCCTCATCACTTAGAAGAACATAAAGATATAATACATCAAACACCTAAATCATGACAAGTGGAACACTAAAAGATCTAGAAATCACAGCTCAGCACATCAGTCTCATCATCAAAAATATGTAAATGGTATCACATCCTCAATCTGGTGTGCTAGATTAGAACTCTTTGTAAATAGCATCACACCTATCAGATCGTAGATCCATGAAAGAGAGCACACTCATTTCAGCCTCAAACATCTATCCAGCTCAAATATACGATTTATATCCTCAATGTGAGCCTCATATAGTAGTACATCATCCCTAGATGATGATGGGGGGGGCGAAGAGGGTGGGCAAAATTATGATTCAAGAAGAGAGTCATCTTGAATCGGAATAGAAACATGGGTGATATGGGTGAAGAGTAGCTGCATAACTCAGTTGATGAGATAAATATCGACCCGGTATAACGACATATTACGACAAGGAAATAAAAAAAAAAGATAAAAAAGTAAGAGAAAAAGGACTCAAAAATTGAAAGGCTCAGAGTGATATGGGTAAAAAGAAAGTTACATGGCCCCCAGATGAAGTGAAGAGTGACCCATAATAATGACACAAAACTCAAAAGAAGAAGTGATCAAAACCTAAGAAGACTCATGGACTGTGATGATTTAAATAAAAAAATGAATGCAATACGATCTGAAAGCTACAATCAAGACACAAAACAAACTCCATATTTTCACTTATTCAACATAATGAAGACTGCACGAGGACTGTCATTATCTCTTCAATTTTAAAGTTAGGTGATTCATACAGTTGTTTAATCAGGCTTACAAATGCAATCACCTATAGTGACTATGCCCAAGTCATCGTACCACACCTACTTGAGCATGATACACTTTGTTTATAGTCGGAGGCAAGTGCTAGCAACAATAAATGGGCCCAAGAGTTGAACCAAGTGCTTAGGGCACAAGTCCAAGGATGGGGGCTCTATTACTTAAGTGTATGTGCCTCACTCGATCTGGAAAGTACCTGTGTCCAACGTGGGAGTTGCTTTTTACCAAGGCAATGAACCCATTACATTTAATTTTAAGATCAAGTTGGCTTAGCAATCCTGGTTTTATTCGGGTTACCACTTTTTTTGGTATTTTTCAATGCAATCGCCTAATAGGTTTCCAAACCTTTGGCACCCTAAGTGATCAAAATCATAGGGAGAAAGTCGGAGCAATGCAAGGCGGCATGCATAGTCAGGAGACTAACAGTACTTCCCAGCTCTCTCCATGCCAAATGCTAGACAGGACAAAAAAAATACTACATGCAATGCAAGCCAATAAAATCACCATAAGTACGAATTGTTATTAGCGTGAAGCACCGATTTAGTTTGATCTAGGTCCACACGTACCATAAACTATAGGTGCATGTAGATATTAGGGATTTGGACCTAAATTACTCGATCATGAAATCCTAAAATCTATGGGCTTATTCACATAAAATAGAGGAAAATAAAGCAAAAGGCATAAATCACAGAAAACAAAAGAAAATAATGAGAAAAATTGGGAGAACAAAAGGTAGAAGGCGAAGAAAACCACGATAAAAACATACAATCCCCCAGGTGAACAAACACCTGGTAAAATAGGCTTCCTAATATTCAAGTGTCCACGTCTGTCCATGTATTATTACAATAATAATTACAAAAATAAAAGTGTCTCTCTCACAAAAGAAAATAAAAATTCTGTATTAAGGGTACTGTGCTGCTCGACTCATCGGTCTTCTTTTCTACTCTCTCCTACTGACTTGCAAAGAAGGGACTAGTCTCTACTTCACTTTCCTGCATCGGTCTCCTAGAAGACCGTCCTCGCGTAGCAGACCCTCGTAGAAAAGTCAACATAAGAAATGGTCAAAACATATAAATAATTATTTAAAAAAAATAAAATATAGATATATTCACAATTAAATAACATTATCCTTTGCGTTACTCCTCTGCATGGGCACCATTTTATAGAAGAGATCGAACGATTCCTAGCGTCTAGTCTTGGAGGTTTTGCGGTGTCCGACAAGTCAGATCCATCAGTCAGTTTGGTGACCGCTCTCACGTTACTCGGAACCGAATCAATTAAATCATCAACAGTCAAACCATGATATATTTTAACCAATGAAAACTAGTGTGGGGTGAAATTTATTATATCCTACAAAAGATGTGTATAGTCAAAAGGGTAGAGGTCGAACAAATGAGAGAAAACTTGAAGATATGTATAATTATTATTAATTAATAATTAATAATGATTCTTTTGTATTTTCTATAATTTTCTGATTTTTGTGGGTTTTTATTATATTCAGTTTTATATATTTTATTATTTTACATTTTTAGTTTTCATTTTCTTTTGAGTTTGCAAATATTTAGTTTATTTTTTTATTTTTAAGATATATTATATATCTATATATAGTAATAAAAATAATATAGATATTACAAACAATATTTAAGTATATATTTTAAATATATATAAAGGACTAGTCCATTTTATTTTTTAAATGTTTTAAAAATATAATAAATATTTATAAGTAGCAATAACAATAAAGAGTAATAGGAAGTATATATAATATATATAGGTTCTTATAACTTTAAATATATATAAATATAGTTAAATTTAAGAAAATAGAATATTGTTATGTTTTTAATATTTTCTCTTATTTTGTTATCTTTTATGTAATTGTTGTTAATTTTTATGTAAAATATTTAATATATCAAAACAAGAGTATAATATATAGGTCGAACTGTTTTGGGTATTAATAATAGATAATAATATCAAAATTTCCCAAAATGTTTTTTAATATATACTATATAATATAAATAAAAATGAATAATAAAAAACTATTTTTTGGATTTATTATATTTTTTATTGATTTTTATATGTTTTTTTGGGTTTTGTGATTTTTAGTGCTCTCTCTTTTTTTGTGATTTTTTGTCTAGAGTTATAATATATAGCAATACACTACTACTATTTTTTTGAATTTTTAGGAGCGGTTTTATATTTTTTGGATTTTTTTATATGTAGGAAAGGAATAAAGATCACCAAATTGAATTTTAGAAAATGGGAAGATGCAATAAGTACCTAAATAAAAATGTTGGCATGAATAAGTATGATTTAAGTCATCAAAGGTAATTTTCTTAGAATTGTAGATCACATATGCTATTTAAGAAAAAATAAAAAAGCATAAAAAATATACATCCTAGTAGAGGTATTTTGCAATTAAAATAAAGATAAAGTTCTAAGTACAAATATCACAAAAGTTTACACGTATTTTATAATTTCCAAGACTAAGTACAAATACCAATATCTAGGAGGGCTTTCATGAAAAAATTCCCAAGCACCTCACATGATGGGCCGCGTGAGGTAACCTAGCACAGGACCAAACTGCTAATTCAATAGAGTCTTTGGCCCCTTTGACAAAAAAAATAGAAAATTATTTACGCTAAAATTACTATTTATAGGACTAAATTAAAATAAGAAAAAATTGGGAAGGGGCTGAATGCAATTACCCCCACATGACACTTATGAACGGCTAGATTGACTATACTTAAGTGATGAACAACCACGATTTGTCGAAACCGCTTCGGTGATGAACGTTGGATATCATATTAGGAGTGCTATCTAACAGCTGATCCATCGCCCAATCGGATGATGGTTATGTAGATTGGATCTAGGGATCCATCAGACGGCTCTGGCCTCACTCCACAGAACATGGAAGAACACGAGGTGTGTCTTCCCTTGTTCATTGATTTGTCACGATCCAATGATCTTCCAAGCTGCTGAGATGCTCAAAAGATATATACAGGTGTTCCACAACCAAAGATGTGCTCATGAAGGTCTAGGACCCATCGATGGGGTCCTGGAAGCTCGATACGGTTTAGGCACATGGAAACTATGTACTTGAACATGATTCACCTTTGTTGAGTCCCATTCCACATGGAATCTACATGGTTTGAAGAAGGAAGTGCGAGCGAAGGATCCATACTTTTATTAGGTCGAATCGAAGGGTGAGGAAGGTGGGCGGAGATTCTCTAGCAATGGGTGGCAGAAAAAGCACGGATGGACTTAACTTGGGAGATCACGGTTGGTCGGGTGGTCAGAGAGGTGTAAAAATGATTGGAGAAGGAGATGAAGTGAATATGAGGCTACAACAGGGATGCCACACGACTATACGGTGGTCAGAGCTCTAGAGATTCAACGTATTCTAAATCTACAGATTATACTAAACAAATGTAGGAAAGACGTAAAATAAAAACTAGATCTGAATGCAGAAAATTTAAATACACTAGAAAAGTGATAAAAGCAACTCATACTTGGGTTTTATGCCAAGGTGCAGAGGCCATGGCCGAAGTAAGCTACTGCTATGGCGATAAACTCGTTCACCACATCATGCTCGTTGTTGATCTCTGGAGGAAGTTGTAGTCTCCAACCTCAACCCAATCTTGCAATGATCTGAGGGTTATAGTGGATGAAGAAGGACCAAAAGCAAAAAAAATTGCGGAGAGGTTAGCTTTATACATGTGAGAGTTGACCATGGATTTACACGTGAATCAATGCATGTATGAGGAAATGGGATGGTTGCTGCGATGTAGGGATGTGCCCATAGGATTTTTCATGAAGGAGTCGAAGGGCGTTGGGCAGTGTATCATGAAAGAAAAAATCGAGAAAGAGATGGGTTCATCGCTCTAACGCGGTCCCAAGGTTAGGCATGGACAACTGACCCGAGGTCAACAATCCCTGGACTGCCATTGGTCCACGTTAGAGCACAAAACGATAAAAGATTTATATAAAGAATAAATAATTCCAAATAAAATAGAAAATGATTTTATTAAATAAAACTTAAAACATAAAAATTGTTTATTATTTTATGTAATATTTTATTAAGATTTTTTTTATTTTACAAGCGAATTTATTAGGTATTACTTTTAAATACAGTAGATACATGTATTTGGTGTTTTGTTTAATTTTATTTGGTATTTTGTATTTTATTATTATGTAAATGTATTTTATATATTTATAATATAATAAAGTACATATTCACACATTTTTATTTAATTTTTTGATTTTATTTATGCACTTAAATAAATCAAGGTATATATTATATAGGTATAGTATACATATATATTTTAACGTATTATTTATTTTGATGTATTTTTAATGGATTTATTTTATATTTATATTTTTATGTGATTTAAGTAATATTTACATGTATATAAAAATATAAAATAAATAATAATATAAAGAATGAATTTCTTAATAGTTTATATACATGTATACAATACAATAGAGACCCGAAAATCGAGTTTTGCATCTAATCTTCATTTTAAATGAAACTACTTTATTAAATAAATAATTTTATTTTATGAATAATAAAGATGGGTTTGGTCAATTTTGAGTTCATAGGAAGGCGATATAGGTTTTTGAAGTTTTCTTTGTGCCTTTTTGTTCTGAGTGTCCCATGTGCACCGTGTACTATTTTTAGGTACAATCGATTTTGTATATTTCTTTGCATTTTTTATTTACAACTTTCATATTGATGGTTTTAGTATTTAATGTGTTTAAAGAGAAAAATAAAATAGGGGCTGAAAGCGGCCGAAAGGCTATTTATTGATGAATTAAATTAGGGGTTTGAGATGTTTTCTATACAATTCATTTGCACTATTCCCCCCCACGTTATTCCTTGTTGACCACATCGATATTGACCCGATTTCAGAGTCCAGGTCATTTAGTGTCTTTGACACTTCATTTCTTTTTCTTTTCTTTCCTTTACATTTTTATTTTGGAATTAAATACCTAGATTTAACCAGTATTAAAAGATCAATTTATCAATATTATTTTGAATAAATTAATAATATTTACATGCATTTAGCTAGGGATTTAAGGCCAAAATAAAATAATAAAGGTGTTGAAATGGAGATTTATCAATTACATAGATTTTTCAATGATTTTCCAATTTTCAAAAAATAATGAACACTGATAGTTTTAAAAGCCAATATTGTTGGGGTAGTAGATAAATAGTGGAATACCACATATTATATTCTTTTAAATAGATTTTTTTGTAGTTTATATGAATTTTATAATGAAATGAAATAAGAATTTTACATTTTGTAATAGGTTATGTTTTCAAAAATCAAGCGAGGTTATTGAATCAGTAACACCCCAATCCAAAAATTGTCACACATCGGAAACTCATGAAATATTAGAGTGATTTATATGTGATGGGGATTACTACTTGAAAACATGATCTTAAGAATTTTGGGTGGTTGTCAACAGGTCCATTCGGACTTGAACCCAACAAGTTGTCAAGGCCTATTTTCCTCAATAAAGGACCAAGGAACTAAGCTTGGTAGGTTATAGTAGCTCTCTAAAGAGGCAACATGATCAATTCTTTTAGCAACCAAACAAAAATAAAAAGGCCCTAAATGATTTGTTGGAATAAAAATAAGAAAAACAAATCAATAAGATATAATAACAAACAAAGGCCACCATTCTACAAATTGAGTTATTTAATACAATGCCTACATAAAAAATCAACTCCAAGATATAATAATTAGGTGATATAATCAAAATCTTCTCAAATCAGCTGTATTCATGAAGATTTTGTTGGACATGTGAGCCCATGGCGAGCCATTATGAAATAAATGTTATTACAATTCATTCCCTAATATGAACTGAAGAATGATTAATTTGCATAATAGGTCCCTCAGTATAATTAGGGCTATGTACCATGGCCATCTTAATGATCATACAAATGTTGAATCATAGAGGCTGATTCTTGGATAATATCTAAAGATTTGATGACTCATCAAGCACTGTCAAATGATTGATAAGAGAGGATCTCCAGCCTTAGAGGAAGATGGCAATTCTTCTCTAAAGGCTGATATCTAACTAACCTCTTGATGCATGTTCTCTACATAGGAGTTGATGTTCAGAGGTGTTAAATAAGTTAGGTCAAAGAATTGACTTAATGAGATCAAGATAACCAAGTCATGTATCGTATACTGTCACGATATAGGCACACATCCTCTGATTGGAGACATATGTGTTACTATATGCTTGAGTATGTTTGGTAGACCGATAGGTTGATGATCTAATCATGGTCTATACTATGACGAACTGATGTGCATACAAGGGCATATGAGTAATATGATCTCTCAAAGGGATCATACATGTTCATTACTGAACCAGAAGACATGAGCTTACTCGTGAGGTATTGGGAATCAAATTTCGTGAATGGTCATCTCACTTTCTAAGCTTGACTGAATTTATATGTTTGATATATGCTTTTGGAAGGTATATGATCAATAACTGGGCATGATATATGCTTTTGGAAAGTATATGATCAATACCAACTCCCAATGATCAAATGAGAAACTTAATGATAAAACTCTGAAGAAGACATTCTAAAATAGATTTAAAACTTTAAGTTTATTCTAGATCTTTCAATATACAGGATGTATAGGTATTATGAATACCTGAGGGTGATGTAATCATAAATGATTGTACAACCATGACGCTTCCATTCTGAGGGAGTGATGAAAAATGTCTGGATTTTAGTGTCTCCTCTCAATAGAGAAGTAATCTACTTATAGTCCAAATGTTGGACACTGATCTAAATACAATTCAGATGCAATGAGAAAATAGATTTACGGCTTTGATTTAATCAAACATCGATGAGAGGTCCTCGAGATCTGGATTTGAGTTATGATCTCAATATCCAAGTCACTGTACGTGGAACGTACAATCGACCTGTCCTTATCTCCAAGTATCCGCGGAGAAAGCACATTATTCTTGAAAGATTTCAAGAATAATTTCATTGTTGATAATGTATCTAAGTGTTGAGAAAAATGGATAAATAAATGTGATTTAATTATTATAAATAATGTGAATGTGATTTATATTATTTGAACATATGAGAATGGGCATCCAAGATGATTAAATATGATTTAATTATCATGGATATGAATAATGTGGATAACAATATCCATATCAATCATGGATATTATAATGTTATTTATAATATATTAGAGAGAGATAATTGTGATTAATATTTACAAATTTATAGTCAATATGAATTGGATTCACATTGGACAATTAATTGCAATAGCAATTACATTTTATTTTGGAGATATGAATAAGATTCACATTCTTTCAATGTCATGATTAAAATTATCACAAAATAAATTAGAATTATTTTAGTGAATAATTATACGTTGCATATGTGTAATTATTGTTGGTGAATAATATCTCAACAAAATTGGAATGATGAAACCGTCTTTCCAAACAAGGGTCGACGACCAAGTTGAGCTCACTCAACTTGGTGGTAGTCCACCCCTTATATGGAATGGGGATCCATTCATTCCAATTAATTCTATCCTTGTTTGTATGATTTAAATTGAAGTATATTGATCGATTTTAATGTATATAATTTAATTAAAAGACAACAAATTTGTTGTTGGTAATTAAAACACAACAAGATCATGGCCATTGAATGAAAGCACAAATCAATCTCAACCATTGAATTTGTGAGCACAAGGATTGTGATCCATGGACATCGAAAATAGTATAAATAGAAGGGTATCCCTAGCCTTCTATTTTGACACAACATGAGACACAACTCTCTCTCTCTACAAGTCTACTCTCCCTCTCTCTTTGTGGCCGTCCACCTTGGTGCCTTAGAGGAAGTTGTTGTCATCGCCACTATGTCATCATGTTGCCACTTCGACTGCTCGTGGATGTCCATCTCCTTCGGTATGCCTCACCGGTGAAGAAGACGTCGATCTCATGAGACACTGTCAAGAGATTCGCTGCTTGGATTATCAACTTGGATTGCGAGGAGCACGCATTTCATCCACAGGCTCACAAGCATCTCCTCCATCGGTTCAGACTTGAAACAAGAGGTCTCTTCCTTTAGAGACACGACCACAACCACGCTTCAGGAGGTATTTCGAATATCTACTTTGTGGTTTAGATGAAATGATCTGAGAAATGTTCTTGGATCATGTGGTTTCATCATTTTAAAATTTTTGAATTTCGTTGCTCTGAGCAACTAGTGTGACTAGTCACTCCCGATCGCATAGGATGTGATCTTCACACTTCCATGATGCGCTGAAGATACTTTCCATAATTTTCAAGTGGTATCAAGCCAGGTTTAGGTCTTGGATATGATTCGAAATCCTAGGCGATCAAGGTTCATGTTTTAGATGTGCAAGAATTGTTGTTTTTGCATTGGATGCAAGATTCAAATCGATTTTTCGTAAAATTAAAACCTATTTTGTGCCGTTCATTCTTGATCCACCTTGGGGAGATGTTTTTGCTTTTAGGTAGAACTAATTATCACCATATAGTGGAGAAGTTTGTTACGGTCGAGTCAGATCCCATGGTTTTTTACCCTCTTGTTTTGGGGGTTTCTACTTAGAATCCCCCGTGCACTTGTGATTGCTTTTGTGCTTATGTTTGCGGTTATTTGCTTGCTATCTAGATTGCCCGTGGTTCTTGTACCATTTGATTTACTTGTTAATCTGTCAAGTAGATCATTTCAAAACACTTTTCTCAATATTAGTTGGGTGGTATGTTCCCAACATAGTGGTATTAGGGCATGTTCAATGGTTGATTACAAGAAAAAGTTTGTTTCAAGACGTATGATTAGTCTGAATGGGACTAACTATAGTTTGTGGAAAAACAAGATGAAGGATCTTTCATATGTTAAGGCCATGCACCTTCCGGTGTTTTCCACGCAGAATCTCGAAGCCAAAGCATATGAGGAATTGGAATTTCAACATGAGTTGGTTTGCGATTTTATCAAATAGTTCATTGACGAGAATGTTTACAATCACATACAAGATGAAAGCCATGCTAGAAGCCTGTGGTTGGAGTTGGAAAATCTTTACGCCTCCAAATGGGAAGTAAAAAATTGTTTATTCTCAAGAGATTGGTGAACTTAACATTTAAGGAGGTCAACTCAGTGTTAGATTTTCTGAATGATTTCCAAGAAATTGCAAGTCAGTTGACGAGCATGGGCATCAAGTTCGAGTATGAGGTGTTGGGCTTGTTGTTGCTTGCTACTTAACTAGATTCTTAGGAAACGTTTAGAGTCTCACTTACTAACTCTGTAGTTGACGAGGTTTTTTCTTTGGAGGCTATCATGTCTAGTATTCTTAATGAGGAGATGCGAAAAAAAACCCATTCAAAGGTTCTTGTTATAGATAACAGGGAGAGGAGCAGAATCATGAATGATAAGGACATAGATAACAACATGAGTAAGTCCATATCCATATATTAGAACATGGAGTGCCACTATTGTAAGAAGAAAGGGCACATCAAGAAGTGTTGCTTCCAATTCAAGAGAGATAATATGAATGGTAGTGATAAGCAAGAAAAGAAGAAAGACAACCTTGTTGTAGTTGCACAACATGAGCTCCTCATTATCTGTGATGAGGAGAAAATGAATGTCGCACAAGATGGTACTTCTTGGATTGTTGATAGTGGGTCTGCTTTACATGTGATAATACCCATTCATTCACAATTATTCATTTATTTTTATCCTTAAATTCCTAGATAAATACATGAAAATACATCTAACTTATACAAATTAACACACTAACCGTTGTCTATAAATAGTACATAAATACTGACATTTAAATCCAAAATAAAAGAATAAAAAAATAAAAGAAAAAATAAAGAAAGTATTGTAAATACTGACTAATCCTAAACCATGAGACCATGTCAATATTGACTACATCGATATGGAATAAAGTAGGAGGAGATAAGGATAAAATAATATAGGTAAAAAGACATAGAATCCTAGAAATCCGAGGTGTTCAGCATATTGTCCATACCATATTTGGGCACTATTTTATACACCACTTACATAAATCAAATGAAGATATTTCCAACGTGAAAATCATTCATAAATATGTGTAGAAAATTACAAAAAAAAAAGGGCAAATGTAAATCAGGCACAATGCACATGCAACAAACAGATGGAAAAATTGCAAATAGAACTTCACAGACCAATATCTTTTCCATGTAAACTCAAAATTTATAGAACTCGCTTTCATTGTATTTTAGATTAAATTACCTATTTAATGAAGATGTTTCATTAAAAATAGAGTTAAGATATGAAAGTCGGCTTTCTAGTGCACTATTGCACTATATAGCAGTATATAATAAACATATTTCTATTCCTTTTATTTTACTCTTTTTGTAATTGTAAATAATTATATATATTAGATAAAATATACATAAAATATAAACATAAATTTATACAACTAAAATAAATTGAAAATAATTAATTACATGTATGAACAAAATGATAAAAATAAAAAATGTAAATATGTATTTAATTATACTATAAATATATAAATTACTTAAAAATGACAATAAATATTAAATACAAAATAAAAATAAAATACAAAAATATATACATATATTTATACTTGTAGAAATTAACATATAATAAATAACTCAATTAAAATAAATAAAATCATTTAAAATTAGTACATAAAATAAGAAACAACTTTCATGTATAAATATTTATTTACTTAAATCATTTTCTATTTTATTTTCCATTTATTTCTATTTTTATATTGTTTTGTTTGCTAGTGTCCTACATGGACCAATGAGGGGGAGACGACCATTGACCCAGTCAACTGCCCCACCCCCTCTATGGACCAGTCCAGACCTTGTAATTTCCACTTCTTTGCCAAAATTTCTAGATCAATCGAGGGCTCCTTTCTACTCAATTCCTTCTTTAGATTTCTTCACCTTCCGATGTTTCTTTCACGTGGAGTTGCATCAGTTAACCCTCAGTTAAATCAAAAATCCTAGGCGAAGAGGGCTCCGCAATCAACAAGTATATATATGCATCTCCTCCTCTAATTTTGATTTTCAATCCATAAACACAACAAACCCTAGATTCATGTATGGTGTGAAACCCTAGTGACATGAGGACTTTGCTAGTGAATCAAGGTGATGAGAAGGAGGAGAGATCAAGATTCAGCCATCGTCGGAGAATCTCTAGTGATTCCTCAACACCTAGATCCTTTAACCAGGTGACTTTTTTTTTCATGGAACTTTCAATGTGTAGCATAAGTTGTAGCATAATTTCATTCTTTGTTTCACATGATTTGGTCCATTATATCTAAAAATCACAAAAAATAGCTGCCGAATATCTAGGCTCCAACTACTATTCCACATGTCCATGATTATTTCCAGACTCCTCGATCACTCGTACACTTCACCCATCACTCACTCCATCATTCAACTCATCATCGCCCCTGATTTTGCCCAAACTAGGGAGATTAAGTCTCCCTTCTCCAACTCTCATAGAAAACCTCCGCCAACACCATTCCTTGAGTTTTTGGATTAACCCCTGGGTCAAGGAGCTTGCCCTTCAAGCCCTGATCATTTTAATCGAGTCTAGAAGAATCATGCCACTATTTGGAACACATCAAAAGCTCTTGCATGACACCCAGGTCACATCATCTTCTAGGTGTCCATCGTTGAGATATGGACCCTTTTGAGCACCTCCATCGACGTGGAATGAGCCCATGAGAATTTTGAGCTTACCAACAGCTCCTAGGGTGGTCGGAGTAGGAAGACACGACTGATCGAACCTCAACTCAGTCATGTTCTTCCCATGTGTTTCCTGGTGTGCCAAAAGCCGTCGTATCAAGAACATCTCCCTATTTGAACCTCCAACGTCAAATCAAGTCCAGCCTCAGCCGCTGATCAAGTAATCAGACCTAATCGGAGTGCTCTATTGTCGAAGCCTTGTCGGTCATCCAACGCTCGCCATTTAGATAAGTGACATGTTCTAGACTGTCCCCCAGCACACAGAGTTGGGTATATTGTATCCTCTCCATGCATCTTTTGTATTTAATATTTAGTTCTGTAAATATAGTACTGCATGTAAACTATATATTACATATTGCACCTCAGACCCTGATTTTTATTGTATTTGTATTTAAGTCATGTCCACATCACCTCACTTGGTCCCCCATGTGAGGCACTTTCGGGAAAAATCTCACATTGTGTCCTGAACTTTTTAGACCTATTCTTAAAAGCATTTCAAGTTTCCATATGTTGCAAAAAGGTCCCTGCTAGATTAATATTATATTTTTGTGTATATTTGTCGTATTATATATTTTTATTGCTCAAAAAATTTGTAGAAATTTATTTTAAGTGCTTGTGATATTTCTTGATGACATATATCTTTTGTATGGCATTTTAATCAGTTTTTCTATTTATTAAAAATACAAAACATGCATTTTCATCCTGTCTAAATATTAAAACCCATAAAAAGTAGAAAAACACCTCCACAACTTCCCAAAAAATATATTGGCTATATTATTATATCGTGTATCACATATCCAAAAATCAGTAAAAATACAAAATATAAAATCTTAAAATTAAAAAACCCTAAAAATGTTGTAAAAATAAGTAAATTTTAAGAAGAACCTAAAAATATATCTTTTTATTTGTGAATTTTCTTTAAAATATAAGTTATATATTAGAAATAGTTTTAGGTTAATTTTGGTCTGATTTATATTTATTTAACTTAAAACAAGTTAGGTTAATTATTTTGTTCATTGTTTTGACATATTTAATACTTCAAAATAAGTAAAATAGTAAAAATTCTATAAAAACTAGCAAAAATAGAGAAAAATATAAAAATAAAAAACATTTTATTTCCTATATTCTAACTGTATTTATTTATAAAAATATAATACCTTATATGTATTATATATGTAATATATTACTTATATTTCTATAATATCCTTATTATTCATTATAAATATATATTTTTTAAAAAAAATTAAAAAGGAATTAAAATTTTGCATAATTAAAAAGAAAATTAAAAAATTAAATGTCCAAAAAAATTTAATAAAAAATCCACATGAAAATAAGAAAAAACTAAAAAAAACTAAAAAAATATTAATTATTTATAGATATTAATAATTAAGCAATCCACTGTTTGCTTTCAATGGTTCAACATTCTACATAGTTTGCCTATACATATATTTTCTAGAATTAAATAAAATAAATTTTGACTCACATTTCACCTTGATTGCTTAAATTTTATTGTGGGTTGATTGTTGTTGAACTCGCTCGGGTTGGGTGCCACACGTCGTGAGAGTAGCCGATATAGCGATTGCCGGATCCAATTTGTCGGACATTGTAAGCTCTTCAAGATCAAACCTTGGTACCCTGATCTGAGCTGATCAACAAATGGTGCCATTTTCAGGGGCAACAATTTGAGTGGAGTTTTTTTTCCATATTTGTTTGTTTTTATTTTCGTCTTTGCTTGTATGTATTTCACTTGTCTTTATTTCCTATCATTTTTATTTATCATTTTTGAACTATCTAATCTATGTCTTGTTTCTTTTCGTGCGAGGGCCCCTAGAGCTTGGCGAATCACTTAGGTGATTTGACGCATCCATGTGAGGCAGAGGTTGAATCCTTCTCAATGGTTTAGTTCGAGACAACCAAAAGAAAAACCGACGTCGAGGAAACAATCACTTTTGTTTCAAGTTGTTTAGATTAGATTAGGCTGTCATTTTATGTAGTGGGAGAGTGACTTTATTTATTTGTAATAATACATGACCAGACTATCTAGATGCTTAGACTCTTCACAAGTCCATTTCATCAGGTGATTGTTCACTTGGGGGACTTGATTAGTTTTCTCGTGATTTCTTCATCTTCTATCTTTCTTTCTCCCTACTTTTCCTCTTCTTTTTATTTGTTTTCCATCATTTGGGTTTTCCACCTTTTTTATTTTATATCTTGTGGAATGATCCCTTAGATTGTAGGAGTGGATGTTCAGTTAATTAGGTTCAAATCCTAATATCATTCATGTACCTATAGTCTCATGCTTGGATTTAGTCAAATTAAACAAGTTCTCCATGCTAATAAAAGCTCATATATTAGGGTGATTTCCTCATTGCATTGCATATAATGTAATTTCAGTTTTTGTCTAGCATTCTGCATGGAGAGAGCTGGGAAGCAAGGTCAGCCTTCTACCTGAGCATCGCATCATCGTTTTCTAACTTGCATTAGTTTTACATCCTCTCCCTCATATTTTTCTCACATAGGACAAGAAAAAAATTGATAAAACTATTATGCCTTTGCATGAAAATACCCAAAATAAGTGAAAATAATAAAAATTAAAACAAGGAGACTGTTATGAAAATTTGACCAAAATAAAATCAATTAAGTGAACTTCATTGTATTTGGTGAGCAATTCCCTCATTGTTGTCAAATACCTTACAGACCGAGTGAGGCATGACCCATAAGGATTAGAGCCAAAAACCCATCCTGAATTCTGCCTTGTTTATTGCCTGGGCATGTGAAGTATTGGGACTTCTATCAGTGGAAGGGCAAGTAGGGCTAGGTTTGCTTGTAAACTTAGTCTGAAGTACTGAACATAGGGGAACTGTGCTGGTGGGTCCCTGTCTCATCGTGCCACATCCGAGTATGCTACAATGGGGAACTATTGGTTTAGCCTATTGGCTTCCTTTCCCCCACTTATTTGGCTGAGTAGTGGGCCCAAAAACGATAACAAGGACCTCAAAAAGAACATTCTATATATTAAAAAGGAAGTGGAAAGTACACTACACTTGTCGGGTGAGTACTCACTCTCCTATAGGGTTAGTTGTAAGGACTAAAATTGACAAGATTGCTTGAGAACTAATAAATTTTACAAGATAATTACCGACCTCTTGCGACTCATTTGTGTTGAGTTGGTGAAACCACACTTATTTTGAGGTTTGGTTGATTAGCTTAAGTTCTCAAGATTAAAACCCTACATACTTGCGCATTTTTTCACACATATTCTCTTTATTTTTCTCATTTTGAACGTTTTTACCTTTATCCTCTTTTCAATTCTTCTTATCATTTATGTATTCTCTATTCCACATCTCTACCTTCTTGTCTCTCGAGATGGTGACTCAGGGATGGTTTAGTCTAGACTCTATGGACACCCACATCAATTCCCTGAGACCAACATCTCCAATAATGCAGGGTGATTCTAGAGCATGGTTCGGACCTTGCGAACCACTCTCAAGACAACCTACTTATTTATCAAATAAACCAGGATCACTCTTGTCCCAAATTCACTCCTTTTTGGGTGGATTTTGATTTCACTCCATATACATCTCCAAGCTTAATAAAGTTATGAATTGACCTTGATTCTGAACTCTTTACCACATATGGTACTTGCTTCCAGAATGATCGGGCCATATTTCTTATTGCTAAATAAGAGCCCGATCTGGATATCTATCGCTTGACTCAAATTGTGAGATGTCTCCTTAGAGAGGTAAGGCCCAACAAGAAAAGTAGAATGAAGTGATTGCACTGATTCTTGCCTCTATCCAGGTGATTCAACAACATCTAACTACAAAGGTTGAAGCACATGCCACCTTCTAGGAGATGCTGACAAAATTAAGGAGGGATAGAGAGCAGCGAGGAGGAGGAGGGCAAGAAAATCTGGCTGATGGACCCCTAGTAGGGGAGGAGGAAGTAAGAGAGCAGCCCAAGCCCACACTTTAAGAGAAATATAACCCTGGGGATGGCAGATCACATAGTGGGTTCGAATTCCTCCGATCCATGGACACTTCAAGCTGAAACCTCATCTCTTATCTCTTCTTCCAACGTTCCTTAGGAAAACAAATGAAGAACCATACATTCATCTATAGTAATTTGGATGGAACTACAACAACACTCATTACCCCAACATCCTGTGGGTGTAGTTAAGATGATTGCCTTCTCGTTCAGCCTTCAAGATAAGGCACTCTATTGGATCAACCACTTAGGGAAGTTGGTGACGATGTGGGATGAACTGAAGTCCACATTTTTGCATAAGTACAACCCACTCGATCGTCTGAATCTCATATGATCGAAGATTATCAGTATCTCCTAGGGACCCTAAGAATCAATCCATGAAGCCTGGCAGTGGTTTAAATATTTGATTGAGAAGTGCCCCTACCATGACATACCGAAGACCAGCTTGGTCTAGCAATTTTCGGGGGCCTAACGTAGAACAACAAGAGGTTGGTTGATGCCACCTATAGTGGATCCTGCTTTAACAAGGATGAGGATGTGGTGTGTCAGATATTTGAGGAAATGACCAACGGAGAAGCCACACTCTCCTCATCCTGCTCATATCAGCAACAACCACAGATCCTCCTTAAATCGGTAAATATGACAGACACCTAAGACATGGATAGGTGAGAGTTTAGAACTCAACATCATCAACAACCATATGTCTAAGGTTGATATAATTGAAAAGCGATGATAGGATCTGGAGAAATTGTTTGTGATCGAAAAAAGAATGAAAGGGTTGGACAAGCTTGGCCACACTGCGAAGTAGCCAGATCTATTGATCAGTGCAATCCATTATTTCCAATATGTAGTCTCATCAACCAACACTTCTACTGCCAAACCGCAACAGAAGTCAGGGCAACAGTCGCCAGTACAACATGTCTACTACATGCAATCTCCTGACTAGGCACCACAACTACAACATCATATGGTAGTTTATCAGCCATAGTCTGAGCCATTGTAAGTCAAGTCATTCTTCCCACCTCCACTTGTCAGTCAGAAGGTGAATGACATATGGAACCACAATGCATAATCGACCCGTCCGAGCGAACAACCAAAGGGTCAATCATTAGCCTCATGCTCATTCGACCAATCTCCTTCACATAAGAACCAACCTCTACACCATGCTCCAAGATGGAGGCAGAATAACAACCAGCAACTGTCATAACATCACAATATCCTCAGCAATACCCAGCCTCTCATTTGTATCGACAATGCCCTCCTCCTCAGCATTATCAATACCCTCCTCTTCTATATCATCGGTAAACGCCTCAACACCAAAACCATCAGAGCCAGCGACTTCCGCTTTTTGAAACTACTCAGGCAACTCTAGTGAATCCAGCTCTTAACTACTTGGTATAGCTCGTAAAGAGCATGTTAGAGATGACATAGAGGCTAGATGACCTGATCACAATAAAGACCATTATTCTAGCACATGTCAAAGCCAATCTAAACAACTTCTACCACAAGGAGCAGGTTTGTGAGATGTCCCCCAATCTTGTAGACTTAGGTATTCATAAAAAAGTTATATTATCTAACAACTTCACTCTTAGGAGTGGTAGAACCTTGCAAACACCTGCACCGAACTAGAGGAAGAAGAATGCACTTAATAATGATGCTCCCTCATCATCGCTAGCAACACCTGCAACCGATCTAGACGGTGAAGATGGAGCCAATGATTAAAGAGAAGAAGTAGTACCAAATGAAAGAAAACACCAAAAAAATCAGAAAACCAAAAAGACCAGAAAGATAAGGGCAACAATGACCGAGTCACGCCAATAAAGGAGAAGCTGTTCACAGATCTGATGACAGTCAACAACGTCTCTACTGCCAGTTTTTGTGTTCCTCCTTATGTAGTGGCCAACTGCATCCCTTCTAGTCAGCCACATGTAAAATATGATTTTGACAACTTTTTAAGAATGTTGTAAATGTTCCTTTTCTAGAAGCTATTATAAAATCCTAAAAATTACAAAATTCAAACATGTTCTGTCTAGCCCTAGTGTAATTGAGATTTTAAAGAATATAGTTTTAGAAATTCCACTAATGCAAGGCATGGATTGAATGCCTAAAGTGAAGAAACGATTAAAGGAGGCATGTACAATCAAGCGTTAACCTTGCAAAAGCCGACATAATCATTCTGAGAAGCGCATCTTAACCACGACCACTATGAATATGATCAATAATCTCCCATAAAAGAAGAAGGATTTGGGAGAACCTCTAATTAAGTGTGAAATTCTTTGATCAAACTTTCTACTATACTCTTCTTGATATCGGTTCTTCTATCAACCTCATGCCTACATCTCTACTTTAGGAATTCAGGCTAGGTCCGCTCAAATCAACACACATGATTCTTCAATTTACTGATCAATCTGTTTAGTGGCATCGAGGTGTGTTAGAGGACATTATTGTAATGGTGAACAACTTGAAATTCCCAGTTGACTTTATTGTCCAAGACATGGATACCACCATAATGTTACTCCAAATGCCTATTATACTTGGTCATCTGTTTCTATGAATGACCAAAGCGGTAGTAGACTACGCATCTGGAAAGTTTACCTTTCGTTATAGCAACAACAAAGCAACATTGGATATGGTCATTGAACCTAAGGCCAAAGAGACTACACCTGATCAAAGGAACACTTGATCGCTGATTGAGACCGTTTGTGACCTACTTGAGGATATCAAAGACTCTAACCTATCTTTGGATGAGATTCCAACACAGGAATTCCTCACATCTAAGGAAAATGGATAACATAGTCAACACTAATTCCCAAACCAATCTGAAGGTAAACTCTGATGAGATGACTAATCTGTTTCAAGATCCAATCCAAATCGAACAAGAGGAATTCATTGCAAATATGTTCGGTGTATTCTTGTTTGAATCGGTAGTAACCAAGGTGGACCCTAAACTGATGGCACCGATTACACTGAAAACGAATTCAATTATTGAAGAAACCACAAAGCCAATTCTGAACCCAACTGAACTTGATCCACTTCTGGAAAATCTTAAGCATGCCTTCCTTGCAGGTGGTAAAAAATAATATTCGGTCATAATCAGCATCCGATTGACATTGGATCAAGAATCTCTCTTTCTAAAGGTTCTAGAAAGAGAGAATAAGGCTCTTGGATGGAATGTTTCGGATCTACGTGGGATCAAACTGATCCTATGTTCATATTGTATTGTTTTTGGAAGGTGACTGTAAATCATCTCGTGAATTCCAGAGAATATTGAACCCTAATCTCTAGGATGTAGTCATGAAGGAAATCACCAAGTGGTGTAAAGTAGGATTCATTTATCTGATCACGGATTCTAAGTGGGTCAACCCACTACATGTGGTTCCGAAGAAATCCAAAATCATTGTGGTCACAAATGATCAAGGAGAGGGGATTCTGACCAGTACCTACTTCTTGGCATGTATGTATTGACTACAAACCCATGAACTCAACTACCAAGAAGGATTGTTGTCCACTTACCGTTCATGGATCAAGTGCTTGAAAGGTTGGCAGTGAAAGAGTTCTTTGTTTCTTGGATGGGTACTCGGTGTACAATCAAGTGGCAATAGCCCCAGAATACCAAGAAAAGACAACTTTCATTTGTCCATTTGTCACCGATGCCTTTAAATGAATGACCTTTTGATTATGTAACGCACCCGCTACATTCCAAAGGTGTATGTTTGTTGTGTTCGCCAACATGGTGGGTAGTTTTTCAAGGTCTTTATGGATGATTTCTTGATCTATAGTGACAGTTTAGATCATGTCTTTCTGACCTAGACCAATTGCTTAAGAGATGTTGTGAGGTTAACCTTGTACTTTCATGGGAAAAGAGTCACTTTATGGTTACTGAAGAGATTATATTGGGCCACGTCATCTCCAAATGAGGTATGGAGGTTGACCTAGCAATGGTGGATGTAATTTCCAAACATGAGCCACCTAAATCTGAGAAGAATGTTCGGTATTTTCTTAGGCATTTCGGATTCTATTGAAGATTCATCCAAGACTTTAGCAAGATTGCTCAAACTCTGATTGAATTATTAGGTAAGGAGGTAGATTTTATTATTGATGATAAAGATCTCCTGGCCTTTGATCAATTGAAAAATTGGGTTATTTAAGCGTTTATCCTACAATCGCCTGATTGGTCTCTCCCATTCAAAATCATGACGGATGCATTTGATTTAGATGTTGGGACTGTTTGGACAATGCATGGATGGAATTCTATTTTCAATTCACTACGCCGACAAGACATTAGATGGGTCCCAAAAGAATTATACTGTGACTGAGAAAGAGTTATTGTTTGTAGTTTTCACCTTAGAGAAATTCAAGTCACATCTTCTTGGATCTAAAGTTATCGACTTCATTGACCACTCCGTCATCAGGGATCTTCAGCAAAAGAAGGATGTTGAATCTGCTTCATTGGATCCTTCTGCTCTAGGAATTTGATTTCAAAATAAAGGACAAAATTGGAGTCAAAAATGTGGTGGCATATCACCTTACTAGGATTGAATTTCTAGCTATTCCCCTCGGTGATGCACCAATCTAAACACATTTTTGAATGAGTCAATCTTGAGTGTCGCCTCACTCCCATGGTATGTTGATGTTGTGAACTACCTTGTTTCTAGGGTAGTTCCACATGATTGTAACAAATACAAGAAGGATAATTTTTTGTCTAATATCAATTTGTACTAGTGGGGATATCTGTACCATTTCAAAGAAGGGGTAGATTGTATCTGGAGATAGTGCATCTCTCAAGAAGAATACACTAGTGTCCTCAAGCATTGTCATAAGCTCGAAGCAGGAGGACATAATTCAGGAAAACAGATGGAAGCCAAAGTACTGTAGTGTGGCCTGTGGTGGCCTACACTATTTAAGGATGCAACAACATACATGAAAGGTTGCACTGATTGTCAGAAGAAGGGAGGGACCCTTGGCTCCGAAGACTCGATGCCTCTTAAGTACATCCAGATTTCTGATGTTTTGGATGCTTAAGGCATTGTATTTATGGGACCATTTCTCAATAGTCAGGGGTATGAGTACATCCTTGTTGCTGTCGATTATGTGAGTCGTTGGGTGGAAGCTATCCCGACCCCAGCCACTGATAGTCATATTGTTTGTCATTTTCTCAAAGATAACATTATCATGGTTCAAATTTTCAAAAATCTTGATATTAGACAAGGGTAGTCACTTTGTGAACAAAGATGTCAAAAAGCTTCCCAAGGAGTATGGTATTGACCATCTTGTCACCTCTCCTTACCACCTGCAGTCAAATGACTTGACTGAATTATCCAATAGGGGATAATGACTATATTGTAGAAGCGTGTATGTCCTGATAGGAAGAACTAGTCTCAACTCATTGATTCTGTTCTCTAGGCATATCACACTGTCTACAAGACTCCCCTTGAGATGTCTCCCTATCAGCTTGTTTATGGGAAACCATGCCACATGCTTGTCCAACTCATTCATAATTTATTATGTGTAATGAATAGCTGCAACCTTGACTCGAAGAAAAATGATCAGAAATGAAAAGAAGATTTGAATAGACTCTTAGAATTTTGTGATTATGCCTACGACAATAGGCTGATATACAAGAAGAAAGTCAAGCGCCGGCACAACAGGCACATTTGGAAGAAAACTTTAGAATAAGGTCAGAAGGTTTGGTTGTTTGATGCAAAGTTACGGGTATTCCCCAACAAATTGAAGAGCAAGTGGAAAGGGTCATATATTGTGAAAATAGTGCATGATAACAGAAGTATCTTGATATTAGAATTGTCATATGAAGCACAACAATTCATTGTCAATGAATAGTTGTTGAAGTCACGTATAGAGCATGACATATTATTGTATGTGGTCGATTTTATCAACATGGTATTTAAAGAGGACAATATATAATTGATGAATCTCCATTTCATCACCTTTATTCTATCACTTTGGCCCTAAAAACCCCATCAAATGCATGTAAATAACATTAATTTGTACATAATAGAATTCATTATTTATGTATTTTTCATACAAAATAAGGTTTTTAATGCCAAAATTATAGAATAAAGAGAAGAAAAGAAAAAGTAATAAAATATTGAAAATATTTTATGACCCTAACCACGAGACCAAGTCCAGAATGGAATTGGTCAACAAGGAATAAAGTAGGGGGAGATAAGGGCCAAAAAACACAATAAATACCTCATTTATTTATTCATTAATTATGCAGTTTTGACACCTATTTTATTCTTAATTATTTATTCATCAAACAAAGAAGCTTTGTACATGAAAGTTGTAGCTAATAATGAAAATAAAATACAAAATTGAGTTTGTACAAAAATAATATACTATGTACATTTTATACACAAAATAAAAAGCCAAAAACCAAACATCACAGACCCATATCTTTCAAATAAAAACTCAAAACATAGAAAAATCATTCTAATTGTATATAACTTTTCAAGAGTTATCTAATGGTGGTGATTTTATATTTTTTGGAGTTACTGGGTAGAAGTTAGATTTTGGGCCCCTATTGTACCTGATACCGATTAAAATATTCAATTTATTCATCATTCACTCTTTATACAAATTCTTATTCTTATATTTTTGTAAATATTATTTATAACCCATGTGCACATTAAAATCAAAATAAAACCCAAAATAAAAAGAAAAATAAAATAAATTCATGTAAAATACATAGACAAAAGACTTATGCTTCTATATGTATATAAATAAAATGAAATATATTCTTTTATTCTTCTATATTTTTCTAATATTGTAAATATTATGAATATTCTATTAAAAATATAAAACTAAAATTAAACTCATTAAAATACATTAAAATAAAATAGTATACATAAAACATAGGTAAAATACCTACGAATATACCTATATAATATACTAAACTATTTATTTAAATGTACAAATAACATCATAAAAATCAAATAAAAATGTATTTATACTCACAAAAATAAGCTATAAATATATAAAATAAAATAATAAAATAATAAAATACAAAATAAAAATAAAAATAAAAATGTACAAAATAGAGGTAAATTTACCTATAAATAAGCCCTTAAAAATAAATTTGTTATAAAATACATCAAAAAAATAAACAAAAATCCTAATAAAATACTACATAAATAATAAAAAAAATTTTGTTTTATACTCGAAAAATAATAAAATCATTTTCTATTTTTTAATTATTTATTCTTTAATTAAACATGTTGTTTTCTCTTTTAGCGGCCCAGGTGGACCAATCGCAGGCTGCGGATCATTGACCTCTGGTCAACTGTTCCATCCACGCTCGGGCCCGTCAAACCTATTTAATCCCCGAACTTCTGCCATTTTTCATGGATGTCTCGTCCATCTTTCGAGGACGCTTCCTTAACAAGAAATGCCCCTCCATCATTGTACATACATGCCCGTTCCTTCCATCCATTGTATATATAGTAGATTCCTTAATATTGGCCAGGTAATAAGGGTGTATATACATGTACATAAATAAACTCCCTCCAACCTCCTTGCTTTTTTGGTCAATTCTCCACCTTTCTCTTCCCCTGCCTTTGGCCTAGCGAGCTCCTTCGTGACAGGGAGGAGCCCCTAGAGGGTCTGAGCAGGCAGAATGGGGCGGAGATTGCACTCACGACCGTGCTCCGGCGTGGTCCTGCTCCCTTTCCTGTTGGGAAGGTATGAGTTGCGCCTTTACTTGTTTTAGATAGATTTTTGTATTAGCATTTCATTTCTGTCGTTATATTAGCATTTAGGTGTTAGATTTAGCTTAACTTAGACGATTCGAAGTTCTCTGAAGAAGAGCTCCGGCGAACGATCCCACTGTGAACCTCTCTATTTCCGACCCGCTTTCCACCTTCACTCCATTCCCCACCCGCTTCTTCTTATCCCAGCCACCCAAAACCAGCCAGATCCTCTTGGGCTCCACGAATCGAAGCTCCCATTCCACCAATCGCAGGAAGCTTCACCACCCACCTCCTTTTTGCGCTAACAGCTTCATTTTTGGGCCGAGGAGCATCACCTCAAGTCTCGTGGTCTTCCTGAGCAGGTTAGGTGCTCGATACAATGCCAAGAGTCAAAATCAAGAGCCACTGGAGGTACCTGGAGCACCACATCTTCTCCGACCTCGTGGTGGTGCTCTAGCATACCTCTGTCCGATCCGAGACCTCCAGTAAATAGAGCCACCTTCCAGGAAGGCAGAGGGACCCCTTGGAGCAACAAAGGCCGGCCGGGAAGCGAGATCTCGCAGGAAGAACCTCGCCTAGGAGAGTGTTCTTCCCCATTCTTCCAGCCTACTTCCCTGTCGTTGGATGAAGGAGCCATCCCAGTTCGAAGCACAACCTTTGGATGGAGCTCAGCACCGACCGTCTGATCATCTCGGATGATCTAATCACGCGCCTCCATCGGTGAAGCAGCATCGTCACACCAGAAGGCGCCACGTGGATTTGTGAAGGATTCACCACCATCTGATAGTGCCTAAGCAGGGGTAAATTACAAATATCACCCCTGCATTTTTTGTATTTATTATTTAATATTGTAAATAAACTGTCTAGTTGTAAATAAATGGGAATTTTGCTAAAAGACCCCGTACATTCTAGTCCTTCCCGCCTCACGTGCAGTCCTAGGTGAGGCGTGTACAAATTGCATTGAGCCCTTGGTGGTTTTTGTATATTGTAAAATAGCCTTTCAAAATTAAATAAATGTTTTATTACGTTGGTATTTTTGACAGAGCTCCCTGTCTTTTATTTTTATTGCATTTATGCCCGTATCAGGACATTAATTTTTGTGTGTTTTATGTATTTATTAAAAATAGCTACATAGATCCAAAAACTCCACAAAAATAGGATTAGATGCCCATGCAGTGCACTTACACGTAACATGTCTATTTTGTATTTTTGCACATTTAACCTAATTATTAAAATTAAATAGGAGCTTAAATAAACCATGTCTGATTTATAAAATGCCAAAAAATATAAAAACTTTGAGAAAAATTCCAAAAAATTATATATGTTATATTTTGATATTTATTGAGTTCAGAAAACAAAAACCACGAAAAATAGTAAAAGAAAATTAAAAAAATCAGAAAGCTCCAAAATCCAAAAAAATGTAAAAATTCAACAAAAATCCCAAAAATGTATTTTTATGTTTTATAAATATCTATATATTATATTGTATGAATTAAAATTAATTTGGGTAATTTTGGAACTTATTTATTATTTCTAAAACACAAATTAATTTCAAGTATTTAATTAATCTCATATTTGCAATTTTTTGACTTTAAAAATAAATAAAAATTAGCAAAAATTCTTTGAAAAATACAAAAATATTAGAAACATTATAAAAACCCAAAACAACTTATTTCATGGATTTTATCTATATTTAGTAATAGTTATAAATATATTTCTATGTATTATATAAATAAAGCCTTAGATAGGTTATATTGTTTTTAAAAGAAAATACAAAAAAATAAAATATAACAAGAAATACAAAATCAGAAAAGTAAAAATCAAATATAAAAATATAAAAAAATTAAAAATCAAAAATTAAAAACCCACAAAAATAATAACATGTACAAGTAGAGAATTGGATAATTTTGTGCATTTATTTTTGTCCCCAACCGTTTGCTCCCAGTGTTTGACATCTACTTGTGCTTATACCTATAAACCTTTGCATGTAGAGTTATATTAAATTTTAACTCCACATTTTTGAGATTTATTTGCTTGATTTATTATTGTGGGTTAATTATTGTTTGATTGAGGATTATTGAGCGGTCACCGGATCGACTATTGATCTGGATTGTGGATTAATACGACCCTCAATTTTTCTCACTCATCAAATGGTGTCGCTGCCGGGGAGCAACGTCGTTTGGGATATTTATTATTTATTCGATTCTTCACTCTTGTCCATACTTATCTATTTATCTGCATTATTTATTGATATTATTGTGACTATTCTGATCTCTTCTTTATTTAGCTTTGATGCGAGGGACCGTTGCGCGATGGAGGATCTCCTAGGAGGACCGGTGCACCAAACAAGGCAGATTCAGCCTTCCTTGCTCGACTGACGGGAGAGAGCATCAAAGGCAGATGGAGAGGAATTTTTTCAGACAGACTACCTTTTTCCACATTTTTATTCATTACGTATATTTATGTGAGAGAGTGGCTCTATAATTGTAATAATACAGGACTCTCACACTCCGACTTCCTGAGGTCCATTGCCCGAGGGATTATTCTCTTGGGGGCCTCGATGACATTTTTATTTTATTTTATTTTTATTATTTTGTGTGAATGAGCCTAGCTTAGGATTGTTTGACGTAGACGAAGGCCCAAACCCTAATATATATGCATGTACCTATAGATATGATTTGGGACTTAGTCAATTTTGAAATATATTCTTCACGATAATAGCATCATGTACCTAGGGCGATTTCATCATCTTGCATTTGCATATAGCATAGGTTTCAATTCGGTTATGCATCACGCATGGAGAGAGCTGGGAAGCACTGTAAGTCCTCTTACTTTGCATGCATCATTGATTTCCGACTTGCATGGCTTTTCCGATTTGCTCCCTCTATTTTTGCTCTGTATGTAAATGGAATTAAAAACCCCATTAGGCACGTGCATTGAAAAATAACAAAAAAAGTGATAACCAAAATAAAATCGGGACTGCTAACTCTATTGGGCCTAAAATAAAATGTAATGGATCCCTTGTCTTGGGGAGAGCAACCCCCTCCTTGTGTGCGCATTTTATTTCTACATACACATTAAGGATTAGTGCCCCAATCCCAAAGCTTAATTCCGGTGTGTACAACTTTCTATGATCACGTAACTCTAAAATCGACAAGATAAAAAGACCGCGTCTCGGTATTCACTGTATTAAGTAGGTAAATCAGGGGTTTGCTTTGTGTATTGATTGCGACTTGGTGTCCATTTGCATTTTTATCTCTTTGAGTTATCGGTCTCGTCTGTGTGAGTCATGCATTTTTCATCTTTGAGTCTCTCTACCTCTCTTATACATATATCTCCTCATTTGCATAGAGTCGTGATATTGGTGCTTGAGCTTAATCATCTTCGCCAGATCCTTTGTCTCGCTTCTTTCCCACCCTCCTCGTGTCCCTCGTATCATCTTTTCTATCACCCAGGATTATTGTGCTTGTAGAGATCGCCTGCATTGGGAATTTTGATTTACATTGATTATTGGAGTAAGTCGGGCATGATTTGAGGATGCTGAGATTGACTTGGTGGATCTGACTTTCAATTTGTGCATACGAGCTTATTGAGGATTTTTTATGATTGAAGATTATAGGTGTGATTATTTATTGAGGATTTTTGATCATGTACATCGGATTGAGGATGTAATTCTTTGTGATGATTTGATGAAGATATCACGTGCTTCAATTGATCTATCTATTTTGAGGTTCCACCTTCTTGATTTTGAGGATTGATTGATTATTCTTATTTGGACTTTCCAGCATAGGTGTGCAAAACCCACATGATGTCTCTCATCTTTTTGACTGATCCATCCTTGACCTCCTGACTCTATTATCCACCAGGGCACCCAGAGGATTTATGATTATCATTCGTGCCATCTCAGCTGATTGGATTGACTGAGGGATGTTCGGAGGTTAACCTGATTATTTTCTCCCTCAAATGATCTTTTGCCCTCCTGAAGTTTCACTGATTGAGTGGTTTTGAGGACCTGAGATTTGATGCCAGCGATCCCCAAACTTGATTGACCTAGTTCGTACTCCTCGAGGACTATCTGCGGGAGGATGCGGCACATTATTTACGATCAGTTGCCTACACTTACGCTGTCTCCACCTTGTTGGAGCCTGAAACCGTATCGTCTGATTTGCCTATTTGGCCTCCCTACTGATTGTGTGCACGATTTTTTGATGCACGAGGCCAATTTTCTCAGACTCCTTTGAGTCCGCTCACCTTGACGGTCCTCGCAAGGCTGAGCTTTGATTTTCTGATTATTCCATGCCTAGTTCATAGTGCTCTCCGAGGGTTATCTACAAGAGACTGTGACACCTTGTCATATCTGCGGTCTCTTCTGCTGGTAGATGATCTGTCGTCTATAGAGACCATTATGATCGACCTTGTTGAGTACTCTCTCCTTGAAGACCCTCGCAAGGATGAGATCTGCTCTGACTATTCCATGCCTAGTTTGCATTATCCCCCGAGGACCATCTGCAGGAAAATGCAGCACTTTCTTTATGCTCGGTTCCCCTTTCTGACTGTGTCTCCAATTGACGGGAGCAAGGAGCCGAGTCGTCTGACATGCTTTTGGTCCCCATTGCTTCGATGATTACTCGATATGTTGCATCATGGGACCTATATGACTGGACTCCTTTGAGGCTGCTCTCCTTGATGGTCCTCACAAGGATGAGCCATCTTTCTCTTATTATTCATCTGCTTATCTAGCAGTACGCTCCCCGAGGGTTGTCTGCCGGATGCTTCCACACTTTCTTGATTCGTCGATCTCTTCTGCTGGTAGCCGATCTATCGCCTACTGAGACCATTTCTGCGATCCATCTGCTAGATCAGGATCCTTTGAGCCCACTCACCTTGACGACCCTCGCAAGGGTGAGCTTCTGTTCTTATTATCCATTGACTAGTATGTACTACTCGTCGAGGGTTATCTGAGGGAAAGTACATCTTATTTTAGGTACTCGGCTTCACTTCTGGTGCTTTTTTTCTATTGGGGCACAAAGTCGAGTCTGCTGATTTTGGTACTCGGTCTCCTCCCTAGTTGTGTCTCCTTTTTGTTGGAGCATGGAGCCGACTCTTCTAATTATTCTCTGATCCCGCTCACCTTGAGGACCCTCGTAGGGTTGAGCCCTGGTGTGTTGTGTTTGGTGTGTTCTTGTGACCTTCTGATTTGATGACCACCCGATACCACACCGCTGCATTAGAAAAGCCTCATGTCTTTCCATTCCTGTCTTTTGAGACAATGATTGACTTGGAGGGGTCTGTACTATTCCTTCTCCCTCCAAGTCTTACGCTATCGGCTCTGCTCACCCATTTCACACTTTATGAGCCGATGTTCTACTTTCGCTACCGGTCCATGCCTTACTTTCCGATCTGTTCGCCCCCGGTTGCGGACACCCACTAGATTGCCCATCAGGGTGTCTTTTCACTATTTGAATGCATCCTCGTTCTCACAGGGAGACAATGACAAGAGCACGGTACTCGCTTACCAGAAACCGTCCTGTACCTCATTAGTCTTTACTTGTTGTATATATGTGTTTTGTCTTCCGTTCCTTTTTTCTCCTGCATGCCCCAGATCTATCGCCATATCTTTGTGTCTACACTTAGGATCTATCTTGTCCTAAGTATAGGGGGGTACACACCATGTTGTTCTTTCTATATCCCATCCTGTCACTCCTATTGTTGCTTATACTTAGGGATCTTTCTCCCTAAGTATTGGGGGAGTGATGTATACATTCTCTACGATCTTCCTCGTACATCTGTATATATCTTTTCTTCTTTTCCTTCTCATTTTTCTTTTTCTATGGAAAGGGTGCCGCCCCTTGGTGTCAGTTTTCTATACTTAGGACGTACTTTATCCTACGTATAGGGGGTGTGCACCCCTGATTATTTCATTCATCGATCCCCTCCATTGTCTCCTCTCTTGTTGATCTGCTCTGCTATACTTAGGGATATTTCATTCTAAGTATAGGGGGAGACAGCCCGAGCTGTGATCTATTTTAAGTTTTCATTTAGTCCTACCTGTGACCCTCCCTGTATTGTGTACAATCTGTTATACTTAGGATTATTTGATCCTAAGTATAGGGGGGTCGGTCACCTTCTTATTCATTTATATCTACATTCTCTCATTCTTTATTTAGTTGTTGTAGTATAGGCTTTTCTATACTCAGTAAGAGTTATGTCTTATCTTTTTCTTTCTCGATCTATGAGTACATAGCTCATGCTAAGTATAGGGGGTCGTATATACTCTGTATATACTTTAGCCATAACTCGTACTTTCATATTAATTAATAAAAATGACTATATATATACCATATATATACATATATGTATTTCATTAAAATAGGAATAAAATGTGTATATAAATCAAAATAAAATTCTTTATCAATTGTATATATGTATTAACAAAACCTGTAAGCTCTTTAAAATTCTCGACTCTTGTAAAACAAAGAAGCAAGCCCGTGTAAATAGCTGTAAATATTTCATACTTTGAGTGCTTAAACTCTTTTACAAAATTCTTTTTGTAAAAAGATTCTTTGATTTTTAAATTCTTTGAAAAATTGCATCATCTTCATGCATTGTATAGCATTTGCATATCGTTCATATTCTTTTCAATTGAGCTTGATGATTGAACTAGTCTAATAAGGTCAAAGATTGGAGCTTGGTTGGACCTTACTGCACTTAGCTACACTAGAACCTCATGGGAACTAGGTTTAAGATACTTCAGGTCCAATAGGACTTAATTCTTTGAGACTCAGGGCTTGGTTCAAGTCACCTCAACTGACTAAATAGAACTTTTCGAGACACATGCATGACTCTTGTCGGACGTGACCTCACTTGGACACTTGCACCTTTCACTTGGCTCAACTCAGTTGGAGTGGTGATGGGCTTGGATTTGCCAGTCTGAGACACATACGGGTGGAAACATTCGTCCTCGTCTAGGGAGGGAAGTGCGCCCCAACCTGCTCCAGTGTCAACGAAGTCTAAAGATAGGAGAGCGTGGGTTGCAATAAAGCTTCAACGAGGGATAGTCTTCTGGCTCAAGAGGAAAAACTCCTTATGTAAATGCTGCTGTGAATAGTATGTTCAAAAGAAAAACTCCAAAAAAAGTGGACAGGCTTGTAAATAAATAAAAAATAAAGTGACTGCCAGAGTGTGTATATATGTTGCGTAGAAAATAAGCAAGCTTGAGCATCAAAGTTATACCTAGTGAGCCTGCAGTTGGATGACTTGACTACAGTGGTCATGCATCCCAGGATAGGTAGCTACACAGGCTACCGTCCATTCTTTTCTCCACCTCCTCCTCTTGAGTTGGATGCCACTTGAACTTAGAAGGGAATACCCTGCTCCTCGAGGACAGAGGGCTGGATTGGGGAATCATTGGGTTTTCATTCTGGTGAAGTCAATTCCTTTGTCATTTCAGTTGGGGAGAGCCACTATCACTTACACCATATAAGTCTGCTTCATAGTCATAAGGGTTTGAGTACGATGTAAGCTAGTTCTGACCTGGCTATTGAAGTGATTTAAACTGAGTTCTGAGACTCTCAAGGGTTGTTGTGTTTTAAGTTGGGTTCCGAACCAGGTTCCACACACATTCTTACATCAAGGTCTAACCTGAGCTCCAAACATTGATTTTGTACAGATGAGTTTAATAATCATGATCAATTCAATTTATTCTTTATTCTTTCATTTTGCTTTTTCTTTTCTTCTTGTTCCTTATTCTTTTTGTACTTATTGCATAAGTGTTTGCTAGGGACTAGCAAAGGCAAGTATAGGGGGTGAAGAATCTCCATTTCATCACCTTTATTCTATCATTTTGGCCTTAAAAACCCCAGCAAATGCATGTAAATAGCATTAATTTGTACATAATAGCATTCATTATTTATTATATTTATTGCATACAAAATAAGGTTTTTAATGCCAAAATTATAGAATAAAGAGAAGAAAAGAAAAGGGAATAAAATATTGAAAATATTTTATGACCTTAACCCTGAGACCAAGTCCAGAATGGAATTGGTCGACAAGGAATAAAGTAGGGGGAGATAAGGGCCAAAAAACACAATAAATACCTCATTTATTTATTCATTAATTACGTAGTTTTGACACCTATTTTATTCTTACTTGTTTATTCATCAAACAAAGAAGCTTTGTACATTAAAGTTATAGATAATAATGCAAATAAAAATACGAAATTGAGTTTGTACAAAAACAATATGTTGTGTACATTTTATATAAAAAGCCAAAAACCAAACTTCACAGACCCATATCTTTCAAATAAAAACTCAAAACATAGTAAAATCACCTCTAGTTGTATATAACTTTTAAAGAGCAGTTTAATGATGGTGGTTTTATAATTTTTGGAGTTACTGGGTAGAAGTTAGGTTTTGGGTCCCTATTGTACCTGATATCGATTAAAATATTCAATTCATTCATCATTCATTATTTATACAAATTCTTATTCTTATATTTTTGTAAATATTATTTATAACCCATTTGTACATTAAAATCAAAATAAAACCCAAAAGAAAAAGAAAAATAAAATAAATTCATGTAAAATACATAGACAAAAGACCTATGCTTCTATATGTATATAAATAAAAGGAAATATATTCTTTTATTCTTCTATAGTTTTATAATATTGCAAATAATATACATATTCTATTAAAAATATAAAACTAAAACTAAAACTCATTAAAATACAATAAAATAAAATAGTATGCATAAAACATAAGTAAAATACCTACGAATATACCTATATAATATACTTACCTATTTATTTAAATGTACAAATAACATCATAAAAGTCAAATAAAAATGTATTTATACTCATAAAAATAAGCTATAAATATATAAAATAAAATAATAAAATAATAAAATACAAAATACAAAATAAAAATAAAAATGTACAAAATACAGGTCAATATACCTATAAATAAGCCCTTAAAAATAAACTTGTTATAAAATACATCAAATAAAAAAATAAAAATCATAATAAATACTACATAAAATAATAAACATTTTTAAATTTTATACTCAAAAATAATAAAATCATTTTCTATTATTTATTTATTATTTAAATAAACCTGTTGTTTTGTCTTTTAGCAGCCCAGGTGGACCAATAGCAAGCCGCGGACCGTTGACCTCTGGTCAACTGTCCCATCCACGCATGGACCATCAGACTTGTTTAATCCCTGAACTTTTGTCGTTATTCACGGATGTCTCGTCCATCTTTTGAGGACGCTTCCTTCACAAGAAATGCTCCTCCATCATTGTACATACACGTCCGCTCCTTCCATCCATTATATATATAGTAGATTCCTTAATATTGGTCGGGTAATAAGGGTGTGTATACATGTACATAAAGAAACTCCCTCCGACCTCCTTGCTTTTTTGGTCAATTCTCCACCTTTCTCTGCCACCGCCTTCGACCTAGCAAGCTCTTTCGTGACAGGGAAGATCCCCTAGAGGGTCTGAGCGGGTGGAACGGGGCGGAGGTTTCACCCACAGCCGTGCTTCGGTGTGGTCCTACTCCCTTTCCTCCTGGGAAGGTATGAGCTGCACCTTTACTTGTTTTAGATAGATTTTTGTATTAGCATTTCATTTTTGTCGTTATATTAGCATTTAGGTGTTAGATTTAGTTTAACTTAGGCGATTCGAAGTTCGTCAGAGCTGAGCTTCGGCAAATGGACCCACTTTTAACCTCTCTATTTCTGACCCGCTTTCCACCTTCACTCCATACCCCACCCAATTCTTCATCTCCCAGCCACCTAAAACCAACCAGATCCTCTTGGACTTCGTGAATCGAAGCTCCCATTCCACCACCTCACAAGAAAAGCTTCGCCACCCACCTCCTTTTTGTGCTAACAGCTTCATTTTTGGGTTGAGGAGCATCGCCTCGAGCCGTGTGGTCTTCCTTAGCAAGTTAGGCGCTCGATACAGTGCTAGGAGTCGAAATAAAGAGCTGTTGGAGGTACCTGGAGCACCATGTCTTCTCTGACCTCGTGGTGGCGCTCCAGCGTACCTTTGTCTGATCCGAGACCTCCAGTAGCAGAGCCACCTTCCAGGAAGGCAGAGGGACCCCATAGAGCGGCAAAGGCCAGCCGGGAAGCGAGATCTCGTCGGAAGAACCTTGCCCATGCCAGTGTTCTTCCCTGTTCTTCCAACCTACTTCCCTACCGTTAGATGAAGGAGCCGTCCCGGTTCGAAGCACAACCGTTGGATGGAGCTCAGCACCGACCGTCTGATCATCTCGGGTGATCTAATCACAAGCGTCCATCGGCGAATCGACATCATCGCACCCGAAGGCGCCACATGGATTAGTGAAGGCTTCATCGTCATCTGATAGCGCCTAAGCGGGGTTAAATTGTAAATCGTACCCCTGCATTTTTTGTATTTATTATTTAATATTGTAAATAAAATGTTTAGTTGTAAATAAATGAGAATTTTGCTTAAAAAACCTTTTTTATTGTAGTTACATTCAGGTCCTTCCCACCTCACGTGCAGTCCCACTTGAGGTATGTACAAATTGCATTGAGCCCCTGGCAGTTTTTATATATTGTAAAATAGACTTTAAAAATTAAATAAATGTTTATTACGTTGGCATTTTTGCACAGAGCTCTCTATCTTTTATTTTTATTACATTTATGCCCCTGCCTGGACATTAATTTTTGTGTGCTTTATGTATTTATTAAAAATAGCTACATAGCTCCAAAAATTCCACAAAAATAGGGTTAGATGCCCCCATGCAGTGCACTTATACTCCATGTGTCTATTTTACAATTTTTCGCATTTAATCTAATTATTAAAATTAAAAAGGAGCTTAAATAAACCCTGTCTAATTTATAAAATACCAAAAAATATAAAAACTTTGGAAAAAATTTCCAAAAAAATTATATATGTTATATTTTGATATTTATTGAGTCCAGGAACACAAACCACTAAAAATAGTAAAAGAAAATTCAAAAAATCAAAAAGCTCCAAAATCCAAAAAAAAATAAATATTCAAAAAAAATCCCAAAAATACGTTTTTAGGTTTTATAATTATATATATATTATATTTTATGAATTAAAACTAATTTGGGTAATTTTGGGAACTTATTTATTTTTTTAAACCCCAAAATTAATTCTTAGTATTTAAATAATCTCATATTTGGGATATTCTTGACTTTAAAAATACATAAAAATTAGCAAAAAATCTTGGAAAAATATAAAAACATTAGAAAAATATTAAAACCCCCAAAAATTTTTTTATGGATTTTATCTATATTTAGTAATAGTTATAATTATATTTATATGTATTATGTAAATAGGGCCTTATATAGGCTATATTTTTTTTAAAAGAAGATACAAAAATAAAAAAATATAAAAAGAAAATACAAAATCAGAAAATTAAAAATCAAATATAAAAATATAAAAATAAAATAAAAAAATTAAAAATTAAAAACCCACAAAAACAATAACATGGATAAGCAGAGAATTGGATAATTTTGTGCATTTATTTTTGCCCCCAACCGTTTGCTCCCAATGTTTGACCTCTACTTGTGCTTACACTTATACACCTTTGCATGTAGAGTTATAATAAATTTTAACTCCACATTTTTGAGATTTAATTGCTTGATTTGTTATTGTGGGTTAATTATTAATTGATTGAGGATTATTGAGCGTTGACCGCATCGACTATTTGTCCGCCTTGTGGATTAACACAACCCTCGATTTTTCTCACTCATCAATAATCAACATATTCAGAATCAGAACAATCGAAAAACATTTTCTTTGATTAATTCTTTCTTTTTCATCCTTTCCCTCTCCTGATTATTCATTTATCCCATTCATATGTACTAAGTGCTTCATTCTAAGTATAGGGGGGATAAAGTGACTCACATTATTCTCTCTTTATACTCTCGCTCGCCTCCTTACTTGTTAATACCTATTCTATACTTAGGGAAATTCCACCCTAAGTATAGGGGGAGGTCGGTCGAGGTGTTGATGCCGTGTATTCTAATCTTCGATCCTCCTTGCTTGTGTATTGGGGACAATTGAATTCTATTCATTTATTGAGTCCTTGTAGTATAGACTTTTATATATTTATCATGAGTTATGTCTTTCTTTTTTCTCCTTGATTACTATGAGGATATAGTTCAGGCTAAGTATAGGTGGTTCATATCTACTTTGTATATACTTTAGTCATAACTCATACTTACATTTTTTGGGTAAGGGTAATAATCATAAAAAGTATAAAAAAGAATAATAATAATAAGATTAAAAATCTCATGTAAATATGTGTGAAAGTCTTTGAGGTTCATTTGACAAAGTTGTTTTGAAAATGTTTGACTAGTGAATTTGAAAATGGTTACGACATCTTTTGGAAAAAAGTCTTTTGAAAACCTTTGCAAAAATATTTGTGAAATATATCTCAAACCTTATTCCTTTGTAAATGTTTGTGAATTTACTAACTCTTTCCAAAAATCCTTAAAAAATTGAAAATTTTCCAAAACCTTAAAAAATGCAAAAACATTTTCAAAATACAATAAGATGTTTAAATTCAGAAAGTGTTTTCACAAAAATATTTCTTACATTGCATAAGCATTTTTCTGAATGATTTTCACAATTGAAAAAGTATAAGTAAAATATGATGATTGGAGTGTGGTATAGATTTTAATCCATTTAATTTCATAGGAACATTATAGGAATTGGAAATACGACTTTCAGGTCATGTTACTTAATTATATGTGTCCACAAGACTGTATTCGCATGTCATCTTCAATAGCCTAAGTAGAGTATCTTGAAGACATGCACAACTCTTATTTACAGTTATCTCAACTCTAAGTAGGTGGTGAGGCCAAGATTCTTTAGCTTGAGGAAGCGCACGTGTGGAAACATATGTAGTCACAAATAAGCTGCCAATTCCCCCCCCCCCCCCCCCAACCGGATCTAGTGGCATGAGAAATAAAGCTTCAAAAGAGGGATAGTTTACTAGCTCAAGAAGAAAAATTCCTTATGTACATGTTGTTGTATATAATTTAAAATAATTCAAAATCAAATACTCCAAAAAGAATAGATCAGAAAAAATAAAATACAAATTCAATCCCGTCGGATTATGAATGAAATAAGTAGGGCATTATGCTTCAAAGTCAAATTTCAAGGCTGAATGCAGAAGGAGACTTGGCTACACTGGTCAAGCTCCATAGGATATGTGACTACAATGGTAACAATCCATTCTTCTTTGTACCACCTTTTCTTGAGACGGGTGATGAATCTCTATTTCAGCACCTTTATTCTATAATTTTGGCCTTAAAAACTAGTAAATGCGTGTAAATACCTCTAATTTAGGCAAATTAGCATTCATGTATTGTTATACAAATTGTGTATAAAATATAAATTTTAATGCCAAAATTATAATAATATAGAAAAGGAAAGAAAAATAATAAAATATCGAAGATATTTTATTACCCTAAACCCCGAGACCTAGGCATCTTGATGACTAGGTCAACGAGGAATAAAGTAGGGGGAGATAAGGGCAATTAATACAATAAAATTCCCATTTATTTATTCATAATTTATTCATTTTTAGGGCATTTTATTTTCCACTTTTTATACTCCAAATATAGAAACTTTTTACATGAAAGTTGTAGATAATAAAATATAAAAAATTATAAACTTGATTTCATACAAAAATAATATACAGAGAAAAGTTTATATTCTGAATAAAATTCCAAAATCCCAACTTCTCAGACCCATATCTCTCAAATAAAAACTTAAAATATATCAAAATGACTTTAGTTCAAGAAGTATTACTTTCAAGATAAGAGGGAAAACATAAATGAAGGTAATGAGTAAGAGAATGTTGCTACAACTACACAACATGAGCTCCTCAATGCTTTGTGATAAAATTGAGACTGCTAAAGAAAACTCAACCCTAAAACTAAATGTAAGGACAAAATCATTTTTTGGGAGAATTAGCCCCTCTATATAAATTTTAATATGTTATTTAATGAAGGTGGTTTCATATTTTTTGGAGTTAAGGAGTGAAAGTTAGGTTTTGGAACTTATTATATAATATACATGTATAAAATATTCATTTTATCTATTATATGTTATTTTTATAATTTTGAATTTTTATAATTTTGTAAATATTATTTATAATATATGTACATATTAAAAATGGAATAAAACACTAAATAAAACACTAAATAAAACACTAAAATAAAATATGTTTATAATTCATAGATGAAATACCTATAACTATACCTATACTTATACATATGTATTTAATATACCCATTTCTTTAAGTATATATATTATATCAGAAAAATATAATAAAAATATATTTAAGTATATAAAAATAATTTATAATTTTATAAAATAATAAACTAGAATAATAAAATAAAAATACAAAATAAAAATAAAAGACATAAAACATAGATAAATATACATATATTATAACCCTAAAAAGTAACTATTAATTATATACCTCAGAAAAATAAATAAAAACCATAATAAAATACTTCATAAAATAATAAATGTTTTTTTATTTTTAGAACCTAAAATTAATAAAATCATTTATTATTTAATATCTATTTTATAAATATTTTCCGATGTGATTTTTCCTAGTTGGTCCACGTGGACTAACCAGGACGCTCGGAGAGTTGACTCCAGTCAACTCTCTGACATGCACTGGCGCCTTCTGACAACCTCGTTTCTCGCCATTTTCGTTGATTTTTGTAGCCCGTTTCTTTCATGGAATCACTTTGATTCCTTATTCGCAATTGTGCCTCGTTCATTGTACACACATGCTTGATGTTTTCCTTGGGCTGTGGAACATCACCACGCCTGCTCCACATCGATCTATGGAGCATCATGGTCAGATTGTACATATACCACCCTCCACCTTCTTTTCGAATTTGAACCTCCCTTTAGCCACACTTGGGATTCCTCTTCGAGCTCTGGATAGTGGGTTGTGACAGTCTCCAACACTTTGGGAGTGAGCTCAGGAGGGCCTTAGGTGTGATTCCTACCACCTCCAATGGAGCTTCGCCATGAGATCATCTCCTAGTCGCCAGCCAGTCGAGGTACCCTTTTTCCTTGCTTTCGTAGTTTATTTTTATGCATAGTTTAATTCTATGCTTTCCTTCTTGCTTTTAGTGCTTGATTTAACGATAGCGACCACCTTTGAAGTTCACCAGATCTAGTCTCCGACGAACCTTCCAGAGTGTACCTCCACCATTGAATGACCAAGCCAGACCACCTCATTTCTTCCCCTAATGCTTCTTCACGCTTCCCCACCTTTCATTCAACTTGCTCCTCTCAGGAGCAGTATCTCGACGCTCCTCTCCACTACCCGTCAGAGCTGTCGCCGCCTCGACCCCTCACATCCCCATTCCACTCCTAAGAGCTCCACTGAGCTCCGTGTTTTTTCTGTAATCACTCTCCTACAGGACACATCACGAAAAGACACCATTGTAGGGGCTTTTGAGGCTTAGGAGAGAGCCCCAGGTGCCTTGCATTGCTGGACCACTTCTGGCGATGTGTGACCATGTTGTGGAGATCCAAAAGATGCGGGACCACTTCAGGAACAAGGAGAAACCATCGATGAGCTTGCAGGTGTCCGGAGGAGCAAGTAGTACTTGATCCAAACTCGCCGTGGGCGAGTTCATCCAGGGTTCTTCCAGCCTCATCGATCGCCGTTGGATCAGGCGCAGTTGCCAGATCGCCTAAGCACCGTTGGATTAGCTCTGCTTCACACAGTCATATCCATGGCGAAATCCAAGCACCATCATTCAAGTGCGAAGCGGCATTGTAGCAGGAGGGCATGCCACGTGGTAAGTGATCGTCTATCGATAGTTGCATCCGCGCCTGTTTTGGGTATTTTGTAGTTTTTGCCCAAGCATTTTTGTAATTTATTAGTCAATACTGAAACTTTCCTAGGCCGTTTAAATATTGTAAATTTTTCAGTTAGGCCCTTAAACTTTTGTTAATTATAGTTTAGTCCTAGACAACTCACATCGCATGGCCGCCCACGTGAGGTGGCCATTTTGCAGGCGAGGTCATGGGTTTTTATATATTTCATTTTGGTCCTAAAATTTTTTAAATTACATTGTAAAATTTGTAAAAATTGCTACTAGGCCCCTGGACTTAATTTTTATTACATATCTGCCCTTGACGATAATGTAGTTTCTTTGAGTTTTCTCTATTTATTTAAAATATAACTTGTGCTCTAAAAATTCCCAAAAAATAGGATAGGTGCCAGTTAAGGTGTTGATTCACGCTATTTTTTTGCATTGCATTTTTAGGCACCTCAATATTTTATATAAATAAAAAAGATCACTATTTTTCCATGTTTAGTTTATAAAACCCATAAAAAATTTAAATTTTTTTTGAAAAATTCCAAAAAAATATATTTTGAATTTATTTATATATTTTACATCTCCAAACCAAAATTCACTACAAATAGAAAAGGAAACTCTTAAAAATCGAAAAATTACAAAAACCTTATAATAATATAAAAATCATTAAAAATCCCAAAAATTATATTATCCAATTCTTAATTTTATTTATAATATTATCTTTATATTAAAGTTAATTTGGAAATTTTTAACTTGAATTTTTCTCTTTTTAAATTCCATTTCAATTTCGGTTATTTAATTAAACCTTGAATTAGTGTATTTTTTACTTTAAAAATATATAAAAATTAGCAAAATTTGTTTGGAAAATCACAAAATAGTAAAAAATTAATTAAAATACCAAAAGATTTTATTTTCTTTATTTTGACTATTATTATTTATATTTATCTTAGCCTATGTTGTATATATATATTATATATAGATATATTATTATATTTAAAAGAAAAATAAAATATAAAAATAAAATATAAAAACAAAAAATTTAAAATAAAAATACAAAAATATAAAATAAAAACTAAAATTAAAATTAAAATTAAAACCCACAAAAATATAGACACATAACCACAATCACTTTTGCATTCATTTTTGCCCAATCTATCATGTTTGCTCCTTGCGTTCGACACTCTACACGTACTTGCACACTATGCACATCTTTTTGTAGAATTAAATAAAGTAAATTTTAACTTCACATTTATTTTCATTTCTTGATCATCATTGTAGGTTAATTGTTGAATTTAGCGGTTTATTTGAACGGTCAACACTTCGACTGCGATCTCGCCTTGTGAGACCGTACAACCCTCACTAAAATCGTTATTTTAATGGTTGCATTTGAACTTAGAAGGGAGTACCTCGGTTATAGAGGAAAGTGTAGCTAGATTAGGGAATTGTTGTTATCATGGCCAGGGAGATTATTCCTTGTTATTTTATATTAGAAGAGCTACATTTACTTACACTGTACAAGTAAGACACGTAGTAATAAAGGTTTATGTATGAAGAGACTTATTCTGATCTAGCTATTGAGGAGAACTGGACATAGATTTGTGAAACTTGTGTGCTATAATGTTGTAAATCCTATTCCCAATAAAGTTTCGAACACATTAACAATCCAAAGGTCTTAACTGAGCTCCAAAATTTGATTTTGTGAAGACAATTTTAAATAATAATTCTACTTTCTTTATTTTTCTTTTCTTTATTTTCTCTTTTTGCATCACTTATTCTTCCAACAAGTGTTCTCTAGGGACTAGAAAATGTAAGTATCAAGAAGTGATGAACACCCATTCATTCACTTTTATCTTTTATTTTATCCTTAAATCCCTAGATAAATACATGAAAATACATCTAACTTGTACAAATCAGCACACTAACTGTTGTCTGTAAATAGTACATAAATATTGGTATTTAAATCCAAAATAAAAGAATAAAGAAAAGAAAAGAAAAAAAAATAAATGAAGTATTGTAAATACTTACTGATCCTAAATCCCTAAATCAGGTCAATACTGACTAGGTCAACAAGGAATAAAGTAGGGGGAGATAAGGGCAAAATAATATAGACAAAAAGACACAGAAGCTTAGAAACTCTAGGTGTTCAACATATTGTACATTACCCTATTTTGACACTATTCTATACACACTTACATATATCAAATGAAGATATTTCAAACATGAAACTCGATAAATATGTGTAGAAAGTACAAAAATAATGGACAATGAAAATTATGCACAATACACATGGTATACACAAATGGAAAAAGGTACAAACAAAACTTCACATATCAATACCTTCTCCATATAAACTCAAAATTTATCAAACTCGCTTTCATTATATTTTAAATTAATTTATCTATATAATGAAGGTGGTTTCATTAAAAATGCAGCTAATATACAAAAATGAGTTTTTGAGGTATTATTGTACTATGTACATATATATATAAATATATTTATATTCCATGTTTTTTACTCTTTTTGTAACAAATAATTGTATATATTAGTAAAATATAGTAAAAATATGAAAATAATTTAAAACATCTAAAATAATCCAAACCAAATAATCAAGTACAATACATAGATATACTGTATTTATAACATATCTACATGTAATTAAGTACATGTATAGACAAAATTATAAAAATAAAATAAAATTTTGTAAATATGTTTTTAATTATGCTATAAATATATAAATTATGTAAAGATGATAATAAATATTATAATACAAAATAAAAATAAAATACACAAAATATAGGTATATATACCTATAATTTTAAATGTAGAAATTAACATATAAGAAATAAGTCGATAAAAATAAATAAAATTTTACCTAAAATAGTACATAAAATAAGAAACAACTTTCATATTTTAAGATTTGTTTAATAAAGTTTTCTATTTTATTTTAAATTTATTTATATTTTTATACTATTTTGTCCTCTAGTTTCCTACGCGGACTAATGAGGGGTGGAGGCCATTGACCCAAGTCAACTGCTCCGCCCCCTCTTCACCTTCCAATGCTCGTCAAAATTTCTAGCTCAATCTAGACCTCCTTTCTTCTCGATTCCTTCTTGAAATTTCTTCACCTTCCAAGGCTCGTTCACACGCATCATGGAGTTAAAGCAGTCAACCCATGTTTGAATCAAAAGTCCTAGGAGAAGAGGGCTCCCTAGTCAACATGTATATATTCATGTCCTCCTCCAATTTTGATTTTTAATGCATTTTCACCGACCATGACCCCTATATTCATGTCTAGAGTGAAATCCTACTGACAGGAGGAGTTCCCAATGAATCGAGGCAAGGAGAAGGAGAGATCAAGATTCAACCATCGCAAGAGCATCCTCGATGGTTCCTTTGCTCCCATGTCCTCTGACAAGATTAGTCAGACATATTTTTTCTTTGGAATTTGGTGATTTTTTTGATTTTTTTATTATCATATTATACATATTCACAAGTATTGTACATATTTTACACTTTTTTACAAGTTTTACAAGACTTACTCAGACCCCCATGTTAGTTTTATATACAGAAAATATGATACCATATAGTACAATGCAATGCATACTATCTACACAAATATGACTCTCTCCCTATACTTAGTGTATGCTAAATATAAAAGGATGCAAAAGAAGAAAAAGAGAGATAGAAGTCGGTCGTCCCCTATACATAGGCTCTTGATCTGCCTAAGTTTAGAAGAGAGCAAAAATGAGGTGGTCGAGGGTAGGAGTAGTGAAAGTGGGTATACGTAGAGTTGGCATCGACCCCCCCATACTTGGGCTTTTTCCAAAGTATAGAAAGTACAAACGGAACCAATGGGATCGGGAGAGAATGTACAGAGTTCAAGGAGGTTTTCGGCAAACCTTCTTGCGGGCATGTTGCAGGAGGGAATAAGGATATGGAGAACATGATGAAGAAGATTTCCAACTATCATCAGAGCCATCCTCAGAAGAATAATAGTGCTCGGTGGAGGATCTCCAATTAACTTTTATTTGTTGCTACTTACCCACATGTTCAACCAACTCGACCTCAAATGATGAATAGACCCGTGAAGACGTATTTATATGGTAATATCTTATTACATCAGTCCATGTATAGTACTCTGAATAGGATTCCTCAGAATAATTCATGTCTATGGTGATGTACTTAGTCAGTTTTCTAGAACCTGAAGTGAGGAGAGGAGAAGGACCATAGTGCTTCTTCCTTCTACTAGCAATTGGACTAGAAAATGTAGCCCTTCTAAATAGAGTCTGTGAGGTGTTGGACATTGGTTCTTCATCAGATGAATCACCATGTATATTTTATATATCATATAAGGTTAGTACAAATTTCGGGAATATGTTATTGCTCTGAGTTAGTTTAGGCATCACCGGCTTAGGTGATGGATCACAATAATGATTGAGGAAGTTTGAAATGATTGTGTTCAGGTTTGGTGGCTTGGATGTGTCATCTTCAAGCTCATTCACCTTGGTAGAAGCAGTGGTAGCTTCGACAATCAGATCCTCAAGTGTCTCTCATAGGGTTGTGCTTGTGGTCTGTGGAGAGGTCTGTGAAGTGTTTGACTCATGAGTCTCCTCGGTGCTATGATTGCCAGTTTCTTATTCGGTCGTCCCAGGGTGGGATGTAGTTGAAGCCAAAAATCTAGTGGTCTTGTGCTCCACACAAGGCAGGAACACAGTCGTCGAATCGACCACGCGAAATCTGAATCTTCAGACAACAATTAACCCAAAATAGAGATCAAACATTGAAAACCAGTGCGGAGTTAAATTTTTATAACTCTATAAAAGATGTGTATAGTGCAAGAGTGTAGAGTGTCAAACACAGAAAGCAAGAGATAGATCGAGGCAATAAGTGCTCAAAAATGAATGTGATGTGTTTGTCTATATGTGCTAATTTTTTTGGGTTTTTTATTTTAGATTTTTTATTTTATTTTTTATTTTATATTTTTATATTTTGATTTTTAATTTTTTAAATTTTGTATTTTCTTTTTATATTTTATATTTTATTATATTTTCTTTTTATTTAAAATAAGTTATATATACAATAATGGAAAGAGAGATATAATATATTTACACAAATAGGTAAAATAAGCAAAATACATGAAATAAAATATTTTTGGGCTTTTTATATTTTTTATAATTTTTGTGATTTTTTTTTTATTTTTTGATAACTTTTTTGGTATTTTTTTAAGTAAAAAACAATCAAAACAGGGAATGACTAAATTGACTGAAATTAAAATGGAGACAAAAATATCAACTAGTAACGAAAATTCTCCAAATTAGTTTTAAAATAAAGATAATAAAATAAATAAAATTCAGAAAGAGAGAATATATTTTTGTGCTTTTTATGAATTTTTTATATTTTTCTAAAGTTTTTAGTGTTTTTCTATATTTTTGAGTTTTCTTTTATGTTTTTTAGTGATTTGGTTTGAAGGTTAAAGATACAAAACACATAAAATATATTTTTTAGGGAATATTTTGAGAAGTTTTTACAATTTTTATGGATTTTCTAATGCAAACAGGGATGAAAATGCATGTTTTTTTATTTTTATAAATATTAAAATGCGGTAAAAATGTAAAATAAAAATGTGGCATGTAAATTCAATGCCAATAGGAAGCTAGGGTATTTTTTAGGATTTTATAGATGCATTAAATAAATTGAGAAAACAAAGAGAAAATGGACCCTGACAAGGGTATTTTTGTAATTATGCAAAAGTTTAAGGGCTTGAGTGTATATTTTCCACAAAGTTATAACCGAATAAAAAACTTTCTGGAGTAAATATTAAATCCAAAACTCGCAGGGGCTTCTCTGTAAAAACGCCAAGCCCACGTCCTAGAACACATCACCTGGTAGGGACCTAAATGCAAAATTCCAAAAATACAGGGGTCGGACTACAAATTACCCAGAAATATTATAACGACAGAAAATAATTTATGGACTGATTAGAAAAACACAAATCTCCAGGGGTCCCTGGTGCAAAATGTCAACCTCACGTGCACCAGTCACGTGAGGTGACGTGGCTAGGGACTAATTTGCAATAATCAAAAGTGTAGGGGCATTAACCTAAATTTTACAAAAACATTTACAAAGCAGATGAAAGATTTAATACTAATTTATAATTACAAAAATGATTGGGGGAGAAATTGCGAAATACCCAAACCTTGGGTGATCGGACGGCTGATATGCATCACTTATGTCATGTGTCATGATCTGGTGAGCCAATGACGGCTGGGCTGATGACGACCCAGATTAGATCATCAAAGGTGCATCAACGGCTTAGGCACGAGAAGATCTGACGGTTGTTGTAGCGCTTGGGACTCAACCTAGATCCGATGACTGAGAGACGATGGCGAAGAATGGGGAAGAAGGCCCTTGACGGCGATCTTCCCCAGCCTTGCTCCTCCTCCTCCGTGACATTGGAAGCTCCAAAATGGCCTAAATCAAATCTTGTACGTCTACTGTAGGTGTTGGGTGCTCCAAAACTCTCCGACGTCGACCAGAGAACGCGCGCGAGGCCGACGGAGATGGTGGTTCCAGGGACCTCGGCGTCGTTCCCAAAATGAACCCCAAGTGCTCTGAGGCGTGTTGACCTACAAGAAAATGGTTATGGGGTCGAGGGCAAAGTACCTCGACCCCGTGGTGGCGTGGTGAAAGCTTATGGAGGCGGAAAAGGGGGCTCGTCGGAGCAAGCTCCGACGAGAGAGTGGCAAGGGGGAAATGGGTGCGAGCAGCACGAGTAAAAATGCTAAATCGATGCTACTGTCTATAGGTAAATAAGTACAAAGAAAAATGAAGAAAGACTACCTCGACGGGCTGAAAAAACCAGGAGGAAGGAACCTCGACGGCCACTGACCGGAGATTTGGTGGAGCCGCTCCTCGGCCCGCCTAAACTCGCCTCTCGAAAGCCGGAGAGCTTCCAGTCACATTGCTCTATCAAGGGCTTGAGAAGACGGAGCAAAAACGGGTCAAAAGAGGGTTCAAAGAGGAATGGGAAAGTCGGGAGGTTTTTGAATAGGCGAGGCGAAGCAGCTCAAAGATCGAAGGATCTGGAGCACGTCAGTGATCCAATCCCCAAGTAGAGATGCTGGCGTGTAAGGTCAACAGAAGGGGAGAAAAAATCATCAAGGACTTGACATCAAAAGGTGAAAGGCTCAACCTCAAAAAATCCGCAAAGACGGGGCAAAAACGAGGTCTGACGTGAACAGGAGGCGCGGGTCAGAGAGTTGATCGATGGTCAACTCTCCGGCCCTCCTGGTTGCTCCACGTGGACCAACCAGGAAAAAGCCTGAAAAATATTTTGTAAAATCATTTAAAAATAACAAACGAATTTATTAAATTTTGGTTATTAAATAAAAATATTTACTATTTTACAAATTATTTTATTATGATTTTTATTTATTTTATAGAGGTATAAAATTACAAGTTACCTTTTATGGCCTATATAGGTATATTTGTCTATATATTAATTTTGTTTATTATATTATATATTTATAACTTATTTTTATACACTTAAATATATTTTTATTTTATTTTTCTGATTATTTTTTACAATTAAATAAATATAAGTATATCTTTATAGGTATATTTATAGGTATTATACCTATGTATTTTATACAAGTAATTTATTTTTATGTTTTATTTATGATTTTATTCCTGTTTTAATATGTACATATATTATAAATAATATTTACAAATTATAAAAATATGAAATTATAAAAATAATGAATAATAAATAAAACGAATATTTTAATTGGTATAAGTATACAATAGGGGTCCAAAACCTAACTTTCACACTATAACTCGAAAAAATATGAAACTAGCTTCATTAAATAGCTTATTAAAATTATATACAATTAAAGGGTATTTGATACATTTTGAGTTTTTATTTGAGAGATACATGTCTGGAAAGTTGGGGTTTTGAAAACTTATTCAGATCATAACTTTTTATCTGTACATAATTTTTGGGTGAAATCAATTTGTATTTTTCTTTATTTAATTATCTACATCTTTCATGTACAAAATTTCTTTATTTGAGGTATAAAAAGTGGAACCAAGAATAGATCGCAAAGATGAATAAAGAATGAATTAAAAAAGGGATTTTTATTGGTTTTTGGCCCTTATCTCCCCCAACTTTATTCCTTGTCGACCTTGTCATCGAGATGCCTAGGTCTCGGGGTTTCGGGTCATATAATATTTGCAATATAATATTTTTTTCTTTTCTTTTCTTTATTCTTTAATTTTGGCATTAAAAACAGTATTTTATACACTATTTACACAATAATGCATGGATGACAAAATGCCTAAATTAAGCCTATTTACACGCATTTACTAGGGTTTTTAAAGCCAAAATGATAGAATAAAGATGATGAAATGAAGATTCATCATCCCCCTATACTTGCCTTTGCTAGTCCCTAGCAAACACTAATGTAATAAGTGGAGAAAAAGAAAAATAAAGAAAAGAAAAAGAAGAAAGATGGATTAAATTTGATTATCAAACTTGTCTTCACAAAATCAAAGTTTGGAGCTTAAGTCAGACCTTTGGAATTATATACTGGTGGAACCTTAATGGGAATCGGATTTGAAATCCAACAACCTTCGAGAATCCCAAAGCTCTGCTCAAGTCTCCTTAATAGCCAGGTCAGAATACTTCAACTCATACGCAAACCCTTACGACGATGAATCTGACTCGTACAATGTAAGTGATGGTGGCTCTCCCCAACTAGAATGACAAAGAGATTGACTTCTCCAGCATGACAACCCAATGATTTCCCAATCCAGTAACTCCTTCCTCGAGGAGAAGAGTATTCCCTTCTAAGTTCAAGTAACAACCAACTCCAGAGGAGGGGGTGAAGAGAAGAATGGATGGTAGCCAGTGTAGCTACCAATCCTAGGATGCAAGACCAGTGTAGTCAAGTCATCCAGCTGCAGGCTCACATGATTTGACTTTGAAGCTCAAGCTTGCTTATTTTCTATACAACATATATATATACTTCGGCAGTCATTTTATTTTTATACAGGACTGTCCACTTTTTTGGAGTTTTTTTTTGAAATACTATATACAGCAGCATATACATAAGGAGTTTTTCCTCTTCAACCAGTAGACTATCCCTCTTTTGAAGCTTTATTGCAACCCACACTCTCTTGTCTTTAGAATTCATCATCACTGTACAGGTTTGGGTGCACTTCCCTCCCTAGAGGAGGACAAGTGTTTCCACTTGTGTGTGTCTCATACCGGCAAATCCAATCCCCTCACCACTCCAACTGAGTTGAGCCATGTGAAAGGTGCAGGTGTCCAAGTTAGGTCATTATCAACAAGAGTCGTGCGTGTGTTTTGAAATACTCTACTTAGGCAGTCAAGAATCCATTGAACCAAGTCTCATGATCCTCAAAGAATTAAGTCAACTAGACCTGATGTACCTCAATTCCAGTTCCTATAAGGTTCCTGTTATTAGGTAGATTTAAGGTCCAACCAAGCTCTAATCTTTGGATTTTACTTAGACATGTTCAACTATCAAACTCAATCTGAAAAATGCATATGACATGCAAGTGTTATGCAGAATGCAGAAAAATATTTTTGTGATGCAATTTTCGAGGATTTTGAACTTTTTATGGATTTTTGAAAAGGATGATGCATATGCGATTTTTGTATTTTTCAAACAGATTTTTCAAATGTTTTTGGATTTTTAATTTTGCAAATGTTTTTTGGGATTTTTGAAAACAAAAGTTTTTTGGATAAAAACTAGGTTAAAATATTTACACATGGATGCATCTTATATTTACAAGAAGTGATTTTAAGATTTTACAAGGGTAACTAATCAATTTTATAAATATATAGATATAATGAATTTTAGTGTGATGTATATATTCCTCAAACTTATTTGAAAAGGTTTTTCAAAAAAATTTTGAAAACTATAAACCAAAATAATTTTTACAAACATTTTTACAAACATGTACACACATTTAAAATCATTTCGCAAAGGTTTTTCAAACAGTATAGATAGATTTTTTTCAAAACTTTTTACAAACATTTTCAAAACATTTGCAAATTGTTTTTCAAATATTTTTATTTCACATAAAGAAAATAAATTTTACAAAACAAAGCAATTTTTACAAAGGTTGAAAATATTGAACAAAATGTTTTCCAAATAGTTTTCAAAATAATTTTCAAAGAGATTTTCAAACTGTTTTTCAAATATTTTGCAAAAAATATTTTCTCCTGATTTATTAATCATTAAATAGAAAAATAATTTGAGGAATAACAACATCTTTTATTAAGTGTTTTTAATGAATTTAATTAATGTACTTAGCCGTTAATAAAAATACGAAAGTACGAGTTATGGCTAAAGTATATACACAGTATATACGACCCCCTTATACTTAGCTTAAGTTATGTCCTCATAGATCAGAGAGAAAAGAGAAGACATAAATCGTATTGAGTATAGAAAAGTCTAAAGAATATGGAACGAATGAACGAATGAATCAATGAGAAGTTGATCGCCCCCCTATATTTAGGATCAAATAATCCTAAGTATTGCAGATTGTACACAAAGTAGGGAGGGTCAAGGGTGGGAATGAATAGATCGTACTCAGACTGTCTCCCCCTATACTTAGGGTAAGATATCCTTAAGTATAGACAAGAAGAGGAGACAGTGGAGAGGATCAAAGAATAGAAGAACTTGGGGTGCACACCCACTATACTTAGGAAAAAATACGTCTTAAGTATAGAAGACTGACAAAAAGGGACGACACCTTTTAGGTAGAAAAAGAAAATAGAAAAGGAAAAGAAGAAAAGAAGAAAAGAGAAATGAAGATGGAAGAAGATATTAGAGGATGTACACATCACTCCCCATATACTTAGGGTGAAAGAATCCCTAAGTATAGGCAACAACAGGAGTGATGAAACGGAACGAAGACTAAATACTCGGCTCGTCCACCCCTCTATACATAGGACAAAGTACATCCTAAGCAAGGCAAACATGAGAATGGGTGGATGTGGAGAGACAGAGAGAAACGAGTGAGAATATACAACAGAGATGGATGTACACAGGATCAAGAAGGTAGAAAGCGAACCTTCTTGCAAGACCGTCAAGGAATGGATCTGGTATGGTGCAGGTCGACATCGAGGTCCACAGTGGACGGAAGCCGATCATGGTCGACAGGGTGTAGGTCCTCAGTGGCCCTAGGGTATAGAGGCACAGACGGATCAGTGGAAGAAGTGTGGCTCGGTCTGCCCTTGGTCATCTCGCTGATGTCAAAGTGAAAAGGGACGAACTCATCATCATCGGAAGTAGTATAGTCAGTGTCGTCCTGCAAGATGTCATCCAGGTCAAAACCAAAAGGAACGAACTCATCAGTGGAAGTAGCCGAACTCTTTTCATCCTCTACAATCTCAACCGGATCATCTTTCTTATCAAAAGGCCCGAATTCCTGAATGAAAGCAACAAGATCGAATTCGACCTTAGTCTCATAAATATCTGCCCTCCGCTCAATGATGTCAATAGTGTAAATCCCACGGATGTCATCAACACAATGCCAAGTCCCAGAAGGAAGAACTCTGAGGTCCATGATTTCCGAGTCTTCCTCCATGGGGAGGAATTCTCGGGTCTCAGTGGAATCCATCATACAACAAAAGTCTCTGATAGTATCGTCTAGGTCATGGTCCTTGGTGTCAGCCAAGAAAGGTAAAGGTGCATCAGATGCAGATCTCTGGTCAACTATGGGTGCGGTGATCAACACTTCGCTTTCATCAGTAAGACGGAAGCGAATCTCTCCTGATCCATAATCAATAACAACCCTCACAGAGGCGAGGAATGGTCGTCCCAGGATGATTGGAGAATGCTCCCCAGTGGAGGTCTCCATGGGTAATATGATAAAATCAAAGAAGTACTTCGTGCCGTGAATCGAAATGACGGTGTTTTCAAGGATACCCTTCGGCCTCTTGATTGATCCATCAGCAAACTGAACGATCATCCTGGTTTTCTTGAGAGGTCCTAAGTGAAGAGACTGTACCAACGAGAAGGGTAATATGCTAATCGAAGCACCGTCGTTGAGGAGAGCGTGATCACAAGTGAAGTAAGGGATGGTGCATCTACTGAAAAGTGTGGCCGTGTTCTTTTTTCGAGGAATGGGACGGTGTGTGATGGTGTGGGCAGTGGTCATGGTCTGAATGTGACACTCAGATCTGCTCCTCTGCTTTCTCTTCTTAGGAAGAGGAGCATATAAATTGGTCATGGCCTACTGAAGTGGAGCACGGATGATCTCATGAATGGTGGACACCACTTCAGGTTCAGTCAATAATCTTTTTAAATTTTTGGACCTCCTCCATACAAGGGAGAAGGTCGGAATCAGCATATACACGAGGAATGCCAAGAGCAGTCTGTACAGTGGCATCCTCGGGGTCAAAGGTGGGACAGGATGTGAGTGGATGTGTGATCAAGGGATCTGGCAGATGAGCACTCTCCTCACAGTCTGACTCAACCAAAGGTCTCCCAAACTCTTTTTGGAATTTTAAATTTTTCTCATTTTTTTGTATTTTGGGCGATTGCAAGCTCTCATGGAAATCCTCAATCAATTCCAAATCATCAGATCGTGAAGCATCTATATGGTTCTTATTTAGGCGGGTGAGGTCGTCAATACTCGAATTCATTTGCTCCATGAACTTGGACAAGGTCTCAAGTGTGTACACCATGAGAGGTGACTCAAATAGATCAGTCTCGAGTGGATGTGAAGGTGAAGAGTGTGAAGGTGATGGTGGATGTGGTAGAAATCTGAGTCCTGATACTTTGGCTGAGGCAGGTATGTAAAAAATCAGAAAAAATAAGAGGAGGATCCTCCTGATAAAAGGGAGGTGGACCGGCTGGAGTGAACGAAGGATCCTCAAAATCCGGATAAAATACGCTCTAGGGGTCCATCTCGAAAACAAAAAGAACGATCGGGAGAGCACGATGGTCAAATCAAAAGAGTGAAGAAAAGGCGCAAATGCGCAGAGGCGATCTAGAGTGCACACAAACAATTACAAGCAAACTCACACAATACAAACCCTCAATTCACCTACTCAGATCGGTGAAGATCACAAAAGTGCAGTCTTTTTATCTTGTTTGTTTTAGAGTTAGGTGAGAAGTCCAAAAATTGCGCAAACACTTAGGAGGTTGAATTGGGATTTTGGCACTAATCCTTAGTGTGTGCGCGAGCAATGTAAAATGAAGACAATGAGGGGATTACTCGCCCCAAGACAATTGATTTTCTTGTTGATCTTTTTTAGGGTCAAGTAATATTAACAGTCCCAATTTTATTTATTATCACTTTTTTTGTATTTAGTGAGAATGCCCGCGCCTATCGAGAAGTCAATTCCTTTAAGCACATAGGTGGTCAAAATCTGAGGGAGTGGCGGAAAAGCAATGCAAGCGGCAAAACGGTGATGAATGTTAAAGCGTAAATGCTCACCTTGCCTCCAGTACTCTACATGCAAGCATGCTCAGCAGAATTGAAATCTATCTACATGCAAATGCAAGCCGATGAAATCGCCCTAGTGTGAGAAGTTGTTATCGGGAAGAACCATATTTCAAAATTTGACTAAGTCCAAACATTCTCTATAGGAGCATTCAATGGTGATTAATGTGTTTGGACCTAATACTATCTACAAGAAGTCCTTAAACTAAGGGCTCAATCACACAAATAAAGAAAACAAAATCGGAAAACAAAGGAAAAAAGGCGATAAAAACTGCGAAAAAATCGACGAGGCCCCCAAGGGAACAATCCCTAGGGAACTAGACCTCGTGAAGTGTGGTAGAGTCCTGAGAGTGTCCTAAATTATTACAAGTTCAAATAGTCTCTCTCTCACTTCAAATTACACAATAAATTCTACAAATAAAAATAGAGCTCGGTCTTCAAAAATTTATGTCTCCTTCGGTGCATGGCGAGCAAACTATCGCCAGCTTCACGTGGGTGCGTAAGCGCCTAGGGTAGAGCGCCTCCCTCGATCCGCGATACCTCACAAAAAGTCAACAAGATAGGAGGTTAGAAAGCTCAAATATTTATATCAAAAAAAAGCAAATAAATAAATCCGTAAAAATAGACAAATAATCACAAGCACAAATAATCCAAATCTAAGCGTTGTTGCTCCCCGGCAGCGGTGCCATTTATTGAAGCCAAAAATCGAGCGGTCTTATGCTCCACACAAGTTGGGAACACATTCTTCAAATCGACCACGCAAAATCCGGATCTTCAGACAACAATCAACCCACAACATAGATCAAAAAATGAAAAGCGATGCAGAGTTAAATTTTATTATAACTCTACAAAAAATGTGTATAGTGCAAGTAGTGTAGATTGTTGAACTCAAGAAGCAAGAGGAAGATCAGGGCAATAAGTGCTCAAAAATGAATGTGATGTGTTTGCCTATATGTGATATTTTTTGTGTGTTTTAAATTTTATATTTTATTTTTAATTTTAAATTTTTTATATTTTGATTTTAAATTTTTAAATTTTCTAAGTTCTTTTTATATTTTATATTTTTTATATTTCCTTTTTATTTAAAATAAGATATATATATATATATATATATACACAATAAGGGAAAGAGAGATATAATATATTTACAAAAATAGGTAAAAATAAGAAAAATACAGGAAATAAAATATTTTTGGGCTTTTTATATTTTTTTACCATTTTTGTGATTTTTCTATATTTTTGCTATTTTTTTGTATATTTTAAAGTCAAAAACAGTCAAAATAGGGAATAAATTAATTACCTGAAATTAAAATGGAGATAAAAAATATCAAACAGTAACGAAATTCTCCAAATTAATTTTAAAATAAAGATAATAAAATTAATAAAATTCAAAACAAATATTATATTATTGTGAGTTTATATGAATTTTTAATATTTTTATAAAGGTTTTAGTGTTTTTCTATTTTTTGAGTTTTCTTTTATGCTTTTTAGTGATTTTTGGTATGAAGGTTAAATATATAGAAACACAGCAAATCTATTTTTTAGGGAATTTTTTTAAAAAGATTTTATAACTTTTATGGATTTTCTAATGCAAACAGGGATGAAAATGCATGTTTTTTATTTTTTATAAATATTAAAATGCAGCAAAAATGTAAAATAAAAATAAGCATGGAAATGCAATGCAATAGGAAGCTAGGGAAATTTTTTGGGACTTTTTAGGATTTTATAGATGCATGAAATAAATAGAGAAAATAAAAAGAAATTGGAACCTTAGCAGGGGTATTTTTGTTAGTATGAAAAAGTTTGAGGGCCTGAGTGAAATCTTTCCACAAAGTTATAACTGAATAAAACTTTCTGGACTAAACATTAAATTCAAAACTCGTAGGGACTTTTCTGCAAAAACGCCAAGCCCACGTGCCAGAACACATGACCTAGAAGGGGCCTAAATGTAATATTCTGAAAATGCAGGGACCGAACTACAAATTACCTAGAAATATTATAACGGTAGAAGATAATTTATGGACTGATTAGAAAAACACAAATCTCTAGGGGTCTTTGGTGGGAAATGTCAACCTCACGTACACTAGTCACGTGAGGTGACGTGGCCAGGGATCAATGTGCAATAATCAAAAGAGCAAGGGCTTTAACGTAAATTTTACAAAAACATTTACACAACAGATGAAAGATTTAATACTAATTTATAATTACAAAAACGGACGGGGGAGAAATTGCAAAATACCCAAGCTTGGGGAGATCGGGCGGCTGATATATATCACTTATGCCACGTGTCCTAATCTGGTGAGCAAATGACGGTTGGGCTGATGACGGCCCAGATTAGATCATCAAAGGTGCATCAACAACTGAGGCGCGAGAAGATCTGACGGTTGCTGTAGCGCCTGGGACTCGGCCTAGATCCGACGGTTGAGAGACGATGATAAAGAACAGGAAAGAAGGCCCTCGACAGCGAACTTCCTCGATTCGCTCCTCCTCCTCCGTGACGTTGGAAGCTACAAAATGGCACGAATCAATTTTTGCAGGTTTGCTGTAGGTGCTGGGTGCTCCAAAATGCTCCGGTGTCGGTCAGAGAACGCACGCGAGGCCGGCGGAGATGGCGGCTCCAGGGACCTCGACGGTGTTCCCAAAATGAGCTCAAGGTTCTCTGAGGTGTGTTGACCTACAAGAAAATGGATATGGGTCGAGGGCAAAGTACCTCGCCTCGCGGCGGCGTGGTGAAAGTTATGGAGGTGGAAAAGGGGCTCGTCGGAGCAAGCTCCGACGAGGGAGTTGCAAGGGGTGAAATGGGTGCGAGCGGCACGAGTAAAAATGCTAAATCGACGCTATTGTCTACAGCTAAATAAAGCACAAAGAAAAATGAAGAAAGACTACCTCGACTGGCTGAAAAAGCCAGGAGGAAGGAACCTCGACGGACACTGACCGGAGATGGGGTGGAGCCGCTCCTTAGCCTGCCTAACCTCGCCTCTCGAAACCCGGAGAGCTTCCTGTCACCTTGCTCTATCCAGGGCTTGAGAAGACGGAGCAAAAATGGGTCAAAAGATGGTTCAAGGAGGAATGGGAAAGTCGGGTGGTTTTTGAATAGGAGAGGCAAAGTGGCTCAAAGATCGAAGGATCTGGAGCACGTCAGTGATCCAATCCCCAAGGAGAGATTCCGGCGTGTAAGGTCAACAAATGGGGAGAAAAATCGTCAAGGACTTGACATCAAAAGGAGAAAGGCTCGACCTTGAAAATTCGCGAAGACGGGGCAAAAACAAGGTCTGACGTGAACAGGAGGTGCGGGTAAGAGAGTTGACTGCAGGTCAACACTCCGGCCCTCCCGGTTGGTCCACATGGACCAACCATGAAAAAACATCAAAAATATTTTGTAAAATCATTTAAAAATAACAAACGAATTTATTAATTTTTGGTTATTAAATAAAATTAACAGGAGGTAGATTTTTATTTATTTTTTAGAGGTATAAAATTACAAGTTACCTTTTATGTCCTATATAGGTATATTTATCTTTATATTTTAATATTTTATTTTTATTTTGTATTTTTAATGTTTTTTATTTTGTTTATTATTTTATATATTTATAACTTATTTTTCACACTTAAATGTATTTTTATTTTATTTTTCTGATGTATTTTTTACAATTAAATAAATAGTAGTATATTCTTTATAGGTATATTTATAAGTATTATACCTATGTATTTTATACAAGTAATTTATTTTTATGTTTTATTTAGGATTTTATTCCTGTTTTAATATGTACATATATTATAAATAGTTTTTACAAAATTATAAAAATATGAAATTATAAAAATAATGAATACTAAATAAAATGAATATTTTAATCGGTATAAGTATACAATAATGGTCCAAATCCTAACTTTCACACCGTAACTCAGAAAAATATGAAACCAGCTTCATTAAATAGCTTATTGAAAATTATATACAATTAATGATGATTTTGATACATTTCGAGTTTTTATTTGAGGATACAGGTCTGGGAAGTTGGGGTTTTAAAAACTTATTCAGATCATAACTTTTTATCTGTACATTTTTTTTGGGTGAAATCAATTTTGTATTTTTCTTTATTTAATTATCTACATCTTTCATGTATGAAATTTCTTTATTTGAGGTACAAAAAGTGGAACCAAGAATAAATCATAAAGATGAATAAAGAATGAATTAAAAAAGAGATTTTTTATTGCTTTTTGGCCCTTATCTCCCTCTACTTTATTCCTTGTCGACCTAGTCATCGAGATGCTTAGGTCTCGTGGTTTAGGGTCATAAAATATTTGCAATATTTTATTCTTTTTTTCTTTTCTTTATTCTATAATTTTGGTATTAAAAACAGTATGTTATACACTATTTACACAATAATGCATGGATGATAAAATGCCTAAATTAAGCTTATTAACACGCATTTACTAGGGTTTTTAAGGCTAAAATGATAGAATAAAGATGATGAAACAGAGATTCATCAGGTGTGTCCTCGAGAATTGGGCCATTTTGGTCATGATTCAGAATTGAAATACTATGATCATCAACTCATATGTCCCACACACGACTTTCTTGATTTATAACATTTTATGAAGACGGGATACATGAACAGAGTGTGCATGCAGTAGGTGAGAGTTTCCAGGCGTGTAGGATATGAGAAGGGTCCGGGCCCTCTTCGGGTCGGTAATTTGGGCCGGGTCGGGCTGGGCCGAGCCAAGCCCAAGCCTAGCCTATAAAAAATTTGGGCCTAAATGTTGGGCCCAAGCCCGGCCCAATGTTCGTTTGGGCTTGGGCTGGGCCGGGCTTTATGGGTCGGGCTTCGGGCTGGGCCGTGCTGGCCCAGCCAAATGCTCATCCCTAGGTGTGTGTCAATATACTGTGCTTAGTCTATTTACTTTATTTTACCTCTATTTTATTTTAATTGTAATTAAGTCCAATTTGAATTAATAAATGTTTTATTTGTGTGAAAATATCATAGGACCCCTCGCATTATATCTTTTGTTCCTGATTCAGTCTTTTAAAATACTTTTCATTATTATTGAGTCCATGTAAGTTTACTTGCTATTTTGTTTGTTAATTATGCATTTTAATTAGTTAATCATGTATAATAATTCCCTAAAAATCATAATTAGTTCATGTTAATATCTTTTATTAATAGTAATTTTGGATTTGAATTTTAATTAGATTTATTATTTTTAAGAATTTAAAAACACCACAATTTTCACTGGTTTGCAGTTTTAATTCAATAAAATTTATAAAAGTTGTTTGAAAAATTCTACAAAAATTTGTGGATGTTTGTTTTTATTTGTTTTGATTTCTATATAAATTTCATCTTTAAATTCCTAGTAAAAATAAAAAATAGCAAAATATTAAAACAATAAAATTCATTTAAAATAGCGAAAATTCCTAAAAATTCATAATAACATATTTCTAGAACCTTGAAAAAAATTTATTTCAGTATATATTGTATACATTTTTATTTTTATTTCTATTTTTAAAATCAAAAAAACAACTTCATTTTTTATTTATTGTTTTTCCTGTTTTTAATTTTTAAAAGTCTTAAAACTCTAAAAATTGTCAAAAAAATCACAAAAATAGTAAACATTATCAAAAACCAAAAAATAATTTAATTTAATTTTTTTATTTTTAACTTATTTTAAAAATCCCAAAATATGTTTCCTTTATTTTGTTTTTACTCTTTCTTTTTGTTTATTTGGAAAAAATAAAAATACAAAAACATTTGAAAAAATAAAAATTCATTAAAAAATATAAAAGCATAAAAGCATAAAAATATAAAAATTAAAAATTCCATAAGGATTAAAAAGACAAAAATCCATAAAAACCAAGAAGTTTCATAAAAACTCCTTTTTATTTCATTGATTTTTCTTTGATTTAAATAACCCTTGGGATTTTGTAGCTTCCCTGAGGACGATCATGTACGCTTTACAAGTAAATAAATATCAAACTTAGTTCTATTGCACACATTTCTTTATTTGTTTTCTTTGCTTGAGAGCTTCTTTAATAATTTTTATTTGAGGGAGATTAGGGTTACATCGACACATTGATTTCTTAATTAAATTAAAACATTGATTGTCTCAATAAAACTAATCACATCGTTGCCAAGGAGGCACAACAAGGGTAGCTAAGTACATTATTTTCTCTTTCTTTTTTTGTCTTCTTTTTATGTCATTTATTTTTTGTCTCTTAATTTTCTACTATACTTATTTGCGGATCTACTTAGTGTTGAGGAGTGAGCACTCAGATTGAGTACCGTGTGCCATGAGGGGGCTTATACAATGCTTGTAGGATCTGATTTGTCGGACATCGAAAGCCACCTATGATCAGACTTTCGATACTAATCTGAGACTACTTTCTCTTACTCTTCCCATTTTGCTACTTATCTACATTTTTGGTCCAGTATTTGTTAGTTTTATTTTCTGCTTCATTTTATTTCCTTTTATTTTGCCCATATTTTTCATAATTGTGATCTGACATATTTGTTGTTTTCTCTCTTTCTTGCAAGGGACCAACGAACAAGGGTGGTATTCCTAGGAGCACCGATGATTTTCAGGACTTCTACTAATTAAAGTTAAGTTAATTAATGCATCATTGTGCCTAAATTATTTAAATCGAAATAAAGAAAATTGCATTCAACCATAAAGCGAATCAAGCAAGTAAAGCAAGTGGTCTAAGCTACTTTTATTAACCTAGTATAGCCATTAGGGTCAAACACAAGGATGCAATTGTTATTTAAACGAGGGTGTATCAATCAATGAAAAATCAAAGATTAAAAAGAAGGAAAATCAAATAAAACAACACTTGTTTTTTATTAATTTTTATCTTTTTAATTTTATTTATGAGTTTTTAATTTTTATAATTTTATATTTTTTGACTTTGAATTTTTTAATGATTCTTAATTTTGCAAATTTTATATCTTTAACTTTTCAAAAAAGCATAAATAAAAATAATGAAATAAAAGACACACACCTTTTGTATTTTTCAAATATAGTAAAAATAACTAGAAAATCAAGTAAAAATATTTTTGTGTTTTTGATAATTTTATACTATTTTTTGTGATTTTCAGGGATTTCTACAATTTTTAGGATTTCTAAAATGATTAAAAATAAGGAATAAAGCAAATAGTGCACAGCCATGAGTATTTTTCAAATTAAAAATATAAAATTAGCTCAAAACTCCTGGAAGATATTTTTATCAAAAAGTATATTTAAATATCAACAAACAGAAACAAAGAACAATTTTTTTAGATTTTATATGATTTGTTAGTGTTCTTAAGGTTTTGTAAATTTTTAGAGTTTTATAAAAGCAAATAAGATGAAATTTGGAAAGAAAATCAAACAAGCTAAAATAAAGCTAATCTATTTTTTTAGAATTTTTAAAGGTATTTTCGAATTTTTATGAATTTTCAAATGCAAATAGGGAATGTTTGGTGTGTTTTTTAATTTTTAAAAATAGCAAATAAAAGAAATACAATAAAAAACTACCACAAATAAAGGACACTAGCAGGCAATTATCCAAATTTTTAAGGGATTTTTGGTTCAAAATTTATATTTATTACAATAAAAAAGAAACAAATTAAAATTATTGGATACAAAAGCACCTAGATGCAAATATTTTAATTTTCTAGGGCAAAATAATAACAAGAAAAAAAAAACTCTAGGCTAAATGTGCAAAAATCCCAACAAAAGCATGCTTCACACGTGACACAAGCTCAAAAGGGCATAAATGCGAATATCCAAAAACTTTTATGATTCAGACAACATGTGAAAGCTCAAGATGAAAGATGCAAATAACCCAGTAAAGCACGTGTATAGGCACGTCGGTTCAGTTCGACTGGACTAAAATGCAAATAAGAAAAATACGAGATCCTTACTACAAATGTTTAAAACTAACTTTTACAATTATTAGACTAAAAAAATAAAAGGAAAGCCCGGGGCTAAAGTGAAATATATCTAGCAGGTACGTGGCACGTGCGTGATGGCTTCCCTGACATACAGCTCTAATCGATTTGAGAAAGATCTAACAGTACATGGATGTGCGCTGGTGTACAGCTCTGATCGACCTTGGATGGATCTAACATTCAGGTGAAAAGGCAAGGACGTGCACCTCATATCTGTGCAAGATTTGATAGGACCGTCTATATTTGGACGTGCTCGTGCGATCCGGATCAAATCTAGAAGGAGTGTCGCTACATCCGATGCTAGGAGAGGTGCTGGAAGAACATGAAGAAGGTAGCGCATGCTGAACTTTGATCGATGGTATCTGGCGCTACAAGGCTCGGATCAGCTAGCTGAGGGGTCCAACATGTCAGTGAAGTGTGTCCACTTCAGGGGAGTGCTCGGATGGCATAGAGGATGGCTCACTGAATGGCTGGAGCTTGAGGTACTAGGAGCATCTCTGTCTCTCCTACTAGGGCTCGGTTCGACCCTCTCGCTCACACCTTGACCTGCAAAGGAACTCAAAGCTCGGATACCAAGCTCCGATCAAGGTTTATTTCGTAGGAAAAGAAGAGGAATTAGAGAATGGATTCGACCTCCGACGAAAGTGATGGAAGGAGGTCCAGACCTAATATCGCTCCGATGAGCGAGATTTAGGGTGATCAGGGTGTGAGGGAAGATGGGTGGCGATAACGTTGGATGGAGCACTGACACGATGGACAGAGTAGATATAGTGGGCGGAGGTGATGATTATCAAATCGAGCTAAAAAGGTGAAAAAGAAAGCACAGAAAGTGTATGTGGTGATTGGAGGTCGGAAAGCAGAGAACTATGGAGTGGACGACGGAGTATTGGCCTCGATTCCGTTGTAGGAGGCAGAAGTGGCCGGTCACGGTGAAGGTATCTGGTCATGAAGAAAGTCTTCTCAAATGACCACCAATCCGAGCTCCAAAAGTATCCTCTGGGGTCCTGTCACTACCCTAGGGATTCAGGTGGAGAAAGAAAGAGGAGCGGAGCGAACATCCGGTGCGGCGGAGAGGAGGAGATAATTTATAGGGTTCCCAGGTTTCTGGGAAATATCGAGAGGAATTGTCCGAACCAAGGAGGATCCGACGAAGCGTAGGTATCTGTGAAGATCGCATATTCCAGGCAAGCAATGGGATATGCGAATAGAGGCAAGAACCGATCGGACTCAGGCAGAAGAAATGGGACAAAAGAGATCCGACGAGGGTCTCCTGGGCCGGACCTGGGAGGGGGAAGGGTTGACCCGGGTCAACGGACCTGGGTAGACCAATAAAAAAGGACCTACAAAAATAAAAGAAAAAATAAATTAAAATAGTAAATGATTTTAAACAATGGTAAAAAAAAGTTAGTTATTTTACAAATGATTTTTTGTGATTTTTTATAAATTTAATAATATATATACAATACTTTATATAGTATACATTAATATGTATAGGTACAATATACCTATATGCAGTATTTATGTATTATTATTTTTACAAATGTACCTAATATTTTATATTTTATTTATTTATAAAATAATTAAAGGATTTAACTAGATTTTATTTAATTCTTGTAAATTAAGTTAATAGGTTAAATAAATATATTTATAATATAGATACATGATACATATGTACAATGATTAGATTATTATCATTTTTTTATTTCATTTGAATTTTATTATTTTTGTTTGTAGTTTTTATAAAATAAATACAATATGTACAAATATTTAAAAATACAATATGTGCATAATGAATAAAATAAGTAACAATAAAAATACATACAAATATAAATATAATACATTATGCAGACAACCTTCCTAAAAAGTCGACTTTCAAACCTTAACGTCAAAAATGATGAAACCACCTTTATTTTAAAGATAATTTTATTTGGAGTACAATGAAAGTGAGTTTGGTTCAATTTGAGTGAATATAGAGAAGGTATTGATCTTTTTATTCTTGTTTTGCATCTTTTTCTGAGTGCTGTATCTTTTATTCTATGTACAATTTATTTTTACAATTATTTTTATTGTTTACATCACATTTTTCTATACAAGTTTTATTAAGGGAATACTTCAATTTGAGATCATCTTATTGAGACATAAAATAGGACAATGATGTATATAGGATAAATAGGGGACAATATATATAGTGCATAATAATATCTACAAGGTATTTTTGGATTATCTTATTATTAATACATCAAGGATCCTATCTCTCCCTACTTTATTCTTTCTCGATCAGGTCAATTCTTGGCATTCTCTCGCGGTTCGAGTCAATCTGTATTTATTGCATAATTACGTCGTTCTTTTATTTCTTTTCTTTTTCTTTTCTTCTTTATTTGACTAAATAAGTGCTAATTACACAATATTAACAAAAGCATGCACAATGCTAATATATTGGATTTAATATATGATTACGGTTATTTTGCATAGGGATTTATGCTAAAAAACGTATAAAGGATGTGAATCATGGATTCATCATTCCTCAATACTTTACCTTTGCTAGTTCCTTAACAAACACTTATTTGAAAAAGAAGTGAAAGCAAAAAATAAAGAAAAGAAAAAGGAAGAAAGGTGACTTGATTATTAAACTTATCTTCATAGAATTATAGTATGGAGCTTGGTCAGACCTTTGGATTATTAGTTTGGAGAAACTTTATTAGGAAATAGATTTAAGACTCAACAACCCTTAAGCTCCATAATTCTATGGTCAGGTCGCCTCAACACTCAGGTCAGAACAAGTCTACATACACAAACTCTTATGACTATGAATCTTTACTTGTATGGTGTAAGTGAAATATAGCTCCTTACCTCATAAATGGCAAAGAAACAACCACCCTCAATAAGGTAACTGTAGTCCCCCAGTCTAGCAAATCTTTCCTCGTGAAGCAGGGTATTCCCTTCTAAGTTCAAGTGCAACCAGCTCAAAAAGAGGGGGAAAGAAGGAGAATGGACCATGGCCAGTGTATCCACGTATCCTGTGGAGCTTGACCAGTGTAGCCAAGTCTATAGCTGCAAGATTCCATGAGATGAGACAATTTGCATCATGTACATAAGGCATTTTTCTTCTTGAGCATGTAGACTATCCCTCTTTTAAAGCATTATTGCAACTCTACCGTGTCATGTCGTTTAACCTCAATGCTACTAGACAAGGTTGAGATGCACTACCCTCCCTAGAGGAGGATGAATGTTTCCACTATTTGTTACACACCCGTGTGCTACCCCAATCCAAAGGATTCTGCCTCCTCACCACCTCATTTGTGTGGAGCTACGTGTAAAGTGTTTTTCCAAGTCAAGCCACTGTCTGTAAGGGTCATGCGTGCCTCGAAATATTTTACATAGACCAATCAAGATGACATGTGAACATAGCCTTGTGGACTCAAAGAATTAAGTCGCTAGGACCTGAAAAGTCTCAACTTCAAATCCTATAAGGTTCCCCTGAAGTTAAGTGTTTAAACCAAGATCCATTCTTTAACTTATTCAAGACTAGTTTAAATGTCAACAATGATTTTGAAGAATGCACATGCAGAAGCACAAATAAAAACAACAAACAAGAATATTTACAAATCTTTTTGTGGGGATATTCAAAACTATGCAACTTTTTATGGGTTTTGGTAATTTTGTAATCTTTATGTATTTTTAATAAGAAAGAAAAGAAAGAATTTACAAATATTTACAAAAATATGTACATATTTATAAGGGTTTTATTTACAAGCTTTTATGTACATGTTTTACAAGTGGATTTTATCTACAAATTTCATTAAAGGGTTTTACATACAAAAGAATTTATATACAGAATTTAATTTACAAAAGGGTTTTATTTTACAAATAATTACAAATAATTGTAGCTTTTACTCACATATGGATTTTACAAGTTTATAAAAATAATTTTTACACCCACACTTTGTAACCCATGTGACAAAATATTTTACAAAAATTTTACAAAAATTTTACAAATGATTTTTCTATTTTTTTCAAAACATTTTACAAAAGATTTTTCAAAAATAGTTTTACAAATAATTTTACAAATCATTTTACATACAATTTTGCAAACATTTTATTTTCACACATTTTACAAACATTTATATAATATACATAATTTTGATACAAAAATAATTTACAAACAAATCATTTTTACAAACATTTTACAAAAACTTGTACAAAATAATTTTGCAAAGGTTTTTACAAACAATTTTTACAAATATTTTGCAAAAGATTTTACAAAAAAATTACATACATTTTTGCAAACATTTTTCAGAATGTTTTTTTCCAATTGATAAATATTAGCCATATTATTAACACCAAGGTATGAGTTATGGGTAAAGTATATATACAATATATACAACGCTCCCTATACTTAGCTTGAACTATGTCCTCATAGCGATCAAAGAGCGTCGAAGGAAGACATAACTCGTACTAAGTATAGAAAAGTTAAAAGAATCCTATATTACAATGACTCGGAGAATGAAATAATGAAATGACTAGAATTCGTTGTCCCCCATACTGAGGATCAAATAATCATAAGTATAGAAGAATCTACAAAAGGGGAAAACCGAGGAAGATAATGTACGCAAAATCAATGACTCGACTTGTCCCCCCATACTTAGGGAAAAAGATCCCTAAATATAGAAAATGATATCGACAATAGAGGGACACGCTAGGGAATAATCAAAGAGTGAAAAATAGATATTACCTCTCCTATACTTAGGGTCAGATGTCCCTAAGTATAGGCAACAAAACAAAGTAATAGAACAAAAAGGAATATGAACAACACAGGTTCGATACCCCCCTGTACTTAGGATAAAGCACATCCTAAGTATAGCAGGAATCCTAAGCGAGACCTGAGGTGTTAAACAAAACCAAAGAATGAAAGAATAAAATAGAAAACACGGACATACAAAGAGGTGGAACGGAAGTGTAACCCAGGTATGAGATGCAAAATATGAGAATCAAAGAACACATATAATAAAAAATGAATTGGGGCAACATCAACGATCAATGGATCATGATCAAGAAAAGGATTCAGGCATTGATTGTTAATGTGAAAGGTGGACTCAGAAGACAACTCAGATATGTCAATATTGTCGTTATCATGCACCTTTCTGACCAAATATGATACCTTCCACTTGCTCTGTAATTTCCCTGGAAATAATCTCAATAGTGCATCAAATAGCTCTATGATTCGGCTCAAATTGCTTATGGATGATGTGTGAATCATGCCATATCTTCACTTTGTCCTTATATTGTAGGCCACTCGAAAAGATTGTATCTCTAAGCTCCTCCAGGGCTTCCAACTCTGCTCTCCTCTGATCTCCTACACTCTCTGGAACTAATACTATCTCTGTGACTGCCCATAGTGACTTGTGTGTTATCTCCACAGGTAAGTGGCATGGCTTGCCATAAACGAGTCGAAATGGATACGTACCAAAGGAGTCTTGAAGGATGTCCTATAGGCCCACAAGATCAAGTCCAAAAACTGTGATCAATCCTTTCGGTCTAGGAGGACAACCTTCTACAATATCGTCTTGATCTCCAGGTTCGAAACTTCAAAAAGATCATTCGATTGTGGATGATATGGACTGGAAACTATATGGTCATCTGAACTTGTTAGCAAGGGCCCTTACCTTATCGTTGATAAAATGAGAACCCCTGTCAAAAATCAGAACTCTATGGACCCTGAACCATGATATTATATTCTTCCTCAGAAATCTGCAAACAGTCCTCTCATCAATGGCTCAGACAGGAATGGCCTCTACCCAACGACTCATATAATGTACCAACAAAATGTATCCAAATCCTTGACACTTCGGGAATGGGCCCATAAAATTGATTCCCCATGCATCAAAAACCTCACAGAAGTGAATGGGTTGCATCGGCATCATGTCTCTATGACCACAACTACCCATCCTCTGACAGTCAGTACACCTCTTCACGAATTCATCTGAATCCTTGAAGTGTGTTGGCCACCAAAAGTTGGATTGGATAACCTTTTGTGTTGTCCTTCTACCTGAGTGATGTCCTCCTACCTCGAGCTTGTGGCAATAGGTGAGGATGCTGTGGTGCTCCTCCTAAGGAAAACACCGACGTCAGCCGCTAATCCCACCTTCGTGGTAAAGGGTGGGATCCTCCCAATGGTATGACTTGTTAGCTAGGAAAGTCTCAAGTCGCTCTCTGTTCCAACCTTGTGGAACTTTCTTGTCAACAAGATAGTTCATAATGTCAGCATATTAAGGGAGAGAGGTGATAGCAAGAATCTCCACGTCCGGGAAAGTCTCAGTAATAGGTGTGGTTGTCTATGAATCCTCAAGATGCTCTAATCGAGAGAGGTGATCCGCCACCATATTCTTGACTTCAGGCTTATCCTTAATCTTAATATCAAACTCCTGGAGTAGAAGGATCCATCTAGTCAATCATGCCTTGGCATCCTTCTTAGCCATTAAGTACTGAATGGCGGTGTGATCATTGTATATAGTCACTCTAGATCCAAGAATGTAAGATCTGAACTTATCCAAAGCAAAGATAACCGCTAGCATCTCCTTCTCTATAACCGTGTAATTCTGTTGGGCGGCATCCAAAGTACGGTTAGCATAGTGAATAGAAAAAGGAAAACCATCCCTCCTCTATCCTAAAATGCCCCTACGACAAAATTTGAGGCATCCATCATGATTTCAAAAAGGAGATGCCAATCGGGTGGCTGAAGGACAGGAGCCTACACAACCAGATTCTTGAGAGTCTCAAATGATGAAAGACACTTATCATCTACAAGGAATACAATGTCTTTCATGAGAAGATCAGTAAGTGGTCAGGCAATACGACTGAAGTCATGAATGAACCATTGGTAGAAATCAACATGCCTCAAAAAAGGCCGCAACTGCCTCAGATTGGACGGTGGAGTGAGCTTCTTGATGATATCCACCTTGTCCAGATCGACCTCCATGCCCCTGTTAAAGATGATGTGACCAAGGACCGTCTCTTGATCACTATAAAATGACTCTTCTCTCAAAAAAGAATAAGGTTGACCTCAATGCATCGCTGAAGCACATGGTCTAGGCAAGAAACACAAGCATCAAATCCATCACTGTAGATCGAAAAATCATCCATGAAGACATCTAAATAGTCACCAACTATGTTCGAAAAGATGGAAAGCATGCACCTTTGGAATGTAGCCGGGGAATTACATAGTCCAAAGGGCATTTGTATAAAAGCATGCGTCCTAAACGGACAAGTGAATGTCATATTGTCCTAGCCTTCTGGCGCAATGGCCACCTGATTATACCCTGAGTAGCCATTACGAAAGTAGTAATAACTCTTCCTAGCTAATATCTCTATAATCAAAACAATGAATGGTAGCGGGAACTGATCCTTATTGGTGGCCCAATTCAATCGTCTGTAGTCCACACAAAACCTCCAAGAAGTGGGTACACGGGTACCAATCTCCTCTCCATACTCATTCATAATTGTAGTAATACATGTATTCTTGGATACCGCATGTAATGGACTAACCAACTTAGCATTGGAGATGGGGTAGATAGAATGGATGCTCCACCACTTGGATATTTCCTTCATAACGACCTCTCGAAGATTCAGGTTTAGCCTGCGCTAAAACTCACGAGATGGCTTGGCATCATCCTCGAGATAGATGTGGTGGGAGCACAGAGCCCTATTTATCTCCTGGAGATCTACTACAGACAACCAATTGCCTTGCAGTTTCTCTCAAGAACCTCCATCAGACGAGATTCTTGGTCATCAGTCAAATTTGCTGAGATAATGACTGGAAACATATTTGGCTCTCCTGCATGGAATCTATACTTCATGCTCTGTGGTAAGGTCTTCAATTCTGAGCATATGGGAGCTGGTAAATCATGCCTCTAAAATATCTGCATAAAAGCTACCAGATTTGAATATGAAAACTCTCGTTGCTCATCTGAACTCGATGAAGATGGCCCTACCGGTGTCCATATAAACTGCACTGGCAATGTTTTCATCCTAGTTGTAGGCTCTGTAGAAATAAAACAAGGAAGCTACTCATCAAACTCCTGCCAGTCAGTCTGTGTCTGAATTAGAGGGATCAGAATGATAAGAAATGAAATCAGCATCGCTAACCGAATCAGCATCACTAGTCTATGTGATATCTTGATCCAAAAGTGTGCTTCCAAACTCTCATCAGTTGGCATCTATAAATATACTAACTCTGAAAATGTGACTAGAACCATTGAATCCACATATGCTTAAACTTCATTATCAACTGTAATCACAAAGTCATACCCATGGTGGTTGTCTGTCTCTGAATATGTCGTCTACTCTAAGCTGGCTGAATCTCTATCTCTCATCTCCTTAATCATCTCTTTGTATACTCTCGCCCTAGACACAAAAGTATACCTTCCTGCTATCTTGATCAGACATGGCCTTTATTATTGCTGGGAAAGGTCATCCTAATATTATCGGGGTATCTGTCACACAATCAGGGATCTCCATGTCCAACATGATGGAGTCCATGGGGAATTTCATACCCTTAATGGTGACGACAACGCCCTTCAGTAAACCCTTCATCCTCTTGACAGATCTATATTCATACTGAAGTATTGTCATGCTCTGTCTAAGAGGGCCAAACTCGAAGCGGCCAAGTAAGACTGTTGGAAGAAGGTTAATCGAAGACCTGCTATCTAATAGAGTAGGAACGAACCTCTGCTCGTGAATGTGGCATCTTACATATGCAGCCCTTGCATCTGGCCTCTTGGCTGGCAAACGGTTCTAGATAGAAAAGCATGTGGCATGGGTAAGCACATGAATATGTGAACTGTGGTTACGCCTCTTCTTCCTACATATTGTGGTCTTCTCTCTAAGATTCTTCTGAAAGAGAGGGATGTGCTCCAATGCCTCCTGGAGAGTCAGATGTATATGGAATCGATTTATCATCTACTCATTGAACTCTAACTGATGTATCTTTTTGGGATTTTAACTTTTTCACCCTTCCCCAAGCAGAGTGCTTGAGGGAAGGGGATGGTTGCACCCTCATCAGAAAACTGGAGGGTCTGGAGTAGGAATCGATCTCAGAATAGAAATGGTTGGAATCCATACAAGCATCATCAAGTATCACATCAGATGGACTCGGAGAAGAAACAGAAACCTTTCCTTTATTCATCTTTTTTTTTCAAAATTTTGACATTTTTTTATTTTTCTAGAAATATCATCCTCAGTTATAGCAAGAGAAATCAAAACTACTAGAGTATCTGTACATGGACTCTTTATGGTATCAGTACCACTGATAACATCTGAAGAAGCAACATCAGTACTGCGCTCTGGCCCATCATGTGGAAACTTGGTGGCATCAACACCACCATCTGCAACATCTGGAGAAGGGATGACATTAGCACCATCGTCCGGATCATCCTCAAGGCGGTAAGCATCAACACCACAATCTGTAACTGGGAAAATGACGATCTTAAACTGTCCTCTGGATCGTCAACCTTAGTGGCATTTTCTCGGTCCTCAGGTCTAGGAATGGTCTCCCATCTGCTCTGGAGTAGGAATCAGTCTCTGAGTATACAAATGGTTGGAATCCATACAAGCATCATTAAGCATCACATCTGATGGACTCGAATAAGAAACAAAAACCTTTCCTTTATTCATCTTTTTGTTTTTCAAAATTTTGACATTTTTTGTATTTTTCTAAAAACATCATCCTCAGTTATAGGAAGAGAGGTCAAAACAATTGGAGTATCTGTACATTGACTCTTGGTGGCATTAGTACCACCAACAACATCTGAAGAAGCAGCATTTGTATCACGGTACAACCCATCATGTGGAAACTTGGTGGCATCAACACCACCATCTGCAGCATCTAGAGAAGGGACGGCATCAGCACCATCGTCTGGATCATCCCTCAAGGCGGGTGTCATCAACACCACCATCTGTAGATGGGAAAATGATGGCCTCAGTACAGTCCTTTGGATTATCAACCTTAGTGGCATCTACTCGGTCCTCAGATCTATTTATGGTCTTGCATCTGCTCCGGCATCTGCTCTAGGAATCTCTGGTCCACCACCGAGTCTATCAACTCTAGCTTCTCCAATCTGCGTCAGCTTTTTTCCTAACCTCTGTCATCATTAGCCCCTAGTCCCTGATCTATCTCTGCATCGCCTCTAGGGATGCCAGGAGGTTGTTGTTGATCGCAGGCTGATCAAATACATCGTGAATATCTGGCTGATCATCCTCTCTCTCCTCTCGGACCATCTCGTTAGACTTTGAAAATGAAAAAGAATTGACCTCAGGTGTTGCCAAGTCAACAAAGAACTACTATGACTGTTGTTGTATCTCATGTGATGTATTAAGAAGGTCAAAGAAGAAGGAAGTGGAATACTCAATTTTCGAGAGAGGGTTAGAACTCTCTGGAATCTCCTTTGATGAACAGACATGTGTGTTGTTAAGCGATGCCACCAGAGGTAGCCTACGAGACTGCCTACCCATCATCGTGATATAGAGAAAAGTGAAGATTAGATCTGGACTGAAAAATAATGGATCAGAAAACAAACCCACAAATTCACCAACGCAACACAATGATGATCGTGAAAGCTTGGTCATTAATCTTTACAATTTTAGAGTTTAGTGATAAAGCAGTTATATTAACAAGCTTACAGATGTAGTCTCATAGAGTAGACCGTGAATAAGTCGATGAATCCCCTATGCAGAAAACTATCCTTGTAAGAGATCAGGAGTCATTCTAAGGAAATTCACCTCCTTATCCATACGACTAATTCTGCTTAATGTTTGAGGCAAGTGCTTGCAGCAATAATAGGACTCGAGAGTCAAAGTCCAAGCGCTTAGGGTACAATTCCTGGGCTTTGGGCTCTATTCCTTAAGTGTATGTGTCTCACTCCGTCTAGAGAGTACCTGCAAACAAGTAGGGGTTACTCTCCCCAAAACAATGAATGTGATCGTTACGTTTATTTTAGGATCGAGTTTTAATTAGGAGTCCTAATTTTTATTTTGGTTATCACTTTGTTTGGTATTCTTATTCAAAAATAAGCATCTATGAATTTTTGATTTCTTTTTTTATTTCTAACTCTAGAAATAGGGGGAGGAGTACGGAAAAGTCGATGCGTGATGAAATCTATGAATGCATGTACAAGATAGAATGCATACCTTGCTCCAGCAGTCTACATGCAATATGATACGTGCACAAAAAATAAATTAATCTATATAAATTCAATGGCAAGAAACGTCCTAAACAGAAGCTTCTATCACTGTGAAGCACGAGTTACTTTTACTAAGTGCAAATGTGTCTATAAGAACAAATATTCTATTAGGACTATGGACCTAATCACTACCTAGCTCAACCAAGAGAAACCTAAGTCGAGGGGCTCAAGAACATAAAAACTATGAGAAAACAAATAAAAGTAAAGGCGAAGAAAACCAAAGTCCGGTGAGGTCACCCAAGTGCATTGGCACTTGGCGAAACAGACCCCGCAATCCAAAGGTTTATAATGGTGTAGAAAATAGAAAAAGGTAAGTGCCAAAAATAATTACAAGTTAATTACAAAATAGAATAAAATTACTGAAAAAATCTAAGAACAACGATGATCTTCTGCTCCTCCTAGGCCGCTCTCTCATGCCGGTCGGTGTAGAATGCCCGACCTCCGCCTCGCTCGGGTGCGTCGGCTCTCCTAAGATAGCCTCCCTCACTCCACGGGCCCTCACAACAAAGGTGAAATAAAAGATGCGTCGGATAATCGTATGGGAAATATAAGCAAATAAAAGGAAAGAAAATATACAAAAAAAGAGACAAATATAGACAAAAATATAGACAAAGTCAAAAGAGTAAAACAAATATACACAAACCAAGGGCATACAACATAGAACTACCTAACTACCCTCATTGTACCTTCTTTGCAATGATGCCATTCTAATTTTTAGGACATGGCATAATTCAGGTTAAGTTAATTAATGTGCCGTTGTTTTTAAATTATCGAAATCAAAATCGAGAAAATTTTATTCAACCACAAAATGACTCAAGCAAGTAAAGCAAGTGGTCTAAGCTATTTTTATTAACCTGGTATAATAACCAAGGTCGAACACAAGAAGGCAATTATTATTTAAACAAGGGTAAATCATTCAATGAAAAATCAAAGATCAAAAATGGAAAATCAAAGCAAACTACGCTTGGCTTTTTGTTAATTTTTATCTTTTTAATTTTTTATGAGTTTTAAATTTTTATAGTTTTTATATTATCTGACTTTGAATTTTTTATGATTTTTAATTTTACAAATTTTTATATTTTTGATTTTTTAAATAAAGAACAAAAAACAATGAAATAAAGACGCATACACTCTTTTTGTAAAAATGCAAATATCCAAAAACTTTTTTGATTCAGATAACACGTGAAAGCTCAGGATGAAAGATGCAAATAACCCAGTAAAGCACGTGTATAGGCATGCGGGTTCAGTTTGGCTGGACTAAAATGCAAATAAGAAAAACACGAGATCCTTACTACAAATGTTCAAAACTAAATTTTTACAATTATTAGACTAAAATGAAATAAAAGGAAAGCAGAGGGCTAAAGTGAAATATACCCATCAGGTACGTGGCATGCGGTGGTGGTTGCCCTGATGTACGGCTCTGATTGATCTGGGAAAGATCTGACTGTTAGGGACGAGCGCTATTGTACGGCTCTGATCTACCATTAGATGGATCTGACGGTAAGGTGAAAAGTCAAGGACATGTGTGTCAGATCTATGCAGGATCTAATAGGACCGCCCGGATTTGGGTATGCTCGTGCGGTCCTGATGGATCTGGAAAGAGTGATGCTCCATCCGATGGCTAGGAGAGGTGCTGGAAGAACATAAAGAAGGTGGCACCTGCTGAACTTCAATCGAGGGTATCTGGCTCTACAATGCTCGGATCAGCTAGTTGAGGGGTCCAGCACATCACTGAAATGTGTCTGCATCGGGTGGAGTGCTCGAATGGCCCCAGAGGAGGGTTCTAATGAGCCGCTCGAACGACTAAGGTAGATGAATCACTAAGGTCGTTGTGACCTCAGTCACTCGGGACTCAGAGCTCAATCAAGAAAAAGATTAAGACCACGAATCAGAGATAAAAATCTATGAAATACAAAATAGCGGTCTCGCTATGATATTAACCTGGTATAGCGCCTAGAGTCCAAACTCAGGAGCACGAGATGGCCTCGCGGCCTACGAAGTAGTCTAAAATAAAGAGATAAAAAATGTGATTTTTGGTGGATTTTTATATTTTTATATTTTTTTGGGATTTTTAATTATAAAAGAAAATAAGAAAACAATGCAAATAAGCAACTTTCACCAATTATTTAATTACTCTAAAATGGTCCAAAAATTCAAATAAAAATATTTTTAGAATTTTTATATTTTTACTATTTTTGGTGAGTTTTTGATGATTTTATTATTTTTTATAGAATTTTATAAAAATGAAAGAACTAAAACAAATGAAGACTATCCAATCAGGCTTTAAAGACCATTTAAAAATATCAAATGGTCTAATCAAGGCCTGGAGAAATTTTTCCTGTAAAGTAGAAAAAAAGGGAAAATAAGGAAAAAGATTTATTAATTTTTGGGTTTTCTGTGATTTATTAGAATTTTTATGAGTTTTTCAAGGTTTTTTTAGTTTTTATGGATTTTATAAATCTAAAATAACCAAAACTGGTCAGAAAATCAAACATACAAAAACACAGAAAATATGATTTTTTGTAATTTTTAAAGAGGTTCTTCCATTTTTTATGAATTTTAAATCTGACCCGGCAGAAAATGGAGGTTTTTGAATTTTTTAAAAATAATAAAAGGGCTCAAAAATTTTCCCAAAAATTGGTGAAAATTCTACACAGTGGCAGGAGCCATGTACCCAATTTTCACTCAATTTGGATGAAATTTGATATTTTATTTAAAACAAACTAGAGCACACAGTGCACAGGGACCTGTTCGTAATAAAAATATCTTCTGGGGCTGGAAAGATAACAAAGTCAGAATCTCAGGGGGTCCTCGTGCAAAAATACCAGATTCCCACGCGTGTGGCACGTGTTCTGTGCACGGAGGGACCAAATGCAAGAAATCTTAAGTCCCGGACTTATTAGCAGTAGGTGCTAAAAGTCTAGGGGCTAAGTTGTAAAAAGCCCAAACAATTCAATACATGTCAATAAAAACCATTCACAGGGGCATAAGTGTAATTAATAGAAAGTATTTCTCATTCATTAACAACCAGAAACTACAAGCCCATAGTATCAAAATTTACCAAAACATCATGTGACGATGCACGTGTCCAACATATACAGGGGTAGAAATGGCAATTAAAATAAACGACAAGGTCCTCTATGTAATTTTACCAAACTAAAATAACTACGGAAAATATTTATAAGATTAAAACTAAAATGAAAAACAGGAGGGGGCCTAAGTGAAATTACCCCACTTATTATCCGAGGGCTGGGACGGTGCCACGTGGTGTATCCAACGGCTGAGGGTGATGGCGCCTCAACGAAGGACCCTCGAATCTGATCGAACGGTGGAGGGCTCGCCACGTGGAAGATCAACGGCTGAGGTACGCTGTGGCTAACCCTTCATGGGATGGACGGTCCAGATCTAGCCTCCGATGATCGAACGATGGTCTGCTGCTCCTCAAATGGACGACGTGGATTACAACTGGAGCAGCGAGGCTGGATGGACGGCTGGGGAGACTCCTGGAAGAACAGGTGGCCGACGAACTTCGCTGGCCCGATACTCGCGCAGTGGACCTCCTCTGCTGCTGCTACAATGCGGAACAGGTCCGCCGTTACGTCCCGCAGCTCGTGGATGCCTCCGATGAGGCTGGAGACGTCGGAGATGCTCCGGTGACGGTGGTGGCCTGGAGCTCCTGTGCTCGGAAGTGAAGACCCCCAGATAAGGCCCTTCCAACCTGAAAAGCAGCCGCAACAAGCTCCTAGGTCGAGGGCAAAGTGGCTCGACCCGGTTAGAGGCAAAATGGGTGACAGATGCGTCGGGGCGGAGGATCTCCGGCGATGCGACGGCGAGGGAGATCGACTCCCAGTTCTGGGGCGAACTGGGTTGAATGGATAGGTAAAGAACATGCAGGGGAGAAGGGCGGAGGTGATGGTCGGGTCGATCGATGAAATGGGTGGACGGAGCGGAGCTAATCGATGGTCGATGGTGAGAGACGAAATTGGGCGAAAACGGAAATTAGAGTAAACTAAGAAGAACTAGGCTTACTGGATGTGTGAGGTCGACTGTGGAAGAGCTCCTGGAGCTCCTGGTCTTTGCCTCTAGGGATGTCGAGGCCCGAGGCTCGAGCGCTACTCCTGGGCGGCGCACGGCGGCGATAAGCAACCGGATCAGTGGCTGGGACACCTCCTCCTCACTGCGACACTACCCGCAGCTAGCTGTCACTCTAGGGAAGGCAGTGGAGATCCTGGGATGGGAAGGCGGAGCCAAAGATCGTCTGAATGGTGCGGCGGAGCTGCAGTTAATAAATGGCTAGGGGTCCGAGAAGAGTGGAGTCGGGCAATAAGATCGGAGCTCGGATCCCTAAAACCCACCCCGGGCGTGGATAAGGGAAGATCAATGGAGGATTAGGACACAGGGTTTGTGGATTTGGCGATCGGATCGAGTGGCGATCGGATCGGATCGGGTCGGGTGACAAGATCCGCGTGCTGGTGGTCCAAGGGGGCTAGTTGACCGGGGGTCAACATCCCCCGTGGACCAATCGGGTGCGGCCACATATTAAATAATTGGAAATTGAATAATAAATAGTAGATGGCCGAATTTTAAAAAAATTAAAAACATGAAAAATGTTTCTTTTATTTTAAACTATTTTTTTTATGAATTTTATTTATTTTTTTTGAAATAAAAATTAGGTATTTAAAAAATATATGATTATTATATATAGGTATATACAAGATGTATTTTTAATTTTTGATTTTTAATTTTTTTGCATCTTTTATTCCAATTTTATAATTTATTTATTTATAGAATAAAATTTGGAATAAAAAGCCATTTTTATTTTATTTTTATCAATTATTTACAAGGGTTAAATAAATACTTTTATTTATATACATATATGGTATATATACAATGAAGAAGGGTATTTTATTTTATTTTATTATATATATATTTTAATTTTCTTTTGTTTTCTCATTTTTTAGTTTTAATTTAATATTTACAAATATGTACAAATAAATACAAACCCATTTTTATTTTTATTTAGAGGAAAATATTTTTATTTATATACAGGTATATATGTACACACATGAGCTTCCTTATCTCTCTCTACTTTGGTGTTTATGCGGTCAGGCCCATGCTGAGCCCTCCCTTGGGATTAGGTCGCTCAATATTTATTCTAAATATCTCCCTCTTTTTCTTTTGTTTCTTTATTCTTTTATTTATGCACAAAAACATGCTATTTATTCATTTTTACACAATGCATGATGAATGGTTATTATTATTATTTACATAAATCTACATGTGTTTTGCAAAGGTTTTGTAGCTAAAATAAAAGAATAAAGAGTGATGAATGGGTATTCATCACCCCCCTATACTTAACTTTGCTAGTCCCTTAGCAAACCACTTATTTGAAAAAGAAGTGAAAAAGAAAAAGAAAAAGAGGAGAAAATGCATGGATTAATGCTGATAATTAAACTTGTCTTCATTAAATTGAAATATGAAGCTCGATCAGATATTTGGATTATTAATATGTCGGAACCTTATTTAGACTCAGGTTTAAAACTCAACATCCTCTAAGATCCACTAATCTATAATCAAGACTCCTCAACAATCCAGATCAGAACAAGTCTACATACACAAACCCTGAAGACTATGAATCTTTCCTAGTACTGTGTAAGTGAGGTATAGCTCTCCACCTCAGAAGTAGTAACTTGACAACCCTCCCCAATAAGGTAACTCTATGACCCTATTCTGGCCACTCTTTCCTCGAGGAGCAGGGTATTCCCTTCTAAGTTCAAGTTCAACCGGCTCAAGAAGAGGGGGAAGAAAGAGAATGGACCATGGACAGTGTAGCCATGTATCCTTGGGATCTCAACCAGTGTAGCTAAGTCTCCCTGCTGCAAGCTACATAAGATGGAACATAAGTCTCAAGCTTTGCTTATTGCACTATATACATACTCCGGTGGGATTATCATTTTCTATCAGACCCACCACTTTTTTAGAGTTATTTTCTTTTTGCATTTTTTTTCAAGTGCATCTATACAACATATACAATGTGCAACATATATACATAAGGAGTTTTTCCTCTTGAGCCAGTAGACTATCCCTCTTTTGAAGCATTATTGCAACCCACAACTCCTTTCGTTAGACCTCATGGCAACCAGACCAAGTTGAGATGCACTTCCTTCACTAAAAGAAGAAGAGAGGTTCCGCCAAGAAGTACTACCCTCATATGCTACCCCAAGTCAAGGAAGACTGCCTCCTCGCCACCTCATCCATAGAGAGCTCATTGTAAAATGCAGGTCCAAGTCAAGCCATTGTCTATATGAGTCATATGTGTGTTGTTAAGTGCTCTACTTAGGCTCATTGAGATGACATGTGATCATAGCTTAGTGGACTCAAAGAATTAAGTCACCATGGACCTGAAAAGCCTTAACCCTAAGCCCTATAAGGTTCCTCTTAGAATTAAGTCGATTAAGATCTTAATCAAGCTCCATTTCCCAATTTATTCCAGGATAGTTTAATTGTCAACTATAATCCAGGAAATACTATACAAGTATATACAAGGATGCTATTTACACAAGATTTACACACATACAAATTTTTTTAAAAATGTTTTGAAATCATGGATGTATGCATGAATGCAAGTTTCGCAAAATATTTACACAAATTAACACAAGGTTTTTGCAAACTTTTGATTTTCAAAACATTTGGATTTTTTTTACTATATACATAGTTTTGATATGCACATATTTACACCATCTTTACACAAAAAGTTTTTGAAAACATTTTTACAAAAATAATTTGTACAATAGCTATGTATGTGCAAATAAAAGAATGTTTATTTACAGGGAAAAAATTTTAATTTTTTATAGATTTTAGGATTTTAGCCATTTTTATTTATTTACACACTCACACAAAGTACGAGTTATGGCTAAAGTATATATGAAATATATAAACACCCCCCTATACTTAGCTCGAACGATGTCCTCAGAGTCAAAAGCGATGAAGAAGACATAACTCGTGCTTAGTATAGGGAAGTGAAAAGGAAGGCTATACGCAAAGACGAATGAAAGAATAGAAATTCAAGAGGGTCTCGACTTTTCCCCCTATACTTAGGATCAAATAATCCTAAGTATAGCAGGTTGTACACAAAGGGGAAAACCGAGTGAAGAATGTACAGGGTCTACCCCCCTATACTTAGGGTAAAATATCCCTAAGTATAGGCAACAAAAACAGGGGTAGCAATGACACAAAGAAAAATCGAACGAATATATACAAGGTGAGAGGGCATCACTCCCCCTATACTTAACTTGAATAATCCTTAAGTATAGGCAACAACAGAAGTGATGAAACAGAATGATATGAACAACCCGGTGTTTCCACTCCCCTATACTTAGGATGAGGTATATCCTAAGTATAGCAAAGATAATCCTATACGAGACCTGGGGTGAAAACAAGAACGGAAGAAAGAAAGATCAAGTCTAGACAAAACACGTATATACAAAAGAGTACAATGTTGAAGTGCCTCTCAACAAGCGTTAGGTTTACGCCCCTAGCTGGGTGCAAAGGCTAGGACAAAGTTGTATCAGTATTCAAGACGACATCGGTAAGGCGAATGCCGTACTGTCGTCGCAGTCTCGGTATGAGAACAACGACGAACTCAAAAGTGTAAAGAATGACACCCAGGTATGCAATCAAGCGGGTGTCTGCTACCGGCCAAGGATATGGAAGTATGTGATCGGGATCCCGGTAGCACAAAAGAAATCGTCGGTTCTGGATCA